>VYXC01008607.1:86569-106138 GCA_013397175.1 Platysteira castanea | reverse complement strand
GAGAAAATAACAAAGTATACCTAATTTGTGTGCAAGAGGAAACAACCTCCAAAATCTAACTCCTTATAAAATTGTTTTGAAGCTTGATATTAAGGTAAACTGTGTCATACAGTTTAATTTAAAATGGACTAATTATTATTATTATTATTATTGTTGTTGTTGTTATTATTATTATTATTATTATTATTATTATTATTATTATTATTATACTTTATTCTTTTAAAAAAGGACAAATTGAAACAATTCAAACTTGCAGTATCTATTTTATTGTCTTGAATATTGTGTCAGCCAAGGTCAAGCTGGAAAACGTGTTGTGATGCCTCAAAAATCTAATTACTAAACACCAGTTCCAACCTTGTTCCCCCCATCATAGAGGAATGAGAGAAAGTAATATTTCTATGATGCTGAAATGCCACCAGGGAACATTTAGGGCGATATGATCCATCACATCACCTTGGATGAAATATACCTTTTCTCTTGTCTACTTGTCATACCAGGAAGAATAGACAATTTGGAGAGAAAAAAATGACACGGGACATAAACAAAAAGAAAAAGCACTTTCAGCATATCTGTGTGAGAAAACAAGATCTCTGTTAACTGCTAGGAATCCTTCCTTAAACTGTAAAGAACACAGGAATAATTGCAGTTGGGTTCTCATGGAAATAAGCTTCCTTTCTATATTTTCAACATTTTTCTTCCTAGATTAAGGTAGTTTGCACATGCATTCATCCCACTCCAAAGAAAGTCAAAGTCTTTGCATCTCAGAAGTTTTTTAATCAATCCAGCAATTCTGTACATATATTCAGACAGACACACTGACAGGCTTGTTACTGATACAAAACAATGAGCTAACCAAGGCATGTGGATTTAACTTGTAAATAATTGTAGCTACCGTTTATTTTTGTTTAATGTAATCCAGATGACATAAATATTTCAAATTTATTTGAACGTTAAACTAAAGTTAAGATACAGATTCAAGGCAATGGTGTAGGTAATTCAGTTCTAATTCTTATTCCAAAAAAGTAATTATTCCTTTAATGTCACTGTTTTTGCAGTAAAACTGTAGGTAGAGCTTGTGAAAGAAATAGAACACAGAAGGAGATTTTAAAAAACCCAAAAAAACCAAAGAAAATGAAAGTTTAAAAAAATTTTTTAAAAAGGACAATTCAATGCAGAAAAAACAATGTTATACTCTTGTGCCGGTATGCTAATTTTTAGTAACCTAATTAAAGCAAAATAAGATTTTAAAATTAATATTTTCAAAGATAATTAAGTAAATAGTGAGAAAGGATGGAAATGAAACTCACTTCATTTAGAATTATTCTACTTCCAAAATAGAATTTTGGATCACACGAAAGATCAAGGTTATACTATTAATGACATTCAAAATAATTTAAAAATATGGATTATGCTCTAGTACTTTTTTTTTTGAGATAACATGAAGACTTTGGAAGTAATTTGTCACAATTTGATTCAGGAGTAAAACTGCTCAACTCTTTCTTTGAACCACTTAATCTGTGGCCTAACTCACTCATACATTGTAAAACAGATAATATTGTTAATAACAGCATTCCTGAGTTAAAAAAANNNNAGTTAAAAAAAAAAAAAAAGAAAAAAAATATATATACTTCAAGTTGCTGATCTTATAAATATTAGATGAAATAAACAATTTAATGAAGTTACAGGCCTAGGGGGTTTTCTTCCCTCTTATTTTTAAAACATTTTGTTAATTTTTTTTTGTTTTCTCTATTTTTCTTTTCAAAATTATAACTGGAAATCAGTAAAGAAATTTAACTTATTTTAAATATTAGAGTCAGAAATTTTATTAAATCAGAAATTTTACATTTTTCTATGTATTTGAAATTATGCAGCTCTTTAAAAATCCTTAGAAAAAGGTTTTTAAAAGGATAGTCTGATTTGGTTGTTTTGAAGAAACAGAAATGATAAACCCTTTAAACAGAGTAAACACACGCTCTTTAGGAAGGACTTGCAAAGATGCAATTTTAAAAAATGTAATGGTTTAGCCTTATTGTAGTATTCAAAACAATATGTATTTTTAAGAATACAAAATAACGGGGATGTGTTGGAGAATGGAGATGGATGAGTGAGAATCATCTGGACAAGTGGGTGCCTTTTAGCATGGCGGGGACCTGAGAGAAGGAAAACTTTCACTGCTCTTTTGAAAACCCTCTGTACCTTCTCCAAGGAGACTAACATGAACATAGGGCAGTTCCTTTCCTCTAGAGAAAACCTGAGGGATGCAGCAGCCATACCTGTGAGCACTGGTTGAGTGAACAAACAGCCCGGGGCAGAAGCGTCTTCATCCTGGGGCAACTCTATTTCGTGTTGCACTGAAGTTTTGCCTTTAAAACTCCCAGTAGTTGTTCTGTGAAAGAGATTGAGGGTGGAGAGAGCTTAACCTGTCCTGTGGTATTCATGGCCTCGCATCTTGCTTGGGAACACATGCCATCTCAATTACAGCCAATGCCCCAGCTCATGAAATAGCAATGCCCAAATCCAGGCTTTTGAGCTGCCAGCAACCTGCACCACTGTACTTGTTCAGTGCTCTCTCATGGGAACCACAGAGCTTCGTTCTTGCAGTAAATGATGACCAGGGCAGCATGCGCTTTTCCTCTAAGCATTCATAGCAGTGAGAGGAATAGATGCCCTCCTAAATCTATTGATGCTGCCCCTCTGCAGTTCTACTGAACCGAGTTTTCTTGCATTACTACAGCCCATGGCCCATATCTTTTCCTACCTTATGGCACATAAGAAACATTTCTTTGAATTACTGTGTGCTAGCCTGTTTTTTCAACAAAATTGCTGTTATACGAATAGCCCCATCTGACATAAAGGTGTGTAAGGTATTAATGATGAAGGCTGAGACAAAAAAAAAAAACCAGCCAAGGAAGCATTTTATTTCCAGATTTTGTTCTCTAAAATTAAACAAGATTGGACTCTGCACTTCCTTTGGTAGAAGACTTTAAAGAAAGGTTTAGTCAAAAGAAAAGCTCTCTAATTTGTTTTACAAAAATAACTAATTTTTTGTGTTACTGTTTAGCACTGCCTCTGCCTTATGATGTTGACTGGAGTCTTACTAACCTAATTTCTACCATATCTATTGGGATGTTAATGCAATGAAACATGAGCAAATGAAATCTTAATAGTTAAAGAGGTCATATCAGTTTTAATTTCAGAGATTCTTCTTCCATTTTCTTGACAGAATGATATTGCACAGAAGAGTTTTTCACAAAGGTCTTGCGTACAGTACCTCTACTCCAAACATCAAAATATCAGTTATGTGCCGCTTGTCATTGAAAGAGAGGAATGTCCACAAAGATGAACACAACAAAGAAACAAAAACCACAGAAATGAAAGTAGTGGCATGCTAGTTGGATTTACTAACATAAACAGGGATTTACAGCATAACATAAAAGATGCTAGCCAGGTGCCTGGGATGGAGCAAGAAAAACATCCTTTGGTACCCCTGTCACATAAAAAAAGAGGTGTCACAGGATCAAGAGACAATTTAGGATTGCACTGTATAGAAGATGCAATATATAAATGTGTTTTTTACCTGTGCCTCATCACTTCTTATTAGTGGCAAACAAGGCTATAATTTTGTAGACAAGTTACTGATAAACTTCTTTACGTATTTTTTTCTCAGCTTTTTGAGATAATAGCTTAGCCTTCAATGTCTTACAAGGAATTACTAGAGCAAAATAGTTTTGTAAATTGATCTCTGTTCTTGCCTTTGTGTTTGTCCAAGTATAAATGCAGTAGAAGGCTGGCAATGATGAAGCTGACCCACAACACTGCACAACTTTCTAAGACCTGCTGGATACAGACATGTGGATGTTAGAATTTTTACTGTGACTAAAAGTCATCGCTTGAAAGAGATGAACATTGTCTCCATTTTGGCCATAAGCAGAACATCACTGACAAAAGTTTGTCCAAGTCGTTTATGCTGAGGAACAGAATTTCACTGCATTTTCTAAAAGTGCAGGAGAAAAGACAATTTAAACCTGTCATAGGTCTTAAGCTGGTGTCTCCTAAGGCTTCCAAGTCTGCAAGCAGATAAAAACTGGCCTGTTGCATTGTGCCCTAAAGCAACACATCAGTGCTGAAACTGTGTCTAATTAACCTCCTGATAAACCTGCAATGTCAGGAAGGAGTAGCATTAAACTTCAAATGCTTTTTAATTTAGTTGCTATGGGTAGTATTAGTTTTTCTAGAATTCACGCCAATGGCTCTAAAAATTGACTAGACAGTAATGAATAGCTACATTTAGAAATAGATACTATTAAAGAGTACAATTTAAAAATTACATAACACATTTAAAACCCAAGATTTTTCCAGAAGGGAATTTTAATTCTGCCTATATTGTCAATCTAATGTGTGGGGCAGAACCTAATATGTGAAATTACTTTTCTGCTCTTCAGTTTTAAGAGTGAGATTTATTCATAAGTACTTGCTTTTTCCTACTATGAGCTTTCTCCTCCTGTACATGCCTGGAAAAATTTTTAATTCATACAAATGTATGAATTAANCCTGTGGTATTCATGGCCTCGCATCTTGCTTGGGAACACATGCCATCTCAATTACAGCCAATGCCCCAGCTCATGAAATAGCAATGCCCAAATCCAGGCTTTTGAGCTGCCAGCAACCTGCACCACTGTACTTGTTCAGTGCTCTCTCATGGGAACCACAGAGCTTCGTTCTTGCAGTAAATGATGACCAGGGCAGCATGCGCTTTTCCTCTAAGCATTCATAGCAGTGAGAGGAATAGATGCCCTGCTAAATCTATTGATGCTGCCCCTCTGCAGTTCTACTGAACCGAGTTTTCTTGCATTACTACAGCCCATGGCCCATATCTTTTCCTACCTTATGGCACATAAGAAACATTTCTTTGAATTACTGTGTGCTAGCCTGTTTTTTCAACAAAATTGCTGTTATACGAATAGCCCCATCTGACATAAAGGTGTGTAAGGTATTAATGATGAAGGCTGAGACAAAAAAAAAACCAGCCAAGGAAGCATTTTATTTCCAGATTTTGTTCTCTAAAATTAAACAAGATTGGACTCTGCACTTCCTTTGGTAGAAGACTTTAAAGAAAGGTTTAGTCAAAAGAAAAGCTCTCTAATTTGTTTTACAAAAATAACTAATTTTTTGTGTTACTGTTTAGCACTGCCTCTGCCTTATGATGTTGACTGGAGTCTTACTAACCTAATTTCTACCATATCTATTGGGATGTTAATGCAATGAAACATGAGCAAATGAAATCTTAATAGTTAAAGAGGTCATATCAGTTTTAATTTCAGAGATTCTTCTTCCATTTTCTTGACAGAATGATATTGCACAGAAGAGTTTTTCACAAAGGTCTTGCGTACAGTACCTCTACTCCAAACATCAAAATATCAGTTATGTGCCGCTTGTCATTGAAAGAGAGGAATGTCCACAAAGATGAACACAACAAAGAAACAAAAACCACAGAAATGAAAGTAGTGGCATGCTAGTTGGATTTACTAACATAAACAGGGATTTACAGCATAACATAAAAGATGCTAGCCAGGTGCCTGGGATGGAGCAAGAAAAACATCCTTTGGTACCCCTGTCACATAAAAAAAGAGGTGTCACAGGATCAAGAGACAATTTAGGATTGCACTGTATAGAAGATGCAATATATAAATGTGTTTTTTACCTGTGCCTCATCACTTCTTATTAGTGGCAAACAAGGCTATAATTTTGTAGACAAGTTACTGATAAACTTCTTTACGTATTTTTTTCTCAGCTTTTTGAGATAATAGCTTAGCCTTCAATGTCTTACAAGGAATTACTAGAGCAAAATAGTTTTGTAAATTGATCTCTGTTCTTGCCTTTGTGTTTGTCCAAGTATAAATGCAGTAGAAGGCTGGCAATGATGAAGCTGACCCACAACACTGCACAACTTTCTAAGACCTGCTGGATACAGACATGTGGATGTTAGAATTTTTACTGTGACTAAAAGTCATCGCTTGAAAGAGATGAACATTGTCTCCATTTTGGCCATAAGCAGAACATCACTGACAAAAGTTTGTCCAAGTCGTTTATGCTGAGGAACAGAATTTCACTGCATTTTCTAAAAGTGCAGGAGAAAAGACAATTTAAACCTGTCATAGGTCTTAAGCTGGTGTCTCCTAAGGCTTCCAAGTCTGCAAGCAGATAAAAACTGGCCTGTTGCATTGTGCCCTAAAGCAACACATCAGTGCTGAAACTGTGTCTAATTAACCTCCTGATAAACCTGCAATGTCAGGAAGGAGTAGCATTAAACTTCAAATGCTTTTTAATTTAGTTGCTATGGGTAGTATTAGTTTTTCTAGAATTCACGCCAATGGCTCTAAAAATTGACTAGACAGTAATGAATAGCTACATTTAGAAATAGATACTATTAAAGAGTACAATTTAAAAATTACATAACACATTTAAAACCCAAGATTTTTCCAGAAGGGAATTTTAATTCTGCCTATATTGTCAATCTAATGTGTGGGGCAGAACCTAATATGTGAAATTACTTTTCTGCTCTTCAGTTTTAAGAGTGAGATTTATTCATAAGTACTTGCTTTTTCCTACTATGAGCTTTCTCCTCCTGTACATGCCTGGAAAAATTTTTAATTCATACAAATGTATGAATTAAAATGTGGTAAAGTGAAGAGATCATGTGGGGTAATTTCAATCTGAACGTTTTATTTATGTGATATAATTTTTGATCCTCAAAGTTAGATCAGATATTATGCAAAAATATTAATTAACATTTTTCTAGGTAGCTTAGTAAAATCAAATGAGAGGCAAAAGTAAAGGTTAGAAATTAAAATGCCCTCTATGAATATATGCCTGGCTAGGCATATATTAGTTGTCATATATTGATCTTGCATGTGTGCATCATAAAATAGAGAATATTAATTTCTATATTTTAATTACTTGTGGTCAAATTTACATTCCCATATGCAAGAAAATTGATTTTTTCATTAAAATATGATTTTTTTTTAAATTCAAATCCAGGAACTCACTGAACAGGGANAAATGTGGTAAAGTGAAGAGATCATGTGGGGTAATTTCAATCTGAACGTTTTATTTATGTGATATAATTTTTGATCCTCAAAGTTAGATCAGATATTATGCAAAAATATTAATTAACATTTTTCTAGGTAGCTTAGTAAAATCAAATGAGAGGCAAAAGTAAAGGTTAGAAATTAAAATGCCCTCTATGAATATATGCCTGGCTAGGCATATATTAGTTGTCATATATTGATCTTGCATGTGTGCATCATAAAATAGAGAATATTAATTTCTATATTTTAATTACTTGTGGTCAAATTTACATTCCCATATGCAAGAAAATTGATTTTTTCATTAAAATATGATTTTTTTTTAAATTCAAATCCAGGAACTCACTGAACAGGGAGGCTTATATATATAGTTCACATGGTTGTCTTTTATTATTGATGAATTATCTTGCTCATGTTCAAACAAATTTGTTTAGGGAGGCTCAAGTTTAATGCAAACTCATACTCTCAGTAAAGTTTTCACTGTAAGGACTAAGAAGGCAGGTTACCTCCTCTGCCACCCTCCACTTATCTCAAAAAAACCCCAAATCCTAGCTGTATTTTACCAACATTTGCCTCCAGCTTAAAGTACTCTAGCATTCACATCATCTTCTGTTACTTCCCAAAACTAACTACTGCAGAAATGAATGGTCCAGTGGTTTAGGTTATGCATGAGGAGGAAGTGTCTGCATCTAAATAACCTATGGAATTACGCATGACTTCTTGGGAAACGTGTACAACTCTTTGGAGTCTTCCAGAATATGGAGAACCCACCTTCTAGCCTCTACCTTCTAGCCTCAATGTAATGGATGAGGATACAGATTTAGTTTGAGAGAAATCTCTACTGCCTATGAAAACATAAGATTATGGGCTTTGCTTCCCAACTATTTTACTCCATCTGTTGCCAGCGATGAAGAATATCCGAGTTGGCTCTGAACGGTGCCAGTTTGGTCTGGCTTAACAATAAAAGAACGGGAGAATACTGTTTCTGAGATGTCTGCCTAGTTCTGGTTCCGGGAGGCTTCAGTAGATTTGGATTAGACTGACAGTGTCTTCAGAGCCCCGTGTGCATGTTTATCACATTCTCCAGGGTTAGTGCAGTGACATTGATGTAAGTCTGATTGTTATCAACCTTCAGTTGGGCTGCAATATTCAAGTATCGTGCTTAAGAGAAAAATGAACGAATGAGTTATTATGAATCCACTATCTCCTCAAAGCAGAGCACTGTGGTTTAAATATGTTCAAAACCTTGCTAAAAATAGCAATTCCTTGCCAAGTTGTGCAGAATTTGATTAATTTCACAGGTTTACATGCACGTAACCTTCTCTTGCCTCCTTGCCCCTCGGAAAAAGAAACCCAAACCAACCTAAATTTAAAAAGTCTTTGAAATCCGAATTGCTTTTCAGTCCTAAACCCTTACATTCAGTGAGTTTTCCACTTAGAAAATCCTGCAGTATAATTGCACTGAGCATGAATGACACAGAAGGGGGAGTAAGCCACACAGAACATATAAGTTTATTCTGCAATGTAATAGCAAGAACTGATGGTGCCTGAGGACTTCTGGAGTGACAAGGGGAACACCCTGTGATTTCAGACAGCAAGTTGTATCTGGCAACTACAGCAGTTTATAATAATATAGATAATAGACCATGTATCTTCAATAGCATACCTTTGTATTAAACACTAAAGACAATTACAAAGGCTGCAGGAAATGACTCTTGACACTTCTAACAGAGTACCAAAACATTAGGAAAATAGAACTTGGTGGGATTAGTACAAAAGTAAGAGGCACATAGTGCCAGTGTTTGCTCAGAGGTTTTTTGGATTCTTTTCAGTTAACTTTCTGGAAACTTTTGCGGTGTCCTCTGCAAGACAAGCTGAGGGTACAAATTAATGTGAAAATACATCTGCTATGTTTGGTTTGGGATTTTGAAACAACTCTGTCTTAGCTTGTATGGCAAAGAGATACTGACTATGCATTCCTTAATTCTAGAAGTCAATATACTGTCTGCAGGCCTTTCTGCTGACCAGCTACACTGCACCAGGTTATCTTTCATCTATTGCCTACATTTTCATGGGTTACCCTCTGTCACCTAAAATACTCTCTTCATGCATGAGAGTAGTGGAATGAGCCCCCAGTCCTTCTTTGTAACTTGAAGGACATCTCTAGAAGTCTGGTGATTGCTGGTGATACAAATCACGTTGATTTGAACAGCTTTTCCCTCTAAATTTCGTATTTTCATTTTTATCTCTGGTATTTTTTATTGCCCTGTATACACTATCAAATTTTAAAGAGATTAGCAACATATGAGAATAGTACTAGGTCTTCTGTGATTATTTTCAAAGCATTTGTAAATATCTCAAAATAATATGTGAGTAGGAGCTATCACTCACAAATCCCTTTCAATACTCAAAAAATAATGGATACCTGCCTTTTGTTTTCCTCTCTCAGAGAATTAATTCCTGAGAGAATGAGTTAAACTGAAACAACTTTTTAAAAGTCACAGGAAGATTTTAAGAATGCAGTTCTTCTGCATTTTACATTTTATCAGCAGGTGGATATCTGCCTCCCTTAAGACCATGCAAATGAGTAGAAGAAAAAAAATACCCACAATACTTTTTATGGGACATATTAGTCTGACTGGCTAAGTTAGAATTACATTTCCTAGTGAGATAAATGGGCCCTGTATTTAAAATAACTTAGTTACCACCTGTTTGACAATAACTTCCTTAAATTTGGCAGATTTGTGGAGCTCCCTTTTGTTTTGCTGTGTGTTTATGCTCTGTCTTTGCAATTTGAAGTCAAGCCTTACAGCTGCAGGAGGCATTTTACTGTCCTCCAAAACTTTCCACATTAAAAGTAATTTTGAAACAACCCCCACTCCCTGGGTCATGACCAGAAGGAGTGAGAAAGAGAACTGGTGGTTAGGTCTGACCTAAGAGCAAAGAAATGACCTTCCTTCCGCTGCAGACAAGCAGTGTGCAGTCATGCCTTGCTCCCTTCAGCTGCTTCCCGCTGGGGCTGCATTTAAAAGTAACCTGTGTGCAAAGATAGCTTCTCTGAAGAGTAGACTGACAAGAGAGGTTGCTAAAAGTAGGAAGAAAAAGTGAAAAGTAAGAAAACAAAGCTCTAACATGTACTTTAACTTCTGGGAGCATTTATTAAACACATAAACCCGAAGTCTGAATATGAAAGGAGTTCTCCAGTGTGATGAAGGTGTGCTGAGAGAGACGGGAACCCCTGGCGACTACAGAAAACACAGCCACTAGTCCTCTGGTGAAACAAGAGTACAAACAGATCTGCTTCAAAATTTCAGCAGAGCTTCTGTGTGCAAGGGATGCCCTTGCACCTCCAGCCGTCCCCCATACACATATTTTCTCTCTTATCTTGCTCTTGGAAGAAGAGAGACTATCTGGTTTAAGATCCCTTTTTATTGTTTGCAGAGAGCGAAGTGCTTCAGCAGATAAGGGGAAGCCAGCCAACATGCTCAGAAACTGTTGTGGCAGCCAGGCTGCTAAGCATGGGAACTGCCAGATTTTAAGTATTTTTTTTGTGTTCAATTTTCTCTTTTCACCTTAAAGAAAGTCAACTCAAAAAGACAGTGGATCTGTCTTTTAAAAAAGAAAAACCCAAGACTCACCACCGCACAATAACTGTAACTTTATTCAAGACAGTTCTCTTATTTCAGGTGTAACATAAAGAAGGGAAACTAACACAGGGCTGTGCATGGAAACATGTTGCAAGACCTTGTGTGTCCATGCTAGATTGTATCTCCTCGGCTGTACACAAAGGCTGTAACATGTTAGCTGTCAGGTGGTTTTGTGAGAGGATCACAGTTTTATGTGGTTTTCTTTCTTGTGTACTCTGCTTATATGACCTTCTTGGGACACATCTACATGTTAAATACTGTATGGCAGATAAAGTTTGAAAATAACAATCCAAAATAGTTTTTTATGAAGTAACATTCACAGCTCAGTTTCAGAAAATCATTCCTCTGTCACTTCACTTTAAAATGCTGAGCTGTTTACTTCTCCACATCAGCACAAGTACTTCTCACACTGTCCCCTGTCTGTGCTCTGAGTGGTTCTAAGTCACTGATTTGCATAATGGCAGTGTTATTATTTCCCTAAAATGAATATGTGCATCTCGCTAAACTGATCACTACAATTTCACCATTCTGACTGACTCCGAGCACAATTTTAAAGCCTTTTGTTTATTTGTATAGTCATGCATTCTCTGTTCCAGCTTTCTAGAATTTAAGGGTAACAAATGACTGGCATGAAAAGAAAGTGATGGCGAAAAAGTTGAAAAATTTAGAATTTTGAAGAGAAAACAGAGAGAGAAATTAAAATTGAAAGCTACTGCTTTTATGATACACTACATCCCTTCTTATTATCTAATTGCCTTTCTTCCAAATTTGGGTTTTATTAGTGAGTACAGGTTTTGTCTGCAGAGTTTTTTGTTTACCACAGTTCTTTGTGTAAGAAGAATCCCAGGCTTTCTTCAAAATAATAATTATCCCTAGTAAACTACCATTTATTTTTCTTATCAGATTTCATTCTGCCATTTCCCTCTTACTACCACTAATATATATTAGCTTTTTTTTTTTTTTTTCAAAACAGCACACTTAGATCAATATTAGAATCAAGCCTGAAATGCATAGAATTAAGATTAATTCCTATATTCATAAGAGTCAATACGGTGGATTTAAGACAGAAAACTGAGAAGTTGTAGGGGAAGGTTATTAGAATAAGCAAGGGAATGAAGGATCCATATCAGCATAGGTGTCTGGAAGAGTGTCACTTTTTTTGGCCTAGCAACATGAAAGAGATGCTTGCTGTGAATGACATATTAGGAAAAAGTCCTGTAGATATTGCTGGCAGAATAACCAATGGTTATAAGATGTTCAAAGGTATATCTAGGTTGTAAACTAGAGGACTGTTTCTGATTACTAAAAGCATTCTGAAATAGTATTTCAGTAGGAATAGCAAGGGTTTGTGCTTACTTATAAAGGTGATGGTATGGCATTCTTGTCTAAAATAGTTGAGGCTTGGATAAGATGAAATTATCTGAACCATGAGTATCTAAAGCCCAAACCCAAAAGAACTGCTGACAGAGTAAAGGGACTCCTGAAAGACTTATCTAGATCTGCTAGATTTTTGAAATGATTTTATCTCTTTCTGACTGAAAATATCCAAGGAAAAAGGCTTGGCATAGCAGACATGTGTCAAGCAGAGAACACCAAACACCAAACATGCAGAAAGAGAAGTATATCTGAACAAAACTCATTTAACTATGCAGTATAGGGAATTCATGGGAACAGAAAGAAAACATAGCCTCATTAGCAGTATAGAAAAAGCGAGTACATTTTCTTCATTTTAGGCAAATGCACAGAAATTAATGTACCGATACAAGGACATGATACAAAACCAAGCATAATCCAGGTATTTAGTAATGATTTAGAGGATGATGTTAATTGAACAATAATTAACTTTGCCAATGAGAAAAAGACAACAGCAAATACAAAATGTTCGATGTACACATAGTCTTACTTTTTTCATCTTGTTCTGATCTATGTGCTAGATGAAGGTTAAATACTAGCCACCTTGATATGATTATTATTTTTCCTTGTAATCTACATTTTTTCTCTACAGAAAAATCAATATAAACTTTACCAGAGAAAAGGCTGTGTAGGACAAATTTCAGGAGTGTGATTTTTGATTCAATACTCTGGGATTAAAATATTTTAAAGTTATTTTCTACACTGGTGACTTTATATAATTTAAATAATTCAAATCCTAGTACATTCCACTACCTCAAACCCACGATAATTCTCTACTTATGTTTTTATCCTATTTAAATTTAAGAAAAGAAAGAAAAGATATGAACACCTATCAAAGCAGCTCTAGACAAAAACTAGGGTCTAAACAAAGACTAAAGTAGAGATTGGGAACTAGTTTTTGTTTAGCTGTTGTTGCTGAATAATTTTTCATTTTGAGTTTAAAAAATGAGGAAGATAAGCTAGAAGGAGTTTCCTTTTTGTTTGAGACAGCTGCATGCAAGAATAATTTCAAAACGAAATTTGTAGGAGGTTTAACTGAAAATCAAAGCAAAGCACAGTGAGACAAAATATTCTGGTTTAGCTGTATAAAAAATATACATTTGACAGGTCTTACTGCCTACTGCTTTAAAGTTTAGCTTTTAAAAGGAAAAATGAACCAAAAATATATTTGAACAAATTTTTTAAGTCTACATGGACAATCTTCATGTGAGGTTGCATTTGAAAGAAGAATGAAAATTAATTTCGTGAGAAGAATTGCATGAATTCTGAAACTGACTGAAAATTAAATGCATTGAAATTATTTCACACTATTGAAATGTAGGCTAGAGCCTCCTTTTTTGATGAAGATACAATGTCTTCCCACGTCCAGGAGCAGAAAGGAGTCCCTGCTCAGAAGGCATCAGTTACCTGTCCTTCCTCTCCATGTAACTCTACATACGTGCCTAGCCTAACTCAGCCTAAATGAACCCAGCTTTGTAAAGTCATTCTTATATTAAAGACATAGTGTATTCAAGGTAATTCTTACTAGAGCTCATCATAGCTTAATGAGAAATTCTGGGCCTTCTTCACTTACCTGAACTCAAGTAAGTTTCTCAAATTTTCCTTTAATTGAATTTTGTACTGTCTTGCTTTAAGACCTATTGCTGGAATATGTTGTGAAAACAGAATAAGCTTCAAATCAAAATACTATCAGAAAAAGCAAAAGCTCTTTCATTTTCAGTGATTCTTGTTTCAACGGAAACTTATGTACAGAATGGTACTTCAGCAACCCAAGTACAAGATAAAAACTATTGGACAGCAAAAACATCAATTTTTTTACCCCTTCAAGGAAACACCCCTTAGGGAATAGGATCAAGGCAGAATGTAAATAGTTTATTACTTGACGTTTCAGTCTAATGCAAAGGAGCACTGATGCTGACCAGTCAGCATGCAGCTAACAGTGCCAAACAGCTTAGACAGTAGCCCAGCAGTCCCTCCACTTGGAGCCATTAACCAATTGAATCACTGATGTGGAGAAACAGAGGTTGGTATATAACCTGCTGTTTACTAAATGCAGGGTAGAGGGAATAGAACAAGACAGGATTTTCCATTTCTGGAAAAGAAACAAAACACCATTAAGTACTGAATTTGAAGTAAATGAAAAAAAGCTGGAGACAAGAAAAAGTCTAACTATGCACATTTTTAGTTTTAAATTGTCCTTCCTCTTCACTTCAAAATTATTTATTTAGAATATTTCCCCATTTGTATCTACTTTATCCTGAGGTAAAATGGACTGGTGCTTCTGAAGCCAATCTCCAGCACAATGTTTGGGAGACAGCTACTCAGTTCATGCTTAATCTCATCATATTGAGCTTTCATCAGCTCTGTCCTCCCAGCTGTACCTTCTGACTTTTAGGCATGAACAGAACCTTAATCTAAACAACACTAAGCTTCTTGGTACTCCACCACACATATTCTGGTAGAATTTAGGTACCAGATGTTCTTCTGCTGCTGCTCATCTGTGGCCCAATGTGATGAGTATATTCAGAGGACACTGATTTTCTGTGAATCCTATTCTACTGGTTCTTAATCCTATACATAAAATGAATGGGATAACTAAAACACTTAATTCCACATTATCAGTTCCATTGGAAAAAACACTTAAATCTTCAAATCATCTTGTAAATACATCCTTTTGTTTTCGCACTTTTAGGCTATTAGTCCAAGAAACAGCTTTTGCCAATTTTGCAAACATTTTATTATTTTGAAATTTTATATAACAAAGCTTTATTCTAACTTCTTATAACCTAACTTCAAAATAGCTGTAAATTTTGAATACTTATCTTCTGCAGATTTTTCTTTGTTCCTAATATTGGAATTAGGAACACTTGATTTTCATCTGTTATTGACTTCTGGCTCTGCCTGGTTATTTGTAAAGATATCACACCTTTCTACTTGAAATTCCGCTTAATATTTTCATGCCTCCCTGCAGCTTCTCTTGCATGCATTTCCATGTGATGCTGTGTTTGTCCTTCAAGAGTGTAACTCCTCTTACAAGAGAGATTCATTTTTAGGCTACTTTTTACGTTCAATCTCTAACTGAAAACAAAGATCTAGGATCTAAAAGATAAACAAGTAGTATCTACTGTCAACTGAATGATGGAGAGAGGGACCCCTTAACAAAGGAGGTGAGTCTGTGTAATGTATTTGGTTTCTATTTCGTGCATAACATGGATATTTTAAAAATATTTCTTAAAGTACTAACAAGTTAAAGCAGAGGCAGTCAGCTCACATCTGTTCTACCGAGTCAAGTACAGTTACTGTGTCAATTGCTTTGCTCAAGTCAGTAAAGGCAGCTGGAGTACACCCGTCATATTAACTGCACAGTACTTTAGCCATTAACGAGAATATGTTAACAAACGCCTTGCAATCTTTTTAAAATGCACACAGTGCATGTGGAGGGTATTGTGATTCCTTTGCTGTTGTGCATTTTGGGGCAGGGTTTCACTGTGATGTAGCAACAGCACCTGTTGCTGCTGGCAGCTCTTGCTGAGCCCCACTGCCTTCTGCTGTTGTGGAGCTGCACTTCCACTACAGGACACCAGCATGCAGGTGACCTCTGAGAGAAATGACACGGCACAATATTTAAGCTATAACTTCCCTGTTTAATCTTAGTAAGTCACTCTCATATAGTTCTAGCCATTTGATACCCATGAAATTCTGCACTCTTGGGGGACAGTTATTTTGCAACTGTATTATGCTGGTTATGAAGCAGTACTTACTGCACCTTTTCCTATTAAAATCTTCCATATTAAGTGAAGTGGAAAATGGTATCACAGTTGCTTGAATACAAGTATTGGGCTCGTGCTCTTTTAGAAGGATAATGACTGTATGAACAGCAAAAGTTCCTTTTATATTCATAAAAAATTCTATCCTATCCTTTCTGGAAGGAGGAAAAAGGAGAAAGTTCTTTGTCCCCACAGATCAATAGTCCTATTGCTTTCTTTTTGAAAACTTGAGGTTACTGGGTTACATAATGCTATAGGTTGTATTCCCCTAAGGTAAAAGCCATTACAATAAATTACCATACAAGGAATTGACTAAGATGAGAAATGTATCTTGATCCTGCAATTCAAATTGCCTAAACTCTTCCACTGATACCTTTCTTTACCCATCATCAGTTAAAGATGGTCTTACTCAATATGCAAGCTCACTCAGATTTGTATTATAACCCCCAGTATGGTTATCACCAGGGAATAAAGCTCAACATTATTATAAACTGGAACTTGTACTTTTTATGTTCTCTCACATTTTTTCAACAGCAAATGGCTCATCCAAATGTCTCATACAATGCAATATGGTTTCAACCTTGAACTCACCATATTTGAAGGAGCTGCTTATTGAATTTTAACTAAGTATAGAATCTGTACTTATGTGTAAGTTTACAAGTGCAAATTGTTGTCTCTCTAAAATGATAAGCAGCATTTGTCCAAGATGAATCTGTTAGATTTCAGGCAACAAATTCACAGAGAGGAAATACATTTTAAAGTCAATTACTAATAATTTTTTTATTCAGTTCAGTGAAGTCAGGATTCAATCCCAGACACAACTATATGATCTTTCATATAGTTCAAAGCTGACCATTTAAACATCTGGTTCTTCCTACGTATTCTTATGCAGATAGTAACAAAGCTGTCTGAGAGTTTCTAAATATAAAGGCTTTTTCCTTTTAAACATCAAAGTCTCTTGTTTTGTGTGTGGTAACACCTATCAGATATATGCAGAAATGCAGAGCTGAAGCCAAAAATTAGTGTTTGCCTGTAGGGTGAATGATCATAATTTCATTTTATATATTCTTTACATAAAAAATGCAGTTCCAGCATGCAAAACCCAAGTTTGAATCTTCTAAAAAGACAACTAAGCTTAAAGCAACTATTATTCTAATTGTTTGAGACACTTTAAAAAAAGTGAAGGTACATAATGAAAAGTACTGTGCTAGTTTAGGCTGGCATAGAGTTTATTTTGCTCACAGTAGCTGGTCTGGGCCTGTGTTTTGGATTTGTGGTGCAAACAGCATTGACAACACAGGGATGTTTTTGTTCTTGCTGGGCCGGGCTTGCATTGAGCCAAGGCTTTTTCTACTTTTCACCTCACATGTGAGCAGGCTGGAGGTGCACAAGGAGTTGGGAGGGGACACAGCTGGGACAGCTGACCCCAAGTGACCAAAGAGATATTCCAGGCCATGTCACTTCATGCTCCACATATAAAGCTGGGAGAGAGGAAGGAAGGGGAGAATGTTCAGAATGATGGTGTTTGTCTTCCCAAGTTGTTGCTATAGGATACGAAAAAAGAATGAGACTCACATGCTGAGATGTCAAAGGCGAAAAGAACTAAGTGTTTAATTTTTCTCGATAGTTATACGTTTCTTGACCCAACAGTGGATTGGAAGATGATGTTGCCACCTCCTCAACCACACTGGTCAATCAGATGGTCCATCAACTTTTCTCTCATAGCAAAGGAACGATAACAAAAGGAAGTTAAGTAAACACTGGCTATTATTTACCTAAAAACTGTGAGAATTCTGACTCCAAGAATGTAAATATCAGAAGGCTAAGAAGAACCAGGGTGACACCAAGCCACTGCTGTGACGCAGCCCTGCTCTCTTGGGCATGGCTGAGCACCTGCCTAGCCATGGGAAGGGGTGAATTAACTCCTTGTTTCGCTTGGCTTGTGTGCACAGCTTTTGCTCTCCCTATTAGACTGTCTGTATCTCAACCCATGTCTTATCTCACTTTTATTCTTCCAATTCTCTCTCCCCATCCACTTCATTGCTGGCTAGGGTTAAACAACAATAGTCCTAACAAAAACTACAATTCTCTTGAAAAGCACTTTAGTCAATACCAAAACCCATTATTCTTTAAAGAGAAGTTAACACTCATTTAAGGCAGATGTGATGATAAAGTATTTTTCACAGTGAATGGGCTTTTAAATAAAGTATGGAAATGAAATTTCAGTGACTATACACTTAAAACGTAGGCACAGGTTACATGTGGAAAACTACATGCAAATCAATGGCCACTGCAAATAAGGAAACAATATAGGACTCCTTAAGTTCTACTTTTAAATCATGACAGAAATCCTTGTCAATTAATTGTGCAAATGTTTGATTTTTACAGCTTAACTGGTGGAAATATCAGTGTAACTCACTGAACACTGTCTGCCACAGGTAGAAAATACATTTGTGTTCAGTTCCTAGCACCTCTGATGCTACAGGGCACAAATGTGCCCTTGACCTTAAGCACTCTCTGCACAACGTACAGGATCCCCTGCAGGTGCCGTGGGGTATTGCGCCCACAACTTTCAGAGGTAGTGTCAAAGAGCTGAAGATTTTCCTGTAATCTTGCAACATTTTGATGATTTGCTTCTGAATTTCTCAGCAGAATGGAAGGACCCCATGACACAAAACTGTTGGGTCAACTGCTGTACTATACACGCATCATATGCCTGCAGGAGCATGAGTATGTCAATGACAGCATTGATTTGATAACAGATTTTTGAGATTCAGACAGAGAAAGTGCAAATGGCAGTCTAAAAAATGTATGCGTTTCTGTTTCGTATTTGGAACACTCTTGGAGAATATAGCTGTAAAGAAAGGATAGCTTTCTATGTAGAAGGGAAGAATGGTATTGTGGACAGATAGATCAACCCCATATCTTTTTCCTCTAAAAAAATATTAGCTGATTGAATTTGAGGTAATCACAACAGTACTATTCCTGAAGAATATAAAAAGAAGTTAAATACAGAATTGCTCCTAGTCCCAAGGAATTTCTCCTAGTCCCAAGACTGGTAACCTTGAGAGGTAGGACAAGATGATGGAAGAATGGAAAGGGAAAGGGCAAGAAGCAAACAAATCTGTTCAAAATAATTTCACTGTAAGAAAAGCCCTGTAGTTCTGTCAAAAAAAATTTGTCCAACAGGTTGACAATGTATTGATGATTGTAGATCTGGATTCTTGCAGTTGCTTTATATAATATCTTCATTATCTTCAGTTGCTTAGCACAACATTGCATCCATCTGATATNAAGTGACCAAAGAGATATTCCAGGCCATGTCACTTCATGCTCCACATATAAAGCTGGGAGAGAGGAAGGAAGGGGAGAATGTTCAGAATGATGGTGTTTGTCTTCCCAAGTTGTTGCTATAGGATACGAAAAAAGAATGAGACTCACATGCTGAGATGTCAAAGGCGAAAAGAACTAAGTGTTTAATTTTTCTCGATAGTTATACGTTTCTTGACCCAACAGTGGATTGGAAGATGATGTTGCCACCTCCTCAACCACACTGGTCAATCAGATGGTCCATCAACTTTTCTCTCATAGCAAAGGAACGATAACAAAAGGAAGTTAAGTAAACACTGGCTATTATTTACCTAAAAACTGTGAGAA
>VYXC01008607.1:67215-86531 GCA_013397175.1 Platysteira castanea | reverse complement strand
CTCCAAGAATGTAAATATCAGAAGGCTAAGAAGAACCAGGGTGACACCAAGCCACTGCTGTGACGCAGCCCTGCTCTCTTGGGCATGGCTGAGCACCTGCCTAGCCATGGGAAGGGGTGAATTAACTCCTTGTTTCGCTTGGCTTGTGTGCACAGCTTTTGCTCTCCCTATTAGACTGTCTGTATCTCAACCCATGTCTTATCTCACTTTTATTCTTCCAATTCTCTCTCCCCATCCACTTCATTGCTGGCTAGGGTTAAACAACAATAGTCCTAACAAAAACTACAATTCTCTTGAAAAGCACTTTAGTCAATACCAAAACCCATTATTCTTTAAAGAGAAGTTAACACTCATTTAAGGCAGATGTGATGATAAAGTATTTTTCACAGTGAATGGGCTTTTAAATAAAGTATGGAAATGAAATTTCAGTGACTATACACTTAAAACGTAGGCACAGGTTACATGTGGAAAACTACATGCAAATCAATGGCCACTGCAAATAAGGAAACAATATAGGACTCCTTAAGTTCTACTTTTAAATCATGACAGAAATCCTTGTCAATTAATTGTGCAAATGTTTGATTTTTACAGCTTAACTGGTGGAAATATCAGTGTAACTCACTGAACACTGTCTGCCACAGGTAGAAAATACATTTGTGTTCAGTTCCTAGCACCTCTGATGCTACAGGGCACAAATGTGCCCTTGACCTTAAGCACTCTCTGCACAACGTACAGGATCCCCTGCAGGTGCCGTGGGGTATTGCGCCCACAACTTTCAGAGGTAGTGTCAAAGAGCTGAAGATTTTCCTGTAATCTTGCAACATTTTGATGATTTGCTTCTGAATTTCTCAGCAGAATGGAAGGACCCCATGACACAAAACTGTTGGGTCAACTGCTGTACTATACACGCATCATATGCCTGCAGGAGCATGAGTATGTCAATGACAGCATTGATTTGATAACAGATTTTNTTATAATTCCTTTATGTATGAACTACTAATAGTGCAAGAAGCACTCAATTGCATTAAATTTTTTTCTGGCAGACTTTAAAATGGTGTCAGACATGCGAGGACACTGAATAGGGCACACAGATTTCTCAGAAAAAAATTTTGGCTCAGGATTTTGATATTTTTCTTAATAACTCAGTGGAAGACAAATCTCTAATTATAAGCTCTGATGAGAACTAGTAAATAAAATGTGTCAAGTTGTTCAACTGAAATCACTTCCCTGACCAAATGTTTGCATCTCATACGACGTACTTGTATTTCTGGTAGTTGTATCATATTTATGTGTGGAGAGGAAACCAATTGCCAGATTTTGGTTTAGATTTAGTATTTGGTTTAGATTTAGTATTTAGATTTAGTATTACATTTAAAGTTAGTATTATATTATTTTGATTTAGATTTAGGTTTCTAAACTGAAAAGGAAAGAAAAGCAGTATTTTGGACCTTCCTTTCACAGCAGGAGGCAGACTTTGCTGGGTATGCCCACACAAGCATATCTTGCTAGGAACCCTCTGCAATTGCAAAGTTTCAGTCACATTTAGCACTCCTTTTTGATCATCCAGTATCCTCTATGATGTCCTCCTGGAGTCACTGTGGCCCACCAGCAAGAAATAGGAGGAAAAGAATGCAGCAGACCCAAGCATCACAGATGATTCACATAAGCAAGAAAGAAAGCACTGTGAGCAATACAGCTAACTGGAATGACATCTCAGAAGAGAGGAAAAAAAAAAAAAAAAAGAAATGCTGTGCTGTATGCACTGCAATAGACCGACCAAGCACCTGTGGTCAATGGGATTTGGAGTGTGATTCAAGTTTTGGGTTCTTGCTCTCCTTACACCTTTTGTTTGTTTTCCAGAGAGAGACTAAGCTTTTGAAAAGCTGTAGTACAAGGAGAAGACTTGATGTGATAGAAGGGTGGTGGGTTGGGGTTTTTTTCTGGTCTACAGATCCCTACTTTAATTCATTGTGAGTTACTGAATGTAATAGAAAATAATTTGGTGTTAACCTGTGGCCTGTGGTGTTCATTTCTATCATCTGTGAAGCTACAAATAAAACAAGATCATCCTATTCAGTTATGTTCAGCTGGTGTGTTCACTAATAATATCCCTATTCCAGTAATGAGTGCCTTTAAAATGTTTCACAAAACACTCAGGAAATAGACTACAGATAATAAATACATGTTGAGCAAATAACATGATTGCATTTTTTTGAAAGCACTGTGACATCAGCAAGATGACAGAAGCAACTAATATATAACCTATACAAGTACAATGAAAATGGTTTGATGAGAATTTTGGAGTAGTTCCACCTGTACAACAAAGTGGTTTTGAACATTTAACGTTGTCTTTCATGAGCACAAACTAGGAGAGCAAAGTTTTTAGAAAACACAGAGGAAATGCAGACAGACTGCAGCTAAAGGATTCATCCAGGAATACTTCCTTGCCTTGTTCACTGCCCTGGCAAGGCATTCATCTCATTTAGGTTCATATTGAGATGAAAAACATTTATTGGCCTCCTGACTTGCCATGGACTTTCAGGGCTCTCCAAATCCACATGGAAAGTCAATGTTTCAATCTGCCCTCTGTCACATCTCTTCACTTGGCCTTGCCCTGTAGCCTCTCATCATCTTCTCCTGTGCCAGCCCACACTGCAGAGACCTGCAGTGAGAGTATGAACTTTTCCCTCCAGACACAGAGCAACCTCAGGCAGAGGAAGGAGGTGCCTTTTTTGTGGCTCAGCCACCCCACTGAACATGGCCAGTTGTCAAGATACAGCAGACTCTGAATATCAGCCGCTGCACAAATTGCTCAAAAGAAAGGCTTGCCACCAGAGCAAGAAGCTGTGTGGACTGCAAAACTGTAAGGTACTCAGCTATAACTTTGTTGATTTGCAAATTGTCCATCTGTCTTGAAGGGTATGAGTGCTAAAGACACTGAAGAAATATTCATTGAAGGGAACACACAGTCAGATGATACCTTTTACTGTGTAAAGGCATTTAATGTGTCACTCACAGCATCCTTCCGGAGAAGAGATCAAGTTGCAAGATGAGCAGGTACATGGTGAGCTGGGTGAAGAACTGGCTGAAAGGCAGGGCTCAAGTAGTGTAGAAAATGGGGCAACATCTGGCTGAAGATCAGTCACCAGCAGTGCTCCTTAGGGCCCGGTACTGGGGACAGTTGTATTCCATACATTTATCAATTGTCTGAATGCAGATGCTGGACGCACCACAAACATGTCTGGTGGGAAATGCTATTGACTCTATTGAGGGACGAAGAGCTTTGTAGAAGTATCTAGATAGATTGGACACTGGCTAATCACCTCCGGTGTGCAATTTAAAAAGTGGGTGATTCTGCATCTGGGAAAGAGTAGCACCAGGCACAAGCCTGAACTGGGAGAGAACTGGCTGGAGAGCAGCCCTGCAGAAAGGGATCTGGTGGTGCTGCTGGGCAGCAGGGTCCACCTTAGTCAACAGCAGGGGAAACTCCATCCTGGGGTGCATCAGACACAGCAGAGCCTGACAGCCAACAGAGGGGATTGCACAGTGTGCAGTTCTGGCCCCAAAATTTAGGAAGAATGTTAAGGCTCTTGGATGCATCCAAAGCGGAAAACAGAGCTGGTGGAAGGTCTGTAAAACCTGTCCAGTGAGGAGCAGCTGAGGAGTCTGGGTTTGTCCAGTTTGGAGAAAAGGAGGCTGAGGATTGACCTCACTGCTCTCTGCAGCTTCCTGGGGAGGGGAAGTGGAGAGAGGTGCTGATCTCTTCTCCCTGGGATCCAGTGACAGGATGCCTGGAAATGGCTCAAAGCTGCATCAGGGGAGGTTCAGACTTGACATTAGGATGCAATTCTTTAGTGACAGAGTGGTTGGACCCTGGAACCGGTTTCTTAGAGAAGTGGTCAATTTCCCAAGTCTGTCAGTGTTTAACACATATTTGCACAATGCCCTTTGTAACACGCCCTAACTTTTGGTGCGCCCTGAAGTGATAAGAAAATTGGATTGGATGTACATGTCTTCCAGCCAAAATACACTATTCTATTTTGTTCTGTTCCATTCTGTTCTATTCCACTCTATTCTAAATCAGCATTTATGACAGTTTCTTGCATTATTTCCATAAACTGTACAAAGCAGCCTCTAACTTCTAACACGGAGACACAAAGGTTCTCCATCAAGCAGTCTGTTACTCCATTGGATGTTCATGCCCAGGCACTGGTGCAGTCAGTTTTGCCCATGATGGTGACTGGTAAATAGTGTCCTTGTCTTTAATCTTGTCTCTCAAGCTTTGACATCTTGTTTTCTCTCCTGTTGAGTTGAGGAAGGGAGTGAGACAGCAGCTGGGTGGTCATCTGGTAGCCAGCCATAGTCAAGCCCCACAATTACTGTCCCCAAGTCCAAACTAGAGTTAATTTTCCAGTTTTACTCCTATAAATAACTTGCCTTCAATTTTTACTTGATCCTCGTGAAACTGTGAAGCAAGTAACACGGTAATGGCAACACACTAATTGTACTTCCAGGCAGCGTGGGCTGCAAGGACAGATGATTTATTTGTTCACAAGTGCTATTTTCAGAGCTTGTGAGTAATACATTGCTGTGAATCAAAAGCTGGGAAATACTGANATTCTTTAGTGACAGAGTGGTTGGACCCTGGAACCGGTTTCTTAGAGAAGTGGTCAATTTCCCAAGTCTGTCAGTGTTTAACACATATTTGCACAATGCCCTTTGTAACACGCCCTAACTTTTGGTGCGCCCTGAAGTGATAAGAAAATTGGATTGGATGTACATGTCTTCCAGCCAAAATACACTATTCTATTTTGTTCTGTTCCATTCTGTTCTATTCCACTCTATTCTAAATCAGCATTTATGACAGTTTCTTGCATTATTTCCATAAACTGTACAAAGCAGCCTCTAACTTCTAACACGGAGACACAAAGGTTCTCCATCAAGCAGTCTGTTACTCCATTGGATGTTCATGCCCAGGCACTGGTGCAGTCAGTTTTGCCCATGATGGTGACTGGTAAATAGTGTCCTTGTCTTTAATCTTGTCTCTCAAGCTTTGACATCTTGTTTTCTCTCCTGTTGAGTTGAGGAAGGGAGTGAGACAGCAGCTGGGTGGTCATCTGGTAGCCAGCCATAGTCAAGCCCCACAATTACTGTCCCCAAGTCCAAACTAGAGTTAATTTTCCAGTTTTACTCCTATAAATAACTTGCCTTCAATTTTTACTTGATCCTCGTGAAACTGTGAAGCAAGTAACACGGTAATGGCAACACACTAATTGTACTTCCAGGCAGCGTGGGCTGCAAGGACAGATGATTTATTTGTTCACAAGTGCTATTTTCAGAGCTTGTGAGTAATACATTGCTGTGAATCAAAAGCTGGGAAATACTGATATAATGCTGTAAAAGTAAAAAAAAAAAAAAATGCAGTAATGACTTTAAAATGTTGTCAAATCAAATACAGTGCAGATGAGAAAGTAGGATGGGTTTATAATTTTCCATCTACATATTAATTAAGACCCGATCTTTTTATAGTCTGAAGCCTTTCATGCTGATAGATCACAAGTTGTGTGTCAAAAAGTAATATAAAATTGTCTGAAGTCTCAAAATAAATCTCTTCAAACTGGAAACTGTTCTCTTTTCATCTCCAAATTATTTCACACACATTGCATCATGAAGTCTTCAGAACATTTAATCCTAATGAAGTCGAATCATCTCAGACATTTTAAGACACTCCAGCATTTTAGGATTTGTCTCAGAGACTGTGTTATTCAGGGAAGCATGACAGTCTTGAACACTTCACCTCTCTTCCCCCACATGAAGTTCTATGAGTACTAAGATGTGGAACTAAATTCATTCCCAGCCCTCATTACAGGGGCAATGAGGTAAGTAAGTAGATCATGGGAAATGACTGGCAAATTTTGTACCCTATTTCTTATTCTGCCACAACTTTCCTATGTGACTATAGCCTGTCTTATCCTGTCTGTGCTTCATATTCCCCTTCTGCCTATGTAGATAACAGGTTTTTTTCTCTCTTCATAGTAACATGAATCTGAATTAATTAATCTTTAGAAGTCACCTTGTCCTATAAGAGTCATACTTGCTGTGTACAGCTCACTCAGTAAACTCAGGAAGGGCTCACATTATCCTTTTTTCTTCTTCCCTACACTTTTGAAGCCACTGCTATTTCAGTGTTGGCTAAGATTTCCAAATGGTCAGGACAGCAGAACAGCCCTCTGTCCTTCTCTTACTGGTAACTGTGAGTGCCAGTGCCAACACTGAGATTTTTCCTTAAGCAAGGCTGTTTGAGAACTGTGGACTACAGGGAAGAGAAGGGGAGGCTTACCTTTTCAATTAACTCTCAAAAGATATGTATTAGATAACCATTACCAAGGAATCTCTTTTCCAGTTCATCTATTTGTTACAAAAATTTCCCCATTGATGTGTACAAAAATTTTTTACAGTTAAATAGGGAAAGCAGTTTATCCTATGAACAGGCAAGTCAAATGACCAGCAAACAACAGAATGGAATGTCCGATTTATGATGAAACATTAAAATACTTTGGTTGAAAAGAAATCCAGGTTTCATGGCTTACTGGGTTCCTGTAGTGGTGTACCTGTACGAGGTGCACCAGCTCAAATGGGAAAGAGCAAACTGAAGTTATGGTACTTCACTGTTCTCTTGCATTCAGATCAAAGCTTTAATCTGCAGCCTGATTTTAATTACATTAAAACAACTTTAAAGGTAACACTTTTTTTTTTAAACTTGAAATGCTATTCCTCTTGGGAAAAAATGCTTTGAATGTGAACTGTTCATGCCTTAAGGAAGAAACAAAGGATTACTTTGTGCATGACCTATTACTACACTTGAGGGCTTGAAGAGTTGCAGGTAGGACTAATTGACTCTTCACCAGCAAAGGTTCCCATGAGAGTAGAACTTACCTAATAATCACGCTTCAACTTGTGCTGCACTATGTAGCCCAACTTAGTACCAACAATCCTAATTCAATAAGTATCTAAACACTCAGAAGACAACGCAGAAAACCAGTAAAATGACACAGGCCAAGTGCACCTTTCTTTTGATCTTTACTCTAGGTTATGGTTCTCTTGTTTTCAAAACCACAACCTCACCAAGCTGTTCCTACTAGTCCCTCCATTATTTTTACCTCATTCAGCATAACTACACTTCAAGCAACTGATTCAACTTGATTTCAGCAGATAATTTCCAATCTACTGCTAGCCCCTGCACAGAAATTGTCATGATACATCTAAGGCACCTGTAAAAATAATATGCTTTCTTTTCAAGGACTTGTCAGTGCACAAAACATTCTGGAAGAGCATAAGGCACTACACGGCCATTTTAATTATATGTTAATTATACAGAAAATTGACTTTAGCTAATTTTAGACACACATATTATGACCAAAGCATTTATGTGAGTAAAGAACTTCATTCTGAGAATTTACCAGGAAACATAAGATAACCAACTCAAATTTACATTGATGTACAAAGTAGAGAATAAGACACAGGAAAGTCCACAGGGAATACAGATTTTTAATTAATGGATATTAGGCACTACTGTCCAAATTAACTGCAGCTGAGAGAGTACTTCTCAAGCAGTAAAGAAATATTGTATGTGACAAGCAATTTGTGCAATTACTTCTAAATAATCCCACTTTGCAACAAGGCAGTGTGCATGCTTCCGAGAAGATGATCAGTAAATATTAAATTTTAGAAGTCATGTCATTCTGCAAAATTAGGTAGCATATGCCCTAGTTCTTGCAAAAACTGACATGAAGTTATTTTGCTACTGATTTCCTATAATGGAAATATAAAATTTTCCTATAATGGAATATGACACTTCCTGCAACCACCATAGCCATGCCACACTGTTTTTTGCTTGTATTGCAAAACGGAACCACCTCTCTCTGAATCCTCTGAATGATGTTTGCCTGCAGGCTGGACAGTTTCCTGCAACAGACACACGGGTAGAAGAGGAATAAACTGTACTTTATGGATTGCAACAAGAGCGTTGTACATATATTTTGCCAAAGAAGAAAGCAGACACTGCCTAGCAGGGTTCAGATGGGCAAAAGAGTACATTTTTGTTTATATAGACAGTGAAAAAACAGAGTTACTTCTTTCCTTAGGTACTTTGGTGGTCTGGGTTTGTATGCCCAAGACACACTTTCAAAACCTGAGTTAGACTCGAGGCTAAATGTTTTTCCCAAGTGATCAAGATCTACAACAGGCACCAGTTTTCAAGAATCCTCTGAAGCACCTAAAGAATTTTTCAAGGTGTCTGCAATGCTGAGCAGTTAAAGGAAGAATCGCATTTTCTATATAACATATTTAGACAGTTATTTTGTGGGTGGTTTTTTTTCTTATGAAGAAACCTATATCAATAAGCTAAACTTTTCCTCTTTAAATGCTTGGAGAAAAGCTGTTCAAATGCTCACTTATTTCTATCTCATAGCTCCTTTAGTCTATAGGAAACCTCACAATCTTTTTTTTCCCCCCTCAGATTCTCCCTTGTATATTTAAACATGAGCAGATAAACTGCACGGTCCATTTCTGAAAGAGAAGGCGGACCTAAGCAGCAAAAAAGCACATCTTTTACAGCATGTTGATGCACAGGTGGGAGAGGGGCCTGTGGCCCTGTTCAAGTCCTTGAAAGCAGAATTACAGGCTTTCTCCCAGCCTGGGATCCCATTTACCAGGCACAGATAGCCAATAGCTAATGCCAGCCAGCTGCATCACAGGATCTTTTCACTCCAAGCCCACATGCCAGATATTGTTAGCCAAATGCATCTGGAAAGTGAATCAGCAGCCAATTTTGCAACTCCCACATGGAGCACGGGAGACAGTGGCTGTCCACAGCTGTCTCTGTTGGTCGCTACACACCGAAGGCATTTTGTGGCAAGATCCCTCATTTAAACTTCTAGTGCAGGAGAATTGTTGCAGTACATAATTCAGAACTTGACCTTGCAACTGAAAGAGCTATGCTGGACTTTGTACATGGATAAAACCTGATGAGTTGGGAACGTCTATCCAACGTTCAACAACCTGAGTGCAGCATTTCAACAGCAAATGGGACAGTTCTACGCTAAAGCAGAGCCTTGATGTCTTCAAACAACCTCTGCCCCTCCTTGGAAACACACCAGTAGGAAAGGTTAAAAGGTGCACATGAGATATACAAAACTTGCTTTCCGCGCTTTTTAATTGAACTAATTTTGTTCTCTACCATCGCTCAGCCATGGGACACCATGGGACCCAAAGAGAAACGCATTCTTTTTTTCTGGTCAGGCTAGTTGATCTCATGATACATTCTCACATACATTTCCCTGGCTGAGGGAGAAGATATGTGCATTTCATTCAGTATAGGTCAACTCTTTAGCAATATATCCCCTCTTATTAAAATGTGCAAAATGCTGAAACTATCCTAGCAACAACATTAATATAACCTGTCAAGGTGCCGCTCATCTTCCTTGACTCTTTATATTTGCCTGTTTGATATTCCTTTAATTTTAAGAGATTTGCATTTTGCACGAGTACGAACGTTTACCAGAATCCCTCTTAGGGGAGCAAGGTGATGAAACCTTGAGAGGTTACTAAGAGATACAGTTTCTCTGAAATGTTGGTGCTGCAGCTCCTACTTCCAGATAAAGGGCAAGTTTGCCTGTAGGTTTCTGCCAGCAGTTGTTAACACGAATTCTGGCAAAGGCCCCAGTTTCTCTTCAAAGACAAAGACTGACGGGAGTTGGCAGTGCTTAAAAAATGTTGCTACAAAGACTACATTTTCAAAAATATTTTATCCATTCTTGATTATATTTAATATATATGCATACATATGCCAAGGTTTTAAGTTTATGCCATCAGCCTAATAGTCAGACTCTAACTAGGCAGAATAATAGAGCAGTGTCAGTCATCTATTTTCAGCCATTCTGTTGTTTGGCTGCTTGAAACAAACGTCTGTGGGCAGGCTAGAGACATGAAGAATAGTCTAGACATGAAAGGAAGACATTATGACATGAACAATGTTATTAATTTATAAAGTTATCATAAAAATTTCTTACAAATTTTGTTTTTGAGTGATTCTTCAAACATCCATCTTCATGGAAAGTTAGAATGGACTATTTACTTGCTATCTTGGGGGTTATCAAGACAGAATCCTCTAACTTGTCCCACTTACTTTTAGAAGAAAAACCCCAGAGAATCTTATCTTGGCAGGTGTTGTTCTCAGAAGGTTTTAGCATCTACTTCTATATTTAGACATCCTATACTTAGATTGTATTCTCTGTCTGTGCCTGCCTGCAATCTAATTTTCCTACAGTGTAATTTTCCCACTCCTCTTCCTTAGAAGTATATGGCGCAAAGGGCAATGGCATGGGTGTGACATGGTTTGTTCGTTTGTTCTTAAGAGTACATGCATGAATCCTGTTTGGGAGCCATCCCCTGAAACACTTCACAATTTTAAAAAATTTCTTCCATCTTTTCTAATGCTTTTTAATTACTTTAATAGCTTCTAAGTTACTGTTCCAGTGCCCAAACACCCTCTGGGTGAAAAACATTTTTCTTGTGTCTAGTGTAAATCTCCCCTGGCACAGCTTCAGGCCATTCTCTTGGGTCCTGTCACCGGTCACCAGGGAGGACAGATCAGTGTCTGCCCCTCCTCTGCCCCTTGTGAGGATGTTGAAGGCCCCAAGGAGGGCTCCACTCAGTCTTCTCCGGGATGAACAGAGCCAGTGACCTCAGCTGCTCCTCCCATGCCTTCCCCTCTAGACCCTTCATTATCTTCATGACCCTCCTTTGGACACTTTCTAATAGCTTTATAACCTTTGTACATTGTGGCACCTAAAACTGCCCCCAGCACCTGCGGTGAGGCTGCCCCAGCCCAGAGCAGAGTGGGACAATGCCCTCCCTTGCCTGGCTGGTGATGCTGAGCCTGATGCCCCCAGGACAGGGATGTCCCTCCTGGCATCCAGGGCACTGCTGACTCATGTTCAACTTGCCATCGACCAGGACCGCCAGGTCCCTTTCTGCAGCTGCTCTCCAGCCTCTCATTCCCCAGTCTGTCCATACATCCAGGGTTGTATGTCCCATCCCACGCGCAGAATCCATCACTTGCCCTTGTTAAACTCCATGCAGTTGGTGATTGCCCAGCTCTCCAATTTGTTGAAGTCTCTCTGCAGGGCCTCACCACTTTTGAGGGAGTCAGCAGCTCCTCCCCATTTTGTATCATCTGTAAACTTGGTGTACCTTCAAATCCTTTGGCCAAGTTATTTATGAAGATGTTGAAGAACACAGGGCTTAAGATGGAGCCCTGTGGAACCCCACTAGTTACCACTCTTCTGGTCTTGCAAGACTCAAAACCCAGTCTGAGAATCACAACTCTACTTTGGAAGTAACTGTCATAAATAGTAAAAGGTTACCATATTACCAGAAACTAATTTCTCAACTCTGTTAGCAGCCAGGACCATTGTAGTTATTATGTCCACTTATGAGCTGTATTGATCTCAGGAGTATTGTGCAGTCTTTAATCAAAGCAACAAAAAGAGCTTCTTACACACATGTAACCCTTTTAATTTAATTACTTGAAATGGTGAAAAAAACACACACGCATGATACAGACTGGATTTCCACAAATACATTGAAAATAAGACTAACCCAAGATTTCTGTTTAAAATAACTTCTATTTTGATTTGTGCTGGTTTGTTTGTCTATTTACACATGATTTTTCACATAATGCTCCTGTAAAGAAGAAATTTGCTACAAGGCAACTGTAATTATTCTGTGAATTACTAAAAGAAATCTAGAGAGAATAATTAGTAAGTTATCTACTTCTTTTTCTCCTAAGGTTGTAGCCCTTTTGTAGCTGCATAAAATTTTAACTTAAGTATGGTAGCTCATAGCTAACCTTTAAATATCTGGATATAAAATGTTTTTTAGTGCTGTAAATTCAACGTGTTCTCAAACACAAAACCTGTGAAATGGAAACTTTACAGTGCTGATATTTTTATCATCATCACTTCACGGAAGTGCAAATCTTAATTGTCAAGTTAAAAAGTTGCAAAGAAAAAATTAAATTAGGGATTTCCTAGGTAAGGATTTCTGGAGGCTTGAATGCAAGTGTTGTAATGCCTGAAAATAGATTATTACTACACACTCACTAGAGAATCTTTATGCTGAGAGAGAAAGAAAAATTATGGCAGGTCAGAAGACTGTGAAACATGTGCCCTCTCTTCTCCTACCCTCCCTTTAATTATTGACAGCCTGTCACTTAAGTGCCATGGTACGATGAATAGTAAAACAGGATCCAAGCTGCATTTCCGCGCCAGGATTTATTCCTCCAAATCAAATACTGCCATCTTCAGGCAGAATATACGTCAGGTTTACAAGTTCGAGGGTTTTTTAGTTACTGAGGTGATCACCTCAAACAAATAAAAAACCTCTTATTTCAAAGATCTTTCAGATTGATACCTTGTATAAGATACGAAAGGGATCTCCAGAGTTTGCCTTCTACCTTTGGAAATAGGGTTACCACTACCTAAACACACCTAGATTTCTTTTTGGGCAGGACATTAATGAAAACATTCAGCTATTTCCCTTGTTGTAATGAGAGATAGACAGTTAAGATTACAGCCATACAAGAGACCCTGACTCGTAAGCACTTCCAAATATGCATACTGTGTGTTATCAACACACAAGTGGGTCATTGTGGAAGCAGACTGTAAACTATAGCAATTCAACGGGTTGAAATTATGTGTCATATTTATGCTTTTTTCCTTCCAGCAAAGTAGAACTTTAAGGTGACATTTGAACATCAGATGATTATATCTGCAGAACAAATAAGAAAAAGCGTATTACCCATGCAAATAGATAATTCACAGTATATACTATCCAAATATTCAGCAGAGTAGTGACATTAACCTTCCTTTTCCTCTTGAAGTGCCCTGAAACAGAATCACAGCCTGCATTCAACCATGAGAATCACATGAAGAATTAGAAAATACAATGGTTGTAATGAAGACTGTGACTTTAAAGGTATCAATAAGCAGCCAAGCCTTTCATTTAAACACTGCTGATTTTGGCTGAGGTAAAGTTAATATTTCACAGTGGCTGGTATGGGGCTGTGTTTTGGCTTTGTGCTGAACACAGAGTTGATAATACAAAGATGTTTCTGTTGTTGCTGAGCAGGGATTGCACAGACCCAAGGCCTTTCCTGCTTTTCCCATGGCCATGCTGGCAAAGAGGCTGGGGGTGCATGGGAGGTTGGGAGGGGACACAGCTGGAACAGGTGACCCCAAACTGACCAAAGGGATATTCCAGACCTTGTGACATCAGGCTCAGTGTATAAAGTGGGGGAAGAAGGAGGAAGGGGAGGATGTTTGGACTGATGGGGTCTGACCTCCCAAGTCACCATCAGTGTGATGGGGCCCTGCTCTGCTGGGGATGGCTGAGCACCTGCCCAGCCATGGGAAGGAGTGAATTCATTCCTTGCTTTGCTTTTCTTGTGTGCACAGCTTCTGCTTTCCCTATTAAACTGTCTGTATCTCAACTCATGAGTTTTGTAGCTCTGACCCTTCCAATTCTCTCCCTGATCCTGCTGGTGGGGTGGTGAGGGACATAGGGCTGGGTTGCTGCTAGGGTTAAACCATGAGAAACACTGAGACATATTTTCTAAAATTTCTTATTAGAGTACAAAATCAGGTACTTTTATTTTAAAAAATATTTTTTTTTCATAATGTGAACTGCTGTTGCTATCTTACTGTACTGGCAGGATATGATATTTGATAATATATAAACACGGTATTTAGTGCAAACACAACAGAACACCAGCCAACAAAAAACAAATCAATAACAGCCAGATCCTGACTGCCATTTTCAAATAAGTATGCAGATCAGTTAAAATTAGGTAGGCTTTTAATATTCCTTAATATCCTAAAAAGGAAAAGGATATTAAATCAGAATTTGACTAGAATAAAATTCTAGATTATGTCCTCAGAGATTTCATGATGTCTAACTTTTTGCTTATGCTGTGTCTAAAACTGTAATCTGTTTCTAGGTGTGAGATCTCTGATTTCAGATGAAGTCATACCTCTTCTCTATGTTGGAAAATTCTTCTATACTTGCATATGCAGCCTTGGTGTTGGGGGAAATTATCCTTTAAAGTATTCCTCCCACCCTCCAAAGAATCTGTTTTTTTCCAGTAGAACTGTATGTTTTTATGCTTGTTTTATGTATGTAGAACAGTATGTTTGTATGTATGTTTTCCAGTAGAACAGTATGTATGAAATTTTATGATGTAATTCATCAAACATAAAATGACTTCCAGAATTTTATCCCCAGCTTTTTCACCTAATCCTCAAAAGTACAAATCTCCCACACTGCACAGACTAAGATTTGAGTCTCTACTAAGTTTTCAGGATAAGGGCCATAAGATATTAGTCCCCTCAAATTGTTTTATCTCTGGGCTTACTGTGAGAGGTGGCCTGTCTTACCATTTTCCAAATGCGTATTTGAAAGCAGAGGCTGAAGGAAGATACCTGCTTTCACCCTTTTTGTCATTCCTCCCTTCCCTGTTTCCTCACTCCCATGCCTGAAGTTCCTTATCACTGTTCATCCAGCGCAACACAGAAAACACTCTCTCTCCTCATTGTTGTCAGCAACTACATGTTCTCTGTGGCAAAATCAGCCGGGAGGAAGGGTGCTTTCTCCATGCCCAGTACACTGCCTGAGCAGAAGTGAGAATAATCCAGGGAGTGGGTTAACCTAGTCTAGTCTTATAGCTGAGGAGACCTACTCTCCACCAGCAATACCTTACTGGTCCATAGTGGTGCAACTTTTGAACTTGAGGAAACTGTAAGTCTTCAGGAATGGAGAACTGAGAAACCTCCATTCATATCAATGTTGACTAAGGGCACTGCCATGGTGCAACCCCAGCCAGTGACTGAACCCCACACAGCCCCTCGCCCACTGCTCTCTGTGGGATGGGGGCGAGAATTGGACGGGTAATGACGAGAAAACTCCTGGGTAGAGACAGTAACAGTTTAATAGGTAAATGTGCAAGCAAAGCAAAACAAGGAATTCATTCCCTTCCCAAAGGCAGGCAGGTGTTCAGTCATACCCAGGAAGGCAGAGCTCCATCATATAATGGTGACTTGGGAAGAAAAATACCACCACTCTGAATGTCCCTCCCGTCTCTTCCTTCATCTTCCCCCCACTTCATTGCTGAATGTGATGTCATGTGGTCTTGCACATCCCTTCCCCACTGCGTTCCCTCCCAATTGCTTGTTCATGGGTAGAATGGGGAGAGAAAAAGCCCTTGGATCTGTGCAAGCCCTTCTCAGCAATAAAGGAAATATCCATGTGCTGTTTCAGTCACCAATCAAAACCCAGCCCCTTACAAACTACTGTGAAGAAACATAGGTCTATTCCAGCCGAAACTAGCACAATAGTGAAACAACCAGGATTTTAGAAAAGAACTTTCAATCTGTTTCTAAACCCAAGAAATTCTGCTACTCCCATCTATTTCATAATGACATTCCTAACACACCAAAGCTACTGATGCTAAGCAAGCAAAGCTATGTAAAGGGAAGAAACATACTAAATCACACAGTGTTATAACTTTATAAGTCAATGAAACTAATTCTATTTTAAAGTTACTTATTTAAGTTAAATAACTAAAGCTCTCAACATCACCAACATGGCCAAAGATTATAGACCCAGTGTTCTAAAGGTCAGCCCTGAAATACAGATGAACATGCACTTAAAGGGTATCAGGACTAGATACAACATGATAACTTAAAAAAAAATATTTTCTTGTGTTCCCTTGCAACTCAAAAATAAATACCATACTAATCTTGGGTCACCAGTCTTTGTGGCCTCTTTAAATATGCACAGAGGTAACACTGAAAAAAAATGTCATAAACTATTGTTATATGTGTAATAAACCCCTACTATGATAAATTGAGGGGATTTTACTGCTTAATTCCTAGACTGAGAAAGTTGTTGTAGCGTTCAGGTATCTTACGTTACTGGTTTTATTTATGACTTCTAATTTCATGAAATATAAGTAGTGATAATGAAGAAATGAACTGTTAGTTATATCTGCCTTCTGACATTAATGTAGTAAAGATTTCACAGCTGATATTTGGTCATGTAATATTTCATTCTGCTTTTATTCTACAACAGGTGGTTACTGTGCTTCTCTTTCATGAAGCAAGAGTGACACTCAGTGTTAAAACCCTTACATAGACCAAAAGCACCCTCTGCTTCCCTGTATTTTTCATCATTCACCATTGTAATTTAAAATTTGGTCAGCTCTGGCAGGCTGTTAGAAAACAGTGTACCATCTTGAAAAATGACCTATACCCTCCCCATATGTTTGTATCTAAAAAGTTTTGCCTAGATTATTAAAAAAAAAAACCCAAAGCTTTGTTATGGTACTTACACCTTTATCTTTTTGAATGAGATGTTGATTAGAGTGAATTGCACAGTTCAGAAATTGAAGTGGGTGGTGTTTTGGGAGAAATGGTTGAACTTCAGATGGGAGACTGAAAACAATAGAAAGAATTTCTCCATCTGCCTACAGATACTGCAAATCTTTGGGGAATTTCAAAGATCTACTTGACTGAAACAGATAGACATAAATATGTAGGTTTAGTAATACTTGAAAACAATTGGGATGTGAGTAAAGTTTGCCTCTGGTCACAGCTGGTGAGGCCGTGTCTTGCCCTGCTTGGTGCCCTGGCCCAGGGCACTCTGTCATCATCATTGCCTTGGAACTTGCCTATTTACAGTGATAAAAATTTTATACATGCAGCAACTTCAGAAATACTATAACTTTCTGACACGAATTATGTCTGCTAATAGTGGCCCAGCTGTACAAAATACTTAATTCTGAGATAACAGTGGCATAAAACCAATGGGAACATCTCCTTTCTTTTTGATCTCCTTTTATAACCAGGTGATCCACCAGGTGGAGGAGAGAAAGGCTGTGGACATTGTCTGCCTGGATCTCCACAAAGCCTGTAATACCATCTTCCTGGAAAAGCTGGCCCCCCATGGCTCGGGCAGGTGCACTCTTCACTGGGTTAAGAACTGGCTGGATGGCTGGGCCCAGAGAGTGCTGGTAAATGGTGCTGGATCCAGCCGGCATCTGGTCACTGGTGGTGTCCCCCAGGATCAGAGGTGGGCCCAGTTCTGTTTAGCATCTTTACTGACGATCTGGATGAGGGGATTGAGTCTACCATTAGCAAATTCATGGACAACACCAGTTTGCGTGGGAGGTCAGTCTGCTACAAGGCAAGAAGCCTCTGCAGAGGGATCTGGAGGGCTGGGTCAGTGGGCTGAGGTCAGTGATCAGAAGATCAACAAGACCACAACAGTGCACAGGCTGGGGCACAGTGGCTGGACAGCTGCCTGGTGGGAAGGGACCTGTGTGCGCTGGTCAGCAGCAGCTGAACATGAGCCCCCTGTGCCCAGGTGGCCGAGAAGGCCAAGGGCACCTGGCTTGGATCAGCAATAGTGGGGCAGCAGGAGCAGGGCAGTGACTGTCCCCCTGTCCTGGCACTGGTGAGGCCACACCTTGACTGCTGTGTTCAGCTCTGGGTCCCTCAGTTCAGGAAGGTCACTGAGGGGCTGGACCATGTCCAGAGAAGGGAACAAAGCTGGAAAAGGGTCTGGAGCATAAGTCTGATGAGAAGCAGGTGAGGAATCTGGGTGCACTTAGCTTGGATAAAAGAGGCTCGGTGGGGTACCATATCACTCTCTGGAACTCCCTGACCCGAGGTTGTAGCCAGCTGGGGGTCACTCTCTTCTCCCAGGGAACAGGACAAGAGGATATAATCTTAATGTGCTCCAGGAAAGGTTTAATTTGGGCACTAGGAAGAATACATTCACAGAAGCGGTAATCAGACCNTTGACTGCTGTGTTCAGCTCTGGGTCCCTCAGTTCAGGAAGGTCACTGAGGGGCTGGACCATGTCCAGAGAAGGGAACAAAGCTGGAAAAGGGTCTGGAGCATAAGTCTGATGAGAAGCAGGTGAGGAATCTGGGTGCACTTAGCTTGGATAAAAGAGGCTCGGTGGGGTACCATATCACTCTCTGGAACTCCCTGACCCGAGGTTGTAGCCAGCTGGGGGTCACTCTCTTCTCCCAGGGAACAGGACAAGAGGATATAATCTTAATGTGCTCCAGGAAAGGTTTAATTTGGGCACTAGGAAGAATACATTCACAGAAGCGGTAATCAGACCTTGGAATGAGCTGTCCAGGGAGGTGGTGGAGTCACTGTTCCTGGAGGTGTTTAAGGAAAAACTGGGTGTGGCAGTTAATGCCATGGTGGTGTTTGGTAAAAGGTTGGATTCAATGATCTCAGAGGTCTCTTCCAACCTAACAGATTCTGTGCTTCTGTAATCTACTTGAAGTGGAAAATAATCATACCAAATATATTTATGACAAACACAGTTGTTATGGTTTAACCCTAGCTGGCAACTAAGAAAAAACACAGCTGCTCACTCAGTCCCTCTCACTCCCTCACCCTAGTGGGACAGGGAAAGAATCAGAAGTGCAAAAGTGAGAAACAACTCATGGGTTGAGGTAACCAACAGCAGTTTAATGCAGCAGCTTGGAAAATTACAGAGACCACTGCTTCATTTAGCAGGATTCATCTTTATTACACACGCTCCAGTTAAAATATGTTTCTACCATGGGAAAGTTTTAAGAAAGTTTCGGGAACATGCAGANTCCAGTATTGATCTGTTTCTACCATGGGAAAGTTTTAAGGAAATTTTGGGAATGTGCAGAGGGAAAGAAAAAACAGCTCCAGCACCAAACACCTGGCAGGGCAGACTTTTCTGCCCCTATCAGCCACTCACTCAAACATGCCATCTCCCATCGTTCTGGGAAATAAAGGAGAAATATTCACACCTGGTGTCTAGGGCTGCAGTCATTTCCCTGATATGCATCTTCCCAAGGGAACAGAAGGCCCTCATCAAAGTTAAGATAAACAAGTAACAAGTTGCTTTTCTAAACATGGCTCTTGCTAAGGGCAGGATGGCGGCCGCAGGCTGCTGCTCCTGCATTTAATAATTTAGAAATAACAATAGTAGTAGTAATAATGAATTGTGAGGAAAAGAGAAAAATAAAATGAAAACAAAACAAAGAGAGAAGAAATATAACTCAAGAAAAACAGGTGATTAAAATTAAAAAAAGAACGGCTGGGGTTACACCATGTCAGTTGTTTTGGCACCCAGAGTAGTGCATGAAGGGTTGAAGGCAGGCTACTGTGCTTGCCATGGGGCTTGCTTTCCTGCCTGTCTGT
>VYXC01008607.1:38617-60304 GCA_013397175.1 Platysteira castanea | reverse complement strand
TATATATATATACACACACACATACACAGACACAAGATATGTATATATTTATCTATATGTCTGTCTCCTAACTATTCCATTGTTTGAGGTTTTTTGGCTTTGACTCAAGAACACCTTGTTGTCCCAGGCCCTGAAATATGTAAACTGAGCCTCTAGACAGGGGAAGCAAATCTTTTAACTTCAGATTTGTAACCAGGCGTCCTGTCAGCTGAATTTCCAGGTGTCTTCTTATGATGGATTTTGATACTGATAGAATATCCTGCATATAGTCCTTTCTTCAAAGGTGTTGTTTTATTATGAGGGGATGTGAGACAAATATACCCAAAATCCTTACTGAGCTTTTCACAGTAGGTATAGGACACACAAACATTAATACGAGGACGAGAGATTCCATCCTGGGCAGCATGAGGAGACAGATCCTGCTGGTTTTTTTCTTGATTCCCACATCTGTGACTTCCTGATGCAGTGGTGCTGGTACAGGAGTGGTTGTCACCAGTGTCTGTAGGTGGCCTCAAGACACGCCTGAAGAAATCAGTCAGAGGCTCCTTAAGCCATGGGCTACTTTGTCTGCTCAGGTGCTGTTTTGCTGTTAGCAGTGGTTCAGTCTCCTCTAAGCTAAGGGTTTGGGACGGGTGGAGGGATTTGTCAGGCTGAAGTTGGCCTGCAGATCATTAGATGGGCCCTGGTGGATTGGGAGGTTCATGGTGCAGTGTGCCAGTTGATCCTGTTTCCCTGGCTGGTGAAGAGGTATCCTGGTCAATATGAAGTGATAAAAGAATTGTGGTTCCACAGTCAAGCTTTTGGGTTTTGCTTTTCATTTGGCTGCTGAAACGTGTATGAGAAAACAATGTTACACAGTGGGCAAAATGTCATCTTTAGTCTTGGTGGAGGGGGGTGATTACCTTTGACTAAAGGATAATTTGAAGCCATTCTCTTTAAAACTCAAGGGGAATTAAGGAATTATAGATCAGTCAGCTATAGATAGCTTGACTGGGTCTTAGGCATGGGTGAATGGAAAAAAAACTCCAACAAACAAAAAGCTGTTTCTAAGCATGCAGTACAGAAAAATTACAAAATCTTCAGCTACGTATGACTAAGTTCTGAACACTTTGTGCTATATGTCACAAATCTGTGCCTATTGAAGTTTCACTGCTATTTATTCCTGGAAAGCATAAATAAAATAGAAAAATAAATAAATCTTCCTGTTGTACCTGTTATCTCTTTGCAGTGCTGCTGTTTAATCAAAAAAGGTATAAAATGGTCTGCAGACTGTGAAGTTATGAGAGAATGCCAATTCAAACACTTCAGATTTCCTTTTGAGGCATATTAACAGGAGCTGTGCATGTAAAACACAGAAAGAAAATTCTCTCCTGTGCTTGGTGCTTTAAAGCCTCTGCTAGAGTACTGCATTAGGCTGTGGGCACTGGGATCTCCTTATAAAACCCACACACAAGTGTGAGAGGCATCAGAGGAGAGCCAGAGGTCATGAAAAACATGGCCTGTTTCAGTAGTTGATTCAGAAGATTCTGGTCAAACTGAATGACACTTGTTTAGAAAGAAGACTGAGATGCAATCTTTAGTTAAGAGAAAATTGATAGAAAGTTCAACTATGTTCTGTCGTGTGTCAAATAGAAGGAAATAATAAGCTTAATTTGGGTAAGATACTTAAATGTTCTTACACTATATCATTCTCCAGCTCTTGGCAAAAGTGGTTTCCTGTTTCTTAGGTTATGTGACAAGTTGGGATTTCTATTTATTGATTCTTTCTTTAACATCAAGAGGAATGCCCTTATCAGGAATGTTTGGGGTGTGCTTGAACTTGTTTCAAAAGAAAAGGGTCTAGAATAGATTATGTCTTCTGTTTGAGGTCCTTTTTTTCAGTTTACTCATCTTATTTTCATAAGGCATGAGCACGTGCCTGTAGCAGAGACCCTGTCAATTTTGGCTTACAGCTAATGCACTGTAAAGGGAAGAAAAGTGTGTGTGTATTTGTAGGTGTGTATTTTATTTAATGTAGGGTTTTCATAAATGTATTATTATTATTATTAGAAACAGTACTGACTCCTTTTCTTGTATCTTTAGTCAGTGCTTTTTACTTATTTTCTCATTCTTTGCTTGTTACAATAACTTACAGACTTTCTTTTGTTGCCATGATGACTTAACAAGCTTTTTTATGATAATGTTGACTGACACAAAATGCATTGCTGCTATCATTGTACTGCTAGCACTGAATTTAAGACAATCTGAGTGATATGAAGTGGGTTTGATAGACTAGAGCTAGACCTTTAATTTTGTCCTCTGATTTTTGAATGCCGGCATTTATATATGAAAAGGCTGCATGTGCATGTTATAGCTGCACTGTGATTTTCTTTTTTTTACATTTTTTTAAAAACTTTTTTTGGCCTAGTCAGGAGGCAGAGGTGTCAAAATACATCATTTGGATTGGACTTTATCTGGAAGTTCATTGAGTCACTTTTGTTGTACCAGCTTTCCTTCCTGCTTATGCTGGTGTTCCCAACAGATTATCCTGTCTAAAGTTTGTGTTGAGTCTGTGCAGCTCAACACAATACTTTAAATATATTTTAAGTATAGCAATAAGAGACATGGAACAGGTTTTGAACCTTTGTGGCTGAAGCTAGGAGGTAAAATGTCCTTTAATTTCACTATTAATTTGCCTGAACTCCTTTTTCTTTAGCAATGCTCAACACGGCAATGTAGTTGTTATGGATTTCTTTCGGTTTTTTTGTCTTTTTGTTTTTTCATGAAGCTTTTTGTCACCCTGTGATTCTAGCAGGGAAGTGAACCAGTCTGAGGTTCGCTGTGCTTGTTACTGAGCTGCTGGAATGCATCTGAGGGGCACAATTGTGAAGGGAAGGTGTGCCAGTGGACTATTAACTAAAGAGAAGACAGCTCATTTTTTCAATGATAAATTTCTGAAAGATGTAATGAATTTTATGATTTGTTGCAGAATTATAAAAACAGTTGTTTTGCTTTGCAGAGGTATGTTTGAAAAGGTGGCTTTTCTGTAAGCATGTAGGTTTTAACATCTCAGAATGAGCTATGTGATGGGGGAGAAATGTCTTGGAATGAAATGTCTTCTTTTTCTGACAGGGATAGGTACTTTGACACTCATGGGCAGTCCGAATTTCCCTAATGTTTAGGTGTTAGCTTGGCTTGTTCTGTATCTCCAAAACTACGTATTATTGCATGGAGAAAACTAACAGAAGTTGTGCAGTGTTGGAATGTAAAGTAAATTAAATGTAACTTCTGCTTTCGTTCCCTATTCATTTATTTATTTATTTTGTTCAGGTTGCCTGACCCATGTTTGATCTGTCACAGATTTTGCTTTGTTTTAATGTCTCTCTCTGCTTTTAAACTGGCGTGGTGACTCAGAAGCACTACCTGGTGTCTTTCAGCGAGGACAGTTGGGTTTCTGGGAGTAAAAACATTGTGAGCTTCTGCAAATAAAGATACTCTGCTGATTGGTCAGGACTTTCCCCCTCCATTAGGAGGACAGTCATTTCATACAGACAGAAGCTAAAGTTGTGTTTTGCCTTGCAGCTAAGGCAATCTGTGAGTAAGTGGCTGGTAAGGGTAGTGTCTGGCTCCTTTTGTGACCTCTGTCTGCGTGTTCCTGCCACTGCCTTTGTGCTCCTGTAGAGTGATTATGCGACTGCAGGGGGATGTGTCAAAACTTTTCCTTAGGATCAGCTGCCTGAAAAGACTTTCTCTAAGTACAGTCATTAGATCCAGTGCTAAAATTCAGGTGACTGGAAGGAGGGGACTAGTAAACTGTTGCTTTGAATGGCAACTTGCCAAGACAATCCTGGCTGTGATGTGAAATCACACCATCACTTTTCCTGGCTGGCACAATTTTCTTAATCGCAAGGGCATTTTTAACTTGATTTCCTTCATGGGTGTACTGAGGCTCCTTTCAGAGGTGCGTGCGTTCAGTGCTCACATCTCTTTCTTAAACTCAGAATCATTCATATTTCCCTTGTTCTTTTCAAGTTGCGTGTGGGCAAAGTGAAGAAATCTCTTGAAAACAAAGCAGATATTTTGTCTTTTCTTCTTTCCTTCTCTCTTATGTATGATTCTTGAGTTTTCTAAATTGAATGAAGCAGCCCTTAATAAACATAAACTCACTGGTAGTGTAACTGCTCTATGCCTGCAATTAGCAAATACTGTGTTTTGCATAGTAAAGTGTTTACATAGTTCATAGTAAAATGTCATGCACTAAGCATGTTCTTTTTGTCAAATGCTACTTAAGAAATGTCTTTGTTAATGAAATTTTAGTTAGTTACTGAAAAAGTTGATGAAACAAATGAACAGTTTTCCAAGAATAAATGTCTCAAGTTACTTAGGCACCGTCAAATGTTTGAGTGTACATTTTATTGTTCTTTTGTTGTTAATTCCATAAGCTTTTTGGTTTCAAACAAATCTACCTAATACAATGTAATGAAAACAATTTTGCTTATATCTGTTGTTGAATACAAAAGGTTTTAATAGTAGAGGAGAGCTTCATTCACAGAAATGAAACAATTTCTTTCAAATGAAAATGATGGACAGAAGTAGGAGATGCCTAGTTCACCTTTTACAGTCTCTTCTGCCATGGGGCCTGTATTTTCTTCACATTCATACAGGGATACCTTGTTCTTAAAGTTAGCAATATCTTTTTAAAGAATGGTACTAGCAATCAACTGAATTCTCTTCTATCCTTTCCTGATGCAAAAGCTTCTTTAGTCTGTGCAATCAATAATTCTAACTCCTTGACTGTGTTTTTTAAAATTTTTTTTTTTAAATTAAGGTTGTCTTTTGATAGGTTAAAATTGTTTCTTGAATTGTGCTTATGTTTACTTTATATTTGATTTGGGTGATGTGAATTACTTTTTAGAAAACTTCATGCTGAGGATATTGTGTTAGCAACCACATACACAATTTTCTACTACCAAACTTTTTTCGTAGTAACTTTCATGGATGTGGTTGACTTTTCATTATTTCCTTTGATTAAAAGTGCAGTTATCTTCACTTGAATCACTTCGAGGAACTTGATTTAAGGCCAAAATTACCAAATATTAAAAGACACACTAAATGAACTTAGTACATGTATTTGTGATATTTTAAAACTGATCTTTAATCTTTTTAAAAAAAGGTATTTATAAGATACTTTGGGGTGTTTTTTGTTTGTTTTGCGGTTTTTTCCTGCTCTATTCCTGCTGAAGTACTAACATTTAGTGCAAATGTTCGAAGTAGTCTTTTTTGAACACGCAAGTTGAACTATTTAGCATATATTTAATGTATAAACAGTGGGGAAGTGTTAAGGGTGTAATGTCTGAAGCCCATTGTGCGGGGACTTGGTGGTAAAGGAGAGAATTACACAGAATAACTTTGTCTAGTTTTTCTGGTTGGACCCTTCACTAATATTAATCAGCATTTTCTTTCTTCCCTTCTCATCCATGGTCTTACAAAATATTCTAGAAAGTTGCAGAAACTACCAAAACTTGGTCAGGCACTATTTTTTGGTGGTCGGAATTGTGCTACGCAAGGACTTAGTTTAGCTGGGTTAAAATTGGTTGAACATCACCTGATTCAGAATGATGGATTGGCTCAGGTGGGGTACTGAGGAATTAGCTGTGTTTTGTTGTTTTAAGGTAAATCAGTGTGGCCTTTCTCTTGTAAGGGATTTATACAGTTGTTTCTATCAACATAAATTAGACTGTTTGAATTGAGTTCAGCAGGTTGAATGTGATTCGATCGAAAACTACCTATATCTGTTAGTTGACTTTTGCTGTCCTGGGCGTTGCATTTTTGTATTTTCTTTTTGATTTAGGATCAGTTAGGTTGGAAAACATCTCCTAAGATCATTAAATCCAACCATTAACCCAGTACTGCCAAGTCCACCAATAATCCATGCCCCTAAGAGCCACATCTACTTGTCTTTTAAATACCTTCAGGGATGGTGACTCCACCACTGCCTTGGGCAGCCTGTTCCAGTACTGGATAACCCTTTCAGTGAAGAAATTTTTCCTGATGTCTAAACTAAACCTCCCCTTCCTCAACTTGAGGCCATTTCCTGTTGTCCTGTCACTTTTTGCCTGGGAAAAGACCTCGACACCCACATGGCTGCACCTTTCTTACAGGCAGTTGTAGAGATGATAAGGTCCCCCCTGACCCTCCTTTTCTCCAGGCTGAGCACCCCCAGCTCCCTCAGCTGCTCCTCATCAGACTTGTGCTCCGGATGCTTCCTCAGCTCCAGTGCCCTTCTCTGGACACACATCAGCACCACAGGATTTTTCTTGTAGTGAGGGACTCAAAACTGACCACAGGATTGAGGTGTGGCTTCACCAGTGCCCAGTGTAGGGGAATGGTAACTGCCCTGGTCTTGGTCCCACACTATTTCTGGTGGCCAGCTGGGTGTAATGCCCTTCACCAGCACTCCTTGGGCCTGGCTGTGAAATTTTTTACAGTGAGCAGTATACCCATGAAAGCTGTGAGCAGACAGTTTCTCCAGGAGAGTGCTGTGTCAAAGCAAACTGTGTCAAAGACTTTTCTAAATTCCAGGCAGACAAAATTCACAACCTTTCACTCATTCCACCAAGCAGGTCACCTGGTCATGGGAGGAGATTAGGTTGGTCAAGCAGGACCTGCCTTTCACGAGCCCCTGCTGGATGGGCCTGACTCCTGGTTGTCCTGTATGTGCCACGTAACAACACTTGAGATGATCTGCTCCATACCCTTATCCAGGACTGCTGTCTGACTGACAGGCCTGTGGTTCCTTGGATCCTCCTTTGAGCCTTTCTTGTGGATGAGCATCATAGTTGGCAGCATCCAGTCAACTGGAAGTGCCCCCATTAGCAGCCAAGACTACTGGTTAATAATTGAAGGTGGCTTGGTGAGCACTTCCACCAGCTCCCTCAGGGCCCGTGGATCCCTTTTGGCCCTGGAGACTTGTGTGTGTATTAAGTGGTGTAGCAGGTCACTGACCATTCCCCCTTGGATTGTGGGAGGACTTCATTCTGCTCCCTGTCCCTGTCTTCCAGTTCAGTGGGCTGGGTACCTGGAGAGCAACCAGTCTTGCTGTTGCAAGACTGAGGCAAGGAAGGCATTACTGGTCTTCAATGAGTCTGTGTGAACAGATTTATTTCAAAGCAAGAGCTTGTTGTTAAAGAATTTACTGTGTCTGGAAGGTATGAAAAGGCTGTCAGTGGGGAAGATTGGGTATCCTTAAATGGGATGTAGCCTGAAGGCTCAGAGAGTCTCTTGCATCCATTGAAGGGAAGGAGAAACCCACTGATCTTAACAATGACATGAAAGGGTGAAGGAGGAGAAACTGACATCTGCATTGGGAATTTGAGCTGGAAGAGGGCAAGATGAGAGAGAGTGAGCTCCTTTTCCAGAACTCTGCTATCTCTATCCCTGCCTTTTGCCAGCAGCGGGGAAAAGAAATGTAAAATGGTTCTAGGAAAAGCTATTAGACTTTCTTTTTTTCCTTTACAGTGCTGAAGGATATTCTGGTGTTTGGAAGGGGGATTAGACAGAGTTGAGGGGGAACAAATTGAATGGTGGATATGAAAGTGTACATGTTTGAGTACAATTTTAAGGAATTAAATATACTAACTAGTAGAACCATTGCCGTCAAAGTTATCTGTCATAAGTGGGAGTTAAATGATCACGCTTGTGGGTAGGAATGGTTTTAGCTTTCAGCTGTATTTGTACATCCTTGGGAATTAGAAAATTTAAGTCAGGGCAATTAAGCTGTAACAATATCAGTACATATCTAGAGAATAATACTGAATTAAAGGGTGGTGACGTCATCAGAGTGAGTTGAAGCATTTTATGCATTAGTGTAGTATTTTAACCAGTATTGAGGCTAATCCCTTAATGTAAGGATGATATGCCACCACCTGGAATAATATAGTCCTTGCTACTGAATTCCATTTAGTGTAATTCAATATGTTGTCTTTTAACAACTGCAAGCTCTGAGGAGAAGCTGATGTTTTACATGGCATTATTCAGCATCCTTTTATAGCTGGAACTTTTACAGGTACTACAGACAACAAAACTGGCAAGGCCTTGTTTTTGAACACTACCACTTATGTAACTTACATGGCTACTCCTGTACATGCTGCAACTTCTGCAACAACTTGGTATCACTTCTCGTCCTGGTGGCCTCACTGATTGTTTTCTAAGGAGCCAGTTTGCAGCACCCATACTTCTTAATGGTCTCTGCTTCTAGACTTAAGTACAGCATGGACTACATGACTACAAATGCTTTTGGATGTTTTTCAGAGTATTTTCTATGCAGCAGTACTGTTTGTGTCAAGTACTGAATCAAACTTGTTTCTTTCTTGTTTTGTCGTTGCTACAGCTGTTTCATGCAGGAGTAACAAGTTAGCAGTAGGTCTGTGATTTGTGAGGGCTTTCAGCTTTTGTTGGGGTGGTAGTGTACTGGGTTGATCCTGGCCAGACACCAGGTTCCCGTCCAAAGCTCTGGCACTCCCGTCCTTGACTGGTGAGAGAAAACATGAGGAAAGGTTTGTGACAGGGAGAGATCACCCAGTGATTACTGTCATGGGCAAAACAGGCTGAACTTGGAGAACTTGGTTGACTTTATTACCAATCAAATCAGAGCAGTATAATGAGAAGTAAACCATACATCTTTCGTAAGCATTCCCTCCTTCCCTGGCCTAACTTCATTCACAGTTCTCTACCTCCTTCCCCCTGCCGTTCAGGAGGACCAGAATAGGGGTTACAGTTAGTTCCTCATACCTTGTTTTTGCTGCTCCTTCTTCATCATATATTCTCACTCTGTCGTCTCAGGTCGCAACTTGCTTGATGACTTTTTTATTTTCCTTCTTATGTTATCCCAGAGGTGCTACTGCCATCACTGACTGTCTCAGCCTTGACCAGCATGGGACCATCTTGGGAGCTGGCTCTGTAAGATGTGAGGGAAGGTTCTAGCAGCTTCTCAAAGAAGCTGCCTTTGTAGGTCCCCTACTCTCAAAACCTTGCCATGCCAACCCAGTATAAACAAAATAAAATACAAAAATTATATATGGGCTTTCATTTTTACAGTGGCAGCTGTATTAGCAACAGTCTTTACAGTTTCATGTTTACCATGCTCTTCAGAACTGCAAGCTTTTGTTTCTCAAAGTAAAAGTGATGTTTCTACAAATAAACATATTTATTTCCCACTTAAGTAAAGATTAGTTGAAGTATTTTGTAATGCCAATCTTGATATCTTTTGTTAGTATTAATTGGAGTCAGTCAAATGTCTGTCTAAACATAATGTGGATCATGTTGCTTTGTTCTTTTCTAAGGTTTTTATAACTGTTAAAAGATTCAGTCTTCTGTTTCATGCTGGTAGCAGGAACTCAAATATCCTACTGCTCTTACTAACTTAGAATTACTGAGCATCATCAGACTGTCACCTTTTCTAATGCTTAGAATTACACTTTTGCAGCAGAAATGTCAGGTGGCAAATTACCGCTTACTATTCAGTGCTTTCTTTCTGCTTGACTGAGGGTGATGGTATTTTTTGAGTGCTAGTTGCAGCCACCTCCTGCTTCTGCACATGGGTTCACCAGTACAGAGAACTGCAGGGAGAAAGCAAGCACTGATTGTTTTGTTTGCACTTCTGTCTGCTGTCTTTAACTGGTTGCCTAATGAGAAGCAGACACTGACTCTGGTAATGGCCAAGCAAAGGCCTGCGGGGGAATGCAGTTCACGCACAATCCTTCAACACTGAGGAGTCTTGCATCAGAGACTGCAAGTTTCTCAAAGCTAGAAAAAGAGAGGAATGATAAATCTTGCAACCATTTACAGAGTGTCTTGAGTTTGACCCGCTCCCCTCTTATTAGAGCTCTGCTTCATCAAGGGTTCTTGTAGGGATACACATATTTAAAACTGCTGAGATATGCCATCCCCTAGAACAGAGGGTACAGTTATGGTTGTTATTCTTGACAGTTTGTTGTCTAGTCTGTTCCAAAGACCACCCAGTGACCAGAGTTCTGTAAGTTACCATTATAATTCAATGCTTCATTACTCTGTTTTTTTTGTGTGTTTTCTCCCCTCTGCCATCCCTTTTTGTTGGCTAAACAGTCCTAGTAGTTTCCTTTAATTTTTCATATTTTCTAGACTTCAGTGCTTTCCTATGGATACTCTGCAGTATTTTCAGATTTTCTTGAGAAAATTGCCTGAGATTGGCAATGGTACTTCTATGTAGTACTTGATGTCCTCAGATCAGTGCGAGGACTTTTTCACATTTTACAGTCTGTACTCCTTTGTAGGTATAATGCCACTACTGCCTTTTCTCATTATAGGATCCCATGTAGATTTAAGGTCATTTGTGGTGACAGGGTACCTTCATGTGAACTCTTTACAGACCTTCTTTTTATATTTATTAATAAACAACAATATTTTAAAGAAAGGGATTAATGTAATACACGTTATAACAATTTATGAGCTTGCTATAAATTTATAGTTTATTCCTTTTTTTGCCAGCTGCTGTAGTGCTCAAAACCTTGGGGTATAAAAGGCTAATTTTGTGCTTGAGTTATCTTGTATGACACTGATTTACTCTGCTAATCTACTCTACCATCCCATGCCCCCTTACCACAAGACCTGATGTTTATGACTCTTCTTACCAGTTTAGTTTAAAAAATAAAAAGAAAGATCTTCCATCCATTCCAGGATGGGAATGAAAGCATTTTTTAAAAGGCTTGCAAATAACATTGAGCTAATTCATAATTCTTTAGGTGTGCCATCTCAGAAGCACTTTTGAAACTTAGTCTGTGAAATGATTGCTAAAGTAGGATATATTCCATGGTTGGTTATGCTAATGTGACTTACTAATATTGTCAGTTCTTGTGGGATGTAGGTTTTTTTGTTATTGTCTCTGACTAATCAGTCTGGGGGCAAGTTCTGGATCTGTGTGTTATAATGCATGCTAATACTTTTCTGTCTTTTACAAGATGTATTGGTAATAAAATATTTCTGTCTCTAAAATATGATTACATCTGATTATTTTTTTTTTGCTTCCTTTCCAGATATTTTCCAACTTATCTCTGAATGAGCGTTGCCTTTCAGTGTCATTAGTGTGTAAATATTGGCGTGACCTCTGTTTAGATTTTCAGTTTTGGAAGCAACTGGATCTCAGTAGTCGTCAGCAGGTATGAAAATATCATTGTGGAATAATTGTTTTGATGACTCAGAATTTGTTCTTGGAACTTGTACTTTTGACCAGAGGTAAATAAAAGAAACACGTGGTATAGTAACATCTGTACTTTCACAGATTTTTCCTGCTGTTAGCTGAAAATGTCTGGACCCTTATGTTGGTTCCTTTATAGTATATTTTTAGTATATTTTTTCTGAAATCAGTTGTTAAACTGTGAGCACAGGTGCTGTTTGAAATGGGTTGTGGGTTACCTGTCTCAACTTTGCATCAGGTAGTCTGGAACTATCAGACCTCTTATTAATTCAAAGACAAACATGAGCTGTAGTTTCTGAGGAATGCTGTAGTTGTAAGAATGGTCACATACATGGTACTTGCTCTGCTTGTTTTAACAAATTTATTCTTCAGCTGATATGGCTCCTGCTGATTTGAAAAGAGATTGTGTTTGGTTGTGTTTTCTTTTTTTTTTTTTAGGCCTTTAGCTGATCCTAGAATGAAATATTTGTGGATTTAATTTAGCAACATCCGTAGGAGCCAAGCTTTAAATTGTACAGGGTAACTTCCCTCCCTGGAAACCTTTAGGGATGCCAGTATTGTTTGGCCACTGCCCCTAGGTTTCTTGCTGAGCAGTGACTTGCAGGGGTTTATAAACAGTATCTTGATAGTTTCGTGAAAATACAGGGTACAGAGAAATAACAGTTGGAGGGTTGCATTTGAAGAAAGATTTTTTTTTTTGTTTTTTTTTTTTTTTTTTTTTTTTTTTTTTTTTTTTTTTTTTTTTTTTTTTTTTGTTCTTTGCAGTTTGTTTTTGTTGTGGTTTAACCCCAGCCAGCAGCTGAGGCCCAGGCAGCTGCTTCCACACTCTTCCACCAGCAGGGTTGGGAAGAGAGCTGGAAGAGTAAAAGCTACAGAACTCGTGGGTTTAAAGACAGTTTAAGGGGGAAAGCAAAAGTTACACACACATACACAAAAAAAAAGGAAAACTAATTAATTCACTGCTTCCAATTGGCTTGCAGGTGCTCAGCCACCCCTAGCAGAGCAGGGCCCTATTACACAGAACGATGACTTGGGAAGACAAACCACATCCCTGGAAATGTCCCCTCCTTCCTCCTTCTTCTCCTCACTTTATACACCTAGCACAATATCACATGGTCTGGAATATCTCTTTGATCAGTTGGGGTCACCTGTCCTGGTTGTGTTCCCTCCCAGCCTCTTTGCCAGTGTGACCAGCGTGGCCATGTGAAAAGCAGAAAAAGCCTCTACACAATCCCTGTTCAGCAATAAGAAAATCAGCACAAATCCAAATCATAGTCCCTAACTAGTCACTGTGAAGAAAATTACTTCTACCCCAGGCAAAACCAGTGCAGTTCTTTTCCATCTTAACACCTGCCTGATGAAAGAGCAAGAAAAAAGATTTGACTTGCTACAAATGAAAAACAGATTGAATGCAGCAAAGACTGTTCCTCAGCTGTATAAGATAAAAACCAAAAGAGATTTGTGTTGCTCTCTTGCCCTCTTTGGTTAAAGCTAAATCTCATCTGTGCCGAGTGATGGATAAGTATTTTTGAATAGTCCTTTGTAGGACTGTCTTCTTTTAAGATTATTGTCATTTTGGCTAACTACAGTGTGTGTAGATGCAAAATGGATGGAATGGTTTTTTACAAAGGTGTTAAGGAAAGTTGGCTGTCTGAGCATGCAGGGGCTGCTCTGTCAGCCACACTGGCACCACCTGCTCGGGACCAAAGCCCCTCTGCAGCGGCCGACCCAGGGAGGGGATGGATTCCCTGCTTGGCTCCCTGCACACCCCACACTCACACAGTCAGGCCAGTTTCCTTACTGGCTCGACTTCAGGTTTGCCACAGCAGAGTCTCAGACCTCTGGGTCCTTAAAATGGCCATAGGGCAGAAATGATTATCAATATGAAATCACATATATTTCAGAAAACAAAGGCAGTAATGCTTGTTGGCTACAAGTTACATAGTTCTGTTACTAGTTAGTATTCTACCTTCTGTTGGTTAAATGATTTCCTCTGTTCTTAGGCTAATTAGTCCACATACTCATTCTCTCTTCTTTTCAGTTGGTGGGTTTCTTGGGTTGGTGATCTGTGGTGTTTGCCATCTCCCTTTGCCAGAATTGCCTTTTACCTAGTTGGAGCTGATTCAGCACAGTTGCTGAATTGGCTTTGTTAGTTTCTTCCTTATCCTAGGGAGTTCTGCCAAATGTCATTGTGGTCTGTAAATTCTGCATTCTTTGTGTCCACTATCAGTAGTACATCACTCTCCCCACGCTTTGTTAACCTCCCCTAGGAACTGAGGTCATTGAAGCACATCAAGCCCTAAACCTTATTAAGACAATTCTACCAACAAGTAATTTATCTTTCTAATATCTGGACATCACAGATAGTCTATTTATGGCTGAAAAGAGGAGTAGGTCTGTGGTTACCTTCCTAACTCTGGAGCTCAGTGTGATACTTGAGAACTTCTGTCAAGTTGGGCAGCTGTTCGGGATTCTTTTTGTGGTAACGTGAATTCCTGCAGCTGCCCATATTTTTTGTACTCGTCTAGCTGTTGCCTCTCCCTCTGTGAGCTTTATCATGAAACCATCTAGCTACAGTCTACACAGTCCGTCAGAACTGGCTTTCCCCCAGTTGTCCATACTCTATCAAAACCATCAACCTCACCCCTGAAACAAACCAGTTACAGTAAAATATTCAGCCATAGGTGGTGTGTGTAAAGGTATCATTTCATTCTCCCTGTAGCTCATGGAAATGCATCTTACGAACAGCCATTCTTGTCCTAATGACATTAAAGATCTTTATGGAAAAAGTTATACGTGAGTATTTGTTTTTTCTTTGCAGGTCACTGATGAGCTCTTGGAAAAAATTGCATCAAGAAGCCAGAATATTACTGAAATCAATATTTCTGATTGTCGCAATGTATCTGATACAGGAGTATGCATATTAGCAATTAAATGTCCTGGGCTCCTAAGGTATACTGCCTACAGGTGTAAACAGCTTTCTGACACCTCTATTATTGCAGTCGCCTCTCAGTGTCCTCTTCTTCAGAAAGTGCACGTGGGCAATCAAGACAGACTCACTGATGAAGGCCTGAAGCAGGTAACCATCTATCCCACAAATTTCTTCTGTAAATTTTAGCAAGTGGAAGAAGATACCCTTTCTTAGGATTTAATTAAAATCACAAAAAATCTTCTGTTTTAAAAGTTGGTGTATTGAGATTTTTTTTGGTGTGGTAAATGCTGTTCTCTAGAGATTGCACATACTTTTTTTCTTTTTAATACCCAGGGATTAAATGATCCCCTTTGTAGTTTAATCTGCAGTTTGACATCCTATACTTCACTTCTGTTGGATTCAATTTTCCTGAGCTTGGTTGCTGTTTGAAACCTGTGTTTAAGTAACTTGTTTTTGCTTCATGAATGCTGAAGGTGACTAAGATCTTTATTTGTTAGGTGTGCAGGAAGGTTTCATCAACTTTCTGAGAGTGTTAAAGGAGCATTTAGGAGTTAGGGTAAATCAAATATGATGCTGATCGTAAAGGCGTTGTTAGCCTCATTTACACCCAGTAAATAACATAGTTTGTATATGCTGCTCTTAGCTCCCTTTTGTTGACTGTAGTTAGCAACTTCATTTTGTCATGTATGTAATTAGAATCTTTCTTGTTTGCATATAGTGTTTCACAGCCTGAAAAGAAAGATAATTTTTAATGGGGGGTGGAGAAGCAGAAAAAAAGTATTTACTCCCACCTCTTCATTTCAGTCAAATCCTGTTGTTATTTATTTTCCCTTTGATTTCATTAATTGCAGCTCGGTTCAAAATGCAGGGAATTGAAAGACATACATTTTGGGCAATGTTACAAGATCTCAGATGAAGGAATGATCATTATAGCTAAAGGCTGTCTGAAGCTGCAAAGAATATATATGCAAGAAAACAAATTAGTAAGTACTTACCCTGATTTTTTTCTTCCCAAGGCATTTTGATTGTCAAAGCTTTCTCTTGGTCTTTATCTTTTTAAAATTTTCTTTAGAATGGCTGCTTTTTCCAAGTGAATTGCTTAAAAATGTTTCTGGCTGTGAAAATTGCAGTTCTGCAAGATGGCTCAGAAGGTGACACAAAGTACAAGTTAAGCTAAATGTATTAACTTCTTGTTTTTAACATGACGTTTCAGGAGTAATTGTTTGTGAAATGTGTGGTTTGTATAGGAAAGTACTTAGTTCATATAGAATGTTTATTTTGTTTCTACAAGTGCAGTAAAAGTGCAAACTTAGCTAAGCTAAAAGATAATTGGAGCTTGGGTTCTTGATTAAAAGTGATACACTCTGACAGTATTTTCTTGAAATACTTTCTCATGAGGATAAAGTAGAGTAGTGTGCCTGTGCTAGTAGAAGGAAGTTGTTGAGGGTAGTAAAACAATCTTGTGTCCTAATTCTAAGCAGTCTCTGAAATGATGGTTTCTGATACAGAAAGACAGTAGCTTGTAAATGGTGTAGCAGAACACTTACTTAGGGGTTTTTGAAATTTTATATTATTTCTAAAATTTTTTTCTTGGAAGAAAGTAGTGAAACTTGCTTGCAGTTTTTTAACTGTCAGCTAACATCATGGTTATAACCTTTGTTTCAAAAGTGCTGAATTGGAGCAAATAAATTGTGTTTGTAAGAGAACAGCGTACCTTGTATTCAAGAATCATTTGATATTTGGCTTAAAATAGACAAAGACATGCTAATGCTTGAGATTGGGTTTTATTTTTAATATAAATCATTCTCAAATCAACAAAGAAAGAAAAAGGCAACCAGTTACTGATTTTGATCAGAACTGTAGAAAATTGAAAAATAGGAGATAGATAGAGACCTAAACTGAGATTCCTCTGTAGTTTAGATGCAGAAAAAGGGCACATCCCTTCTTCTGTATTAGGACAAAATCTTGAATGCTGTCAAAGTTAGTCCTTCTAGTACTTCCCTTAATAAATAAAAAACTTTAAATATGAAAAGAAAGAGAAATAAATGTTCTGAGAAGTCTGGAAGGAAAAACATCTTCCTTTCTTCTCTGGAAGGAGAAAGGTAGGTAAATCCAAGTTATTTATCTTTGAAAGGAAGAGGAAAACCTTCAAGATTTGCATAATTGTATGTGGAAGATGGCTTAATTCTAATTAAGAATGTTGTATGTTTAATATCTGCATAAGTGCTTGATCATTGGAAATATGTAGGCAAGGTGTTAGCTTTCCTTATAAATGCATCTTAAGAGCTTTCGTCATTGGAGTTACTGTTCTCTTTATAGTGTGAAATGTAACCAAAGAAGTTATTGCAGTTATTGGCACTTTATGACTTTGTGGTTTTAATATCTGAAATGTCATCAAAGTTCATAGTTGAAATGGAACATAGGAAGTATCTTAATGTTTTTTAAGGCAATAATGAAATGTGCTCTTAACTCGCACTCTACTTGGTTGCCTTCATTGTTGAAAATGTAACACTAATTTTTAACTGGAAATAAGGCAAAAATATTTGCTGTCAAATGAATAGGAAATTTCTCTAAATTTTGTCCCTTCTGGTAATATGTCAAGTGACTTATCAAAACCAATTTTTTGCCTAATTTTTCATGAATGTGCTTTCTTTTTTTAGTATCTAATTGTAGTTAAATTCCTGCCCATCCTTAATTTTTCAGGGGAAAGAGAAAGTCTTGTAGCAAACTTGATATAGCTCTGTAAAATTAAAGTTTACCTCCATAAATCTTTGTATGTACACAGGAGGTAAGTTGTGAAGCTGTTATGAACTCCAGGGTGTTGAATCCTTAGAATAAAATAACACTTGAACAATGCCACTAGATGACAACGCTGAAGAAGCTGCTGTGCTTTCCCCTTGCGGAGGGCAAGAGACTTTCAAGTCTTGCTGGCACTGTAGTTTTTTGTGATGAACCAAGACAGCTTTTAAGAAGTTCTCATGGAGCTGTAAAATAGAAATTTTCACATTCCAAAATAAAAGAAAAATGCAGGAATGGTTTAATTGTTTAGCTGTGGAATTATCTTAAAAGGGAGTAATGGTTGGCAAATGGATTGTCAAATTCTGTGTGTTACTTTGCTCCCTTCTAAAAAATCACTATATTTGGTGTGGCACATATTACATCCTGCTCTTCTGGTGAAGATGATGATTTGGGGAAATATGTGTGTGTGTATTTTCAAAATGAATAAGTATTCATTCTCTGAAATCAAAATATTCTGTGGCAAGAGAAGTGTACTTGACATAGGAGAGCTTGGTCTGTGTATTTGAAGTTCATGCATTCTCAGTATGCTATAGGAAGAGGACTCCTATCCCCACCTTTTAAGCAACTGTTGTAGCATCCATGTAAATAATGTAAACAGTCTTGTGTTTTGCATTTTCTTGTTTATTCCTTTCTCAGAGGTGCTCAAAATCGTGTATGTGACTCTTACAGGCAATTTCCTTTAATTTCAAAATGTGTAGTGCATTACAGATAGTACATGATGGTTGAGTTTTCATGTAGGCTTGTCTCACACTAATGGATTTTACACTTCAAAAATAGGCAGAGGCAACCATCAGCTAAATAATGCCTTTGTGAGTGTTACTTTGCAGTGAAATGTGTGTGGATCAGTTCAGTTGCTTCATCTGTTGCTAAGTAACTCCATTATCAGACTGCTGAGCAGCGACAGAGAAAGGAGAATTTATGTTCTGATTGTTGAATATGCTAGACATTTCACAGAAAAAATAGACCCTTTCCTGTCTTTGAAGTACTGATTATGTCATGGTAATAAGCAAAAGCTGCAATTAATAAATTGGACAAAGGACATAGGAGGAAAAAGTTAATGTTGCATGGCTACCTTAACAACAGAAGGTGGTTGTTATTTGCATAACTGTTCAGGATTTGTATCTCTTCAAAACATGTTTATTTTTTCTCTGGCCTTTGAGTGAAAAAATAATTATATGCTGAGCCTATTTTCTGAGGCATACTGGCTAAATTGGTAAAAAAAAAAAAAAAAATTATAAATCTTCAGACTTTACAAAATGTGCCACTGTGTTGTCTCTCCTGATCTGCCCCCAAGCAGTCTGGTACAATTAAATAATCTCACAGAATTTCAGTGTAAATGGAAGAACAGATTATAGCTCTTTCCAGACAAACTAGAAAATTTCTTAATTTCTTGGCTGAGTTTAGATGGACTTCTTATTTTATGGTTGCGACTGGTGTGCTATAACTTCTGTGTTTGCATCATGTGAATGTTTAATGTGAATGAAGCTGGTGGAAGGTGAACAGGTTAATTTCATTGTTGTCTTTGTACCAACAGCTTTTTTTATCTTTCCATCCCACATAGCTTCATAGGGAGCACATAGCTTCATCTGCAAAGTCAGAGAACTGCTCCATGTAGTACTCTACTTACATGTAGTACTCTCACTTAGTGGGGGGTACTTAACCTGAACTGCTTTTATTGCAACCTTTCACAAAAGGGTGGAGTCCTAAAAGGTTTTAAAGGTTTTGTGATATGCAGAACCCAGTGACTACAGTGCACCCAAAGGGAAGGGTTATTTCCAGAAGCTTTTGCAGAAGCTGTCTGTTTTCCTTACTATGAATAGAGTAGATCTAGATTTGGGAGCTCACTGTGGAGCTGGAGAAAAACCATATTCACTTAACTAATTTGATTTGACATGCTATTTCCTTTTAATTGCTTTTCTTTAACTGGGTAAGTTAATGGCTAAAATTATAATACAGTTGTTGCTGAAACCTAACAGGTTGTAGTTACAAATTTGTTCCTCCCTATTCCACCCAGTGTCTGTGGTTTTTTGTGATGAACTATATATGGATAATGAGATAGAACTTCTAAAAATAAAGTGAGGTAGAGTTTTAGGTACTGTAGGAGAATGACAACATTCCTACCTCTATACTTTGTTCCCTTGCTCTCCTTTCTCTTTTACAAGCTAATTTAGGAGTGGATGCGCTACTATAGTAGCTATTATGGCACCACTTCTTCCTTTCCAGTAAAATGATGTAATGAATTAGATCCTTAAAGCCAAATCATTTGTTTGATGGTTCCCAAATATATTCATTAAGACAAAATATAACTTCACCATGTTTCTATTTCCTTGTTAGACTCTTGACTCTTCACTTTCAAGATAACCAAGTTTTGGCCCGGTTGCCAATATGCTTGATATATGATAACACTTCTAAAGTAAATATCTTACAGGTGGCTATTTAACAATTTTTTAAGATGAGTATTCTGTAAGTGTTCTGCTTACCTTTCCAGTTTGCAGCAGATTAGAGTTGAAATTCAAGCTAACTGTGATGTTTGATAGAAACTACAATGCTTAAGATATGTGACTAATAAACTTTAGTTTCAGTTAAAAAGGATTAAGGTAGGCTAAACAAACCATTACCGTTTTGTCACACAATGAAGCAGTTAACATATGCTTTTAAAGCATTGACTGGAATCAACATAGTATAAAGTGCATAGGAAAAAAACCCCTGAGTTTTCATATTTTCTGACTAATCAGCATTGTGTAATCTGATAAATTTATTTTTGTCTTTTAATGATATTCCCCTCCCCACTTCTGTTTTCACTTTGGAAGCATTTCCCTTCCTACTTCATACTTTTCATCTATGAAACACTACAGCACTGTTCCCTGTGTCACAAACATTGGGAGGAGAGAGTATTTTGCTTTGAGTTTAGCCCAGGCAAATTGTTTCAGGAAGAAAGTCAATATTTTAAGGCATATAAACTACACACTGTCAAATGTGTAGAATATATGGAAATAACTTACTTTGTTTCAATGGTAAGAAGTAAATGAAAGAGATTTTTTGGGAAAAATATTCCAAAAGAATGTAATTTCCCTGTCCTTTTTCTATTCCCCACAATATATTCCATATGCTATTTCACTTTTTACAAACAGTTACTTAAAATGGTTCTTCTACTTGGAGAAATTTCAGAAAAATAATTGTTTTCCCATATTTCTTCAGGCATACTTTCCCAAAATACTTTTGAACTACTTTGTTTCGTTATTTGAGGTTTTGAAAAGAACTGTAGTTTTTCTAGACTTCTCCCTTCAATTACTATTTTTACAATTAAACCCCCGTGTTCAGCAGGACCCTGTTGCTGGTTTTCTTTGCAGACACAGGCACCTCCTCCTCCTTCAGGGTTGACCTAGGTTTCCCGCAGCAGAGTCTCAGACATTGGATTTATAAAAATAACTGGTTTAATAGAGTGGTACAGCATCAGGTCAGGTAAGGTTGAGTGCCTTCAAAGGGGGACTCAGAACAAAGAAAACCCCAGACAATTACGCCCTTATGACTTATGCCCCCACCTCTCACACACTCTTCTCATGCCTTACTCTAATGGTGATTTTTGGTTTGTTGCCTTCTAGCACTTTACTGGATTCTTTCTCCGTGTCCACCACACAGACAGGCCCTTGATTTCTTGTATTGTTAACAGCTTCTGCTGACAACTGTAGCCTTCTTATTTTCTGTTTTTTTTCTGGGGGACCTGCTTACTGGCAGAGCATGGAAAGCTAAAAAAACCACTAGTCTTAAGATAATAAACATTGCCTAGCAACAACCAAAACATCACGGTGTTATCAATACTCTTTTCATACTAAAGCTAAAACACAGCACTGTACCAGTTCCTAGGAATATGACTAAGCAAATTAATTATTCTGGCTGAAAGCATATCTAGGTCTAAGTTCACAGCTTTTGGCCTAAGACTTCAGCAAATCCAGCTACTGATGCTAGGTGAGCAACACACTAAATCACATAGCTTTATAACTTCATGTACCTCGTTCTAGTTAGGACTTGTTCATGCGGAATAACTAGCACCTCTCAATAACTAGTTGCTTGCTAAATATATATATACATATTCAGGAAGATTGTGGAGTTGTGGAATGGTTTGGGTTGGTGGGGACCTTAAAGAGGTCTGGTCCCAGCCCCACTAGCACAACATCAGTAGACCAGGTGGCTCAAAGCTGCATGCAGCCTGTCACCTTCCGGGGATGGAGCAGTCCACAACATCTGGACAACCTGTTCCAGTGCCTCACAGTAAAGGACTCTGTACATACCAAGATTGATTTCTCTGCTGTGTACACTGTATATCATACCTTCAGATAATGATATTTCATCTTCTGTCAAGTACTAGGTTAGAGATTTCTAAAGCAAAAGCTTTGTGCAGGATGGCATGCTGGTAGTATGCCCTAGTAATGATCAAGTCCCTCCTGTATTTTAGTTTCTCAAACACTTTACATATGCACCAAAACCAACTAATGTAAGGTTCAGCACTTTAAAAATGTGCTGAACAGCTATACTGATACTAAGATAAGGTGTGGAAAGTCATGTTTTCATAAGAACCATATAAGACATCCCATACGTCTGGTAGTAAAAATGTGGAAAAGTTTGTCTTTTGACAAGCTCTTCTGAAACATTTACTTTATTAATCTTTTTAACAACATAAAAGGATTCAGACAGTTTTTTAGAAACTTAAGTGATAGAACCTTAGTTCTCAGAGTTCAATTTTTTTTAT
>VYXC01008607.1:25474-38600 GCA_013397175.1 Platysteira castanea | reverse complement strand
TTTTAAGATCTGTTGCATTTTGACCTGGGCAGTTTGTATAGTAGTCTTCCTACAGTGAAATGTTTATGCCGAGTTTGATGTTAATAGAAAGTGAAAAGGCAAAGCTTGTGTACACGTGCATAAATCAGCTACATGTATTTGCTGTAAATGCCTTAGAACCACAATGCAGGAGCCAGACTTTTGTTTTCTGTGTAACTTTCTGTCAGTACTGTGTCGGTGACTACAATGCGGTGTTGTCACCCTTAGGTGGCGGCATTGACTTTGTAGTGGTGACAGGAGCTCCCGGCCCGTGCTGTGGGGAATTGCCAATGCACAGCAGATAATTTCTGAATATTGTGCTAGTTCCACAGACCCTGTGTTCCCTTCAGCTGCCAGGATTGCTGTCAGAGTAATTCTTAAATGTCTCAATAAGGTCAGCTGTATAGTTTCACCACTTTCTGCTTCTTTTCCATTTTTTTTTCAAACAGGTAGTGCATTTCAACGTTGTGAGTTTACTTGACATGTACAGTGTGTGTGTACACATTTCAAAAGAACCAGCAGCTGGAGTTGTAATCTGTATTGTTGCATTAATTATACTTCTTGACTCTTGTTGGGTTACATGTGGTTGATTAATGGCTGTGCCTACTCTACTGTTTAAAAAACTTCAGTTTTGATATTGCTATAAAATTAGGTATTATACCACTTAGAGAATTTCTTTGGGCTGTAATTTGTTACCACTTTTAATGACTGTTCTAAGTATAAAAATGTGTAGTACATATAGTGTAAACTAATATAATGACAAAGAAGTGAAGGATAGAATGGAATAGTGGAAAAGTGGCTGATGCACATAAGATGATTATTCGATACTTTCAGATGATGTATTTTGCATATAATTTTAGTAAAAGTTAAATACATTTATTTATACATTCAGGTGACATCTTTTTATGCCTGTGCATTAATGACTGGCATGCTAGTGAACTTGTACATCAAACTTAGGAAGAACTGTAACACATAATGTTCTCAGTGTTGAAGATTCTGGTACTGAAAGTTCAAATGGATGGAGGTAATACAAAAATCCTAAATGAAATATACAAGCAAATTTCAGCAAGTTGTGAGTTTTAAATTTTGAATTAGAATGTAGGCACTTCAGCTTTTTTAGTTTCTTTTGTGGGTTGTTTTTTCGCTGCTCTTGAATAAATTATTTGAGCTTTTAATTAAAACCTTGATGACTGGGAATTGGTAGCTGGATATGGAGCATTTTCAATTGTTTGAAATAGCCTTCTTTCAATAGTTTGAAATATTTAGTTGTCCTTTGGGATCAGTGGTCTAAATATTATTACAATACTTTAGTCACAAATTGAATTCCATGATACTAGAGTGAAAAATATTTCCACTAAAATACATGCTGCTAGATATTAAAGTTACCTAAATGGAGCTGAAGTTTCTGTGGTTTGTTTGGTTCCTTGTTGGGGTTTTTGTTGGTTTATTTATTTTAATTTGGTAATATCTTGTGTCAAAGGGACTACTGGCAAACTCTAGATGAATCACTTGTAGGTTCTTAGTCTGTTAAGTTGGTATCTTGGCCCATGTTGTACTTTTTAAGACTCTTCAGCCAAGGATAAGCAATAAATCAAAACTGATAATATTTCTCCCAGTCAGCTATGATGCTTACAGAAAGAGATCATAAGTATGATGCCGTGAAGCAAATCCCTTAAAACTGTCAGTATCATTATTTTAAAACAGTGGTTATTTGCATCAATCAAAGATAATACAAATACATTTTTATTTGTATATGACAGAGACAAGATTATGTAAAAGTAATGAATGACAGACAGGCATCTTTGTTTATATCATTTCTTTCCAGCAAATTCCAGATGAACTTTTTTATCTTTATGAAGCTAAAAAATGAACTTGTCAAATTTCTGAAGCATTGTGAAAACACTTTTGTTTCCCAAAGAACTTCACTGTAACTTACATAGATTACAGTTTTCAGTATGAGAAATCAAATCATTAAGGTACAAGTTCTACAAATGTCTAAATTCCCTCTTTTCGTCTTTCTACAGTGACCGGTATCTGGGAGCACATAAATAAATATATGTTCTCTTGTGGGTATCTGGAGGTGCCCTTCCAGGTAGTTGTGTTCTCCAGAATACTGCATTGTTGGTAGGCAATGTTTCAGGGTAAATTAAATGGGCACGGAGACCAAACTGCTTAAACCATCCTAAATACTGGCTTTTCTGAGTCAAGGTTAAATTCTTACGAGTTTTAAACTGCAACATCAGTGCCCCCGGTAGGTAAATTTTTGCGTTTCTACTTGGATTTACACTTAAATTGCAAATTTATCATCGATACATACTTTATGCATTTTCATCCTAGGAATTACAGTATTTATTTTAGAATTTGCTGTGGCCTTTCAGCTGTCATTAGGTTTTTGTTATCCAGAATGATAATGTTTGAAAAACTGTGTTTTTCTGAACTTTAGAGGTAGAGACTGTTGTAGTTATTGTAGCTAATTTTGAACATACTATTCTGCTTTTCAAAGGTGTGTGTAGCTTCACCTTAGTATTTTTGAGTCCTTAGCTTAGTGTTCCTCCTTTTCCTTGTTTTGTATGGCTTTTTTTAAAGTTTATTTATATTTTTCATTAATAACTATTAGAAAGTTCTGTTGTATCTGAGGCTTTCCCTAAAAATTGTCTTGCTGGGATGATCCTCAGACAACAACTTGTGGTTGTCTTCGTTTGGTCTTCCTGTTCCATTGCATCCAAATGTGGTTTGGTAGGGGGTTTCTAGGGTTTCTGTTTGTGTGTGTCTCTCTGAGGATTGTACATTATTCTGACATTATGCAATAAAATTACAGCTTTCTAAAATCACAAAATTATTTTTAAACCTTTCAAGTTTTTATGAGATTTATAGATAAATATCTCTCTGTGTTTTCTCACTGTTACCCTACTGATTCTCCTCCCCATTCCCCTGTGGGTAGTGAGCAGTTGCCTCTGTGGGGCTGAGCCTCTGCTTGGTGTTAAACCACAGCAGTGGAGAAGGTTGTGCTGGTGTTCCCGCTCCTACCACCTTCTTAAAATTACAAGTGTGGTTTAAGAATATTTTCTGTCTGAAACATGAGCATGTAAATCAGAAAAAAAAAATCAAGATTACAAAATCATGGTGAAAAAGATCAAAAGTGATTGGGAAGGACTTACTTTTTAACGTTTTTCTGCTTAAACATAGAGAAAAACAAAAAGCCTCCAGGGGTAAGGTTTTCATAAAGTGTTTTTATTTTCCTCCCTCTCAAAAGCAAGAAATACTGGATTTGGTAAATGGGTCAATGGGCCAACTTCATTGTGGGTGAACATGCATTGCCAGCAGAAGCTTTCCAGAAGGCTTCCTGTGACTGCTTCCAAGGGTTGCCTTTTTACAGTGATGGTGACACAGTCACGTAGTGCTGCTGTTAGAGGCGTAGCTGTGCCTCTGCCGTTGTGTCCCTTATGAGCACAAGTGGCCCGTGCCCAAAGGATTTGTTTGTAGGCCTTGTGAGTCTGGGGATGTTACCTTGCTGATGCTCTCCACGGTTTTGTGCCAGAGGTACAGTGGTACAGTTCACTGCTGTCAGCCTTGACAACATGCACGTAGGTGTGAAAAAAGAGGTATTTGCTTTGCATAAAATGTCAGTTTTGCAACTCTCTTCATTTGCACAATGCTCTTTTATTGTATTTCCAAGTCTGTTTGTGTTTGGAATTTTAAAAAGATACTTTTATAAAAGCAGTTTTATAGTTTTCTTTAAAATAGTCTTGAAGTTTTTAAGACTTTTTTTGATTTGCTATTTAAAATACGTGAAAATGAAAATTGTTGGTCACATGGAAGTTATTGGATTGTTTTGGTAGATGGAGAGAGTGTTTGCTGTTAATCTTGTGCAGCCTTTTGAAAATAGAGAGGATTACTCAGCTATGTAGAGAATAACTATATTGTATAACATGAGTGAGAGATTTGTGATTGTATTCTTGAAATTGGATGATTTCAGCAACTACATAAGGCTGTTTAAATATATTTGTTATTTCAGAAATATGGGAATTTCTAGAATGAAATAGTGGTTGATAATTTCTGTGGTTTTAGGCATTTCTGAAAATACCTTAATGGTGCACACTTCAGAAATTTATACTTTATAGGTTTCAGAACACCTCCATGCAATACTGTTTTCCTTCATTTTTAGTACTGTCTGTTGCAGCTCAGAATACCTTAGAAAATTTATTCTTCCTATAGAGCTCATTCTTGAGCTAATGTCCTTGGGTTTTTTAAATGTCTCTTAGCACTGTAGAGTCTGGAAAGCACTGTACTGTTTCTGTGGCTTGTAGACTACAGTTTCTCCAGATTTTGAAGTATTTGCAACAAAGTTTCAGTAACTTTTGGAGTGCTTTTAATGAGATAGAAATAGTGTGGGTGTTTGCAGTGTGTACATCTTGTAGATGTTCTGTACTTTTTTGCTTTTTTTTTAAGTCTCACTTGGGGAAGGTGTTGCAAATAAACTATTATGGAGGGATTGCTATGGGTGACCTTTTGTTTTTTCGATTGTGATACCAGTCCTCCGTGAAATGATGTGAAACTGCAGTGCCTGTAGAGATAAGTGGTTGATGTTATTTTTTTTTGCTGGGAGAAAAGCTATACGGACAGTGAATTTTAAACTTGAATGGCACTACTTTATTACTAATTCTATTATACAAATGGAAAATTGGGAGCACAATCACCCTTTGGAGGAAGTAATGTTGTCGTTGTTGGAAGGCAACAAAATTCTTGCGATTATATCTGGTAGGACTGTCACGTCCTGTAATGGCCACAATCTGTCTCCTCTATATGCTTCATTCTGTACTGGGTGAAGTTATCTGGAAATTCAAAACTTCTCTGATGGTAATTCCAGCCATTTCAGATACCATGGCAATGGCCTAGTTGTTGTTTTCATGCAGGTGTCAGTTGGGCTGCATTACAACATCTACTCAGGTAGATCATCGTTTTCGTCTCCTCTAAAGCACTCTGTCCTGAGACTGAAAAGTATTGTAGAAACTGGGGATATCATGGATTTTCACGGTGAGATACTGCTGGTTTAGTTCCTTGGCTTGTGGTTTTACATGGCAATAGTGATTCTTGGACTGTAGAAACAGGTCCAAGTTATCTGTGAATCGACACTTTCCCAAAATAAAACTTGGGTGAGGTAATGCAAAAAGCTACCATGCTAAGGTCTTTATTTTTATTGCTAACTTTGGCTTTGCTAGTAATTTCCTCTGATCTTATGAAGATGATAATAGTGCAGTTTGTACATTAAAGTAGGCACAAGCAGAATATCGAAACAAATATTTTTAGCTCCTGCTCTCAAACTACAATTATTTGTAAGGAAAATTTCAAGTATATTTTAATTAAGAACTAAATCCAGATGCCTATTTTGACTGTTTTTGTCAATTTTAAGCTATTTACTTAGTAATGCATAGAAATGTGGCATCATGTGACACTAATTCAATGGTTCGTAATGTGTAGGTATTTTTGCGTGTGCAGAACAATGTCTACTTGCCATTTAGCAATAGATTTACAGTTTGAAGATGGACAAGGTGATAGAAGGTGATTGAAGATACTGAATCTACGTTAAACACAGTTGAAAACTTAGTGGTTGTGGTGGTATAAGCACTTTTGATCTGAAGAGTATCTCTCTGCAGTTGGTTTGCATTTAGATGCTACTAGCTGTGCACTAGAAATTTGTAGTGCAATATGTATATAAATGCTCCACCATTTTTAGTGTGGTGTTTGAAGACAAAGAATTTAAATATTTCATTCTATAATATTATTTTGCTTATATTTTCAAACAATATTTGCAAGTAAAAATGTAATATTTTTGTCCAGCAGTTCAAAAATATTAATTCTTCTTGAATTAAACATGGTTTCATCTTTCTGTGTCTAGTCTTCTTAGGAAATGCTGCTTTGAAAGAAGATACATTTCGCTGCATAATAAAAGACAACAGGCAGATCAAATATTTAGATACCTTGGCTTAAGAATGTGTTCTTCAAATAAATTGTTCTTTTAATCTGGTAATTCTGTTAAAGATGTCATTCTTTGTGTATCAAATCTGCCATGCATGAATTGGTGTGCTATGGCTGTGTTTACTAGGACAGGCAACTCCTGCAATAGTTAGTCTCCATCACAGAAGACTGCACCCATCTTTCATCTATTTAATTTTCCAGGCATATTTCTTTCTGAGAGATTTGGCTATCCTAGAAGTAGTGTTCAATTTCTGAAATTAGTTTTATTTTTTCAGATAACACTGCACATTATTTTCTTTGCTTAACTTAGTAAGTGGAATTATTACTGCTTTTACTGGTTAACCTCTTTGTAATTGTATTCAGAAGACACACGATTATGGTTTTCTTGATTTTTTTCAGAAGATAGTCTCCTAAATGTAAGGAGTAATTACTAATGTTGTACACCACAAAATCAACATTTTTGTAAAAGCAGCTGTTGGTTCTGAAAACAAATATTACTGAAGAACTACCAATTAATTTCATATTGCTGTCACTGCAGTTTGTAGTACCTGCATAAATGTAGCATAACAATTTTCATTTTAAGACCTCACATTTTCAGTTGCATATAGCTTTCCCTTGCTTTTTACTTTAGATAGGAATTCTCCTTCTAGCTAGAGAGTATGTGTGTGTGCCAATCTTTTGTTTATAGAAGTTCTCATTTTTCACAAAAAAGTAATAAATCTCTATGAATATCTGCTTATGAATCCTTAAAATTCAAGTTTTTTCTTCACCACTTAACAGGGGAAAACACAGCAGTATGACAGATATGCTTTTGCTGTTTCATTGTCCTTTGAAAAATATAGCTTACCTATGTTCAAACTCAGGTTTGAAGAGAAACATTATTATTTTCTTCATATACATGTCATCTGTGCTAAAGAGAATTCATTTTGAGATGGATGACTTAGATGTACATAGAGCAGTGGGATGTGACTTGGCATAGGATGAACATTTTCTGCTCAGGGTGTGAAAAGGTTTGGTAAGGCTACCTGGTACTTCTTTCACCACATGCTATGGTCTGCTCTAAGTGTAGGCTCAACTAAAAGCAGACAATGCTGGTTTTGTGTTGTTTTGTCTTGGTTTACTTTTGCTCATCTATGCTTTGGTCCTTGGTGGTTTTATGAGAGGAACATGGAAAAATAAGGAAAGCGGGTAGCTCTTGACTTGCTTTGGTCTTTTCTGAGAGGCTTTCCATCCCTGCAGTAAAAATCAGTGGATGGCACTGATTTTTTTGGGCACCTTTAACTAATATGCCTAGGTTTTGTCTTGGAAAAATAAAAATCAAGTTCCTTGGCGATGGGTTTTGGATGGGATTTCCTGCTTGTTTGCTTTTGAAGTTTGGGGATTTTTATGATCATTTGAAGATTATGGCTTGGAGATTAAAGAAGGTGAGAATTCTTGAAAAGCCTTGCTGGTGAAATCTGCAAGATGATTAAACAAACTTGCTTTCCCAGAAGTCATATATTTTGTGATAGTGAAGAGAGACTTTATAACGGGTGCTGTAAGCTTCACTCCTACTTTTTCCATGGCTGTCCCCTAAAGTTGAAGCTAGGCCTAATCAAAGGGTAGATCAATTATCTTATAAGTGATGCTGCTCTCCAAATACATCCAGTCTTACAGCCCATTCTGGCTTCTTTCTGCTGGAAAAGAGTGGGGATTGGCAGTCAGATTTTCCCCAAACTCTTGTTTGTTTGTTTGTTTTTCCCATTTCTGGGACATATTTAAGTCACTGGTGTTATTAGTATTATTTTTGACAATGAGTGTAAGCCATTTTTATCATAGAGGATTGCTGATTTGTGCTCCACATTTGTTCTTTGTTCTTGTCTTTAAAATAAAAATAACCAAAGTAATAGATGAGTGTAAAATAAAAGGAATAGATTATGATCATCTGACTAACTTGGGAAAATTAATTCTTGAACGCGTTCCCTGGTGTATAGGTTCCTCAAAATGAAAGGAGGAGGGGAAAATCACATCTCAAAACATTGAGTCTGCTGCTAGGAATTATGGAAAATGATTTTGGATTCATCTTTAGAAGTGAAATCTCATACAGCTGTACAACACAATGAGAAAAATTGATTCATTGCTGAGCTGGAAGGCTTTTGCCATAGGTAGACTTTGGTTATATAGATTGCAGGTCTGAATTCACACATATATTTTCATGTTTTATTCTATGCTACCATTTTGTAAGCATTTACCCATGGATTTCAGTGATAGAAAACTGTCCTTTAAAAAGACAAGTGTGTTTAGCAGAGTAAAGACTAAGAAATGACTAGTAGAAAGTTTGTCACTCAGAGATGGTGCACCATTTATAAATTTATGAACATATCACTGAATTTACATGTATTCCAGTGCCTTGATGAAATCCAGTCTATTATATCAACACTGTGATTTTTATCAGGTAAACCTAAAGTCTTTATCAGTCTGTTTTTAAACTATTTCTGTGTGAATTTGTGAGCCTAAATCGGTACTTTGACTGTTTAGAGGTGAATTACACAGATGGAGAAGTTTTAAATTACTCACTCTTCAGTAGCTGCTATTTGTACAGCTCTTGAATTACTGTTGTGATTAGAGGTATTTTGGTATGCCATATGCATTTTGTTGTTTGTTTTCCTCCTAAACACAAACTTATGTAAATAATTTAAATATCAATTTATAAAGTGTTTAGATTTAAAGTTATATGCATCTGCAGAGGGTGAAGAATTCTATTATGTCAATTTACTGTTTTGAAGGCGCAACACACAACATTATTTGTGATTTGCACAACTTGCTGCCAATGTGTGATGAGTTCTGATGGATGAAGGCTGACAATTCAACCTCAATATTCTATTCCTTTTATTAAGAATGTATTTTTTTCTGACCACTGTGGACTGCTTCAGGGAATGGTGCGGTGTGAGGGAAGGAAAGGTGCAATTTTACTCTACTTAATTATTTTCTGTTGAAAGGGAACTGTTTATTTGTTGCTGTAATCAAAGTTGGTCTCTAGAATGGTTTTAGACTCTTATCTTTTTGAAAACTCTCCCTGCTCTCCAGTCAAGCAAAGAAAAACAGTATTCCAAAGCATCAGAAGAAAGAAAAAGTCAGACTCTCCTGTTGATTGAGAATTTTGGTTTAACAGTAGCGACATTAAATACTGACCTTGATTAAAAATAAAAATTACTATATGAAAGATGGTATTTTTTTGTTTCCTCGTAAAACCATATTTTTGTATAGCCATGTTTTTTCTTTTGAATTTCTCCTCTGAAATCTAAATGATTTTGCAAAGGTTTTATCCTTGTTATTGAGTTTAATCTAGTTGTTAAACAAATAGCATGTCATTTAGTAGCTGACTCATTTTTTCTATATAGTGCAAGTGGTATTGAAAATGTTTACTGAAAGTTATTTGTCTCACAAAGATTTTAGGTTTTTTTTCCTTTTTATTCTCTCTTGCAAACTGTTTGAAGGAGGCAAAGGGCTTCTGTCTTTGCAGACCATAATTCCTTTTCAAATTCAGGTAGAAGATTACAATTATGATGCAACCCCATAATTTTCACCTTGTTGTTATTCAGTGTTATTGCAATCCTTTTAAGTTGACTGAAGTGATTTTTTTTCCCCTCAAGCATTCCTTCCGTTGAGCACTTTTGTCTTTGCCTTATGTACTTTTACAGTTTATTTTCAGTTTTCACTGACACCAAGTTTGTTAAAGGTCAGTTTGTTTAGCTTTATCTGTCTGACACCGTTAACACTGGCATCCTCACCCAGCAAAAATAAACAAGGTTTCGAAAGATTGTTGTTTTGCATCAGAATGGGTGTTGCTACTTCCATCAACAGGGAAGAGAAATTATCAGCAACAATCCCTGAGTTAGAGGGGTATCACCCCGAGCTGATAGTAGGATCTGCTCTGCTCTGGGCAAAGCAGTTATTCAGTAGGATGTGACGTGTAGAACTAGCAGGAAGGTATGTATGTGGAGGTTGTTGGGTTGTGGGTTTTTTCCTTTCCCCTCCATACCCTCTCATACAGAGAAATGTGTCGCTACTCCTTAGAGTTGGTCATCTTTTCCATTAAAGTTATAGTTTCAATGAACTTTTAATCTGTTTCTGGAAAAGCGTCTAGCTCTAAATGCCTGCTTTCTAATTAATCCTTTAATAGTGTTTCAAGATTGCTAAACTGAAGTTTTGTTCTTTCTTCCATTACCTGAGGTTTGTTTCTTTAATTCCAGAACAGTTGAAGTATTTGTCATCTAGGCTGTATTTAAAGCTTCACATAGGTTGCCATACACAAAGATATCTCATCAGTTTGAATCATGCATTTTGTTATATTGTTAAGATAAGCCTAGAAATATTTAAGATATTTTGTTTTCTTTTCCTCAGGTATTTCTAATGGTTTTGTTATCCTTATGATTTTCTTTTAAATTCTGTAGCTTTGTATTTCAATTCAAATCAGAGAGAGATCTGTTCCAGTTTAATTCTCAGTTTTGTGTACTTGTTCTTCCTGTATTATTTTGTTTTGAAGATCTTATTTTTTTACCCGTTATATTCATCTAATAATGCATTTTTAGTTTAAATAAAAACCCATTTGCAGCGAAGATGATGTGGGTACAGACACTGACATATAAGACTAAATTGTCAGAAAAAATGTGATTGTTTCATTTGAAAAAGCTGAATTTTATTGAGAAATCATAGTTATGTTAATAACTATGAAAATCATTGTTTTTCTTAAGGTAGCCAGCTTCTTTAAATACAGTGAAGTGTTCCTTAAAGTGAAATTGCAGTGCCTTGGTGTTCCCAATTAGTGCCTTGCACAAATTCTGACAAATCCATCTGTTGTTGTGACTTCCTGTAATTTACGGTTTTGGTGCAACCTTGCAAGGATGGACTTGAGTAAATCTTTTTGATGCCAATATAGTGGCCTGGAGTTTCTTGACAGAGAAGGGCTGAAAATGAGAGACCTCATTTTCTATGTATTCTTTCTCTTCATTTCAGGATTATTCTAGGATGCATGTGGGGATGTCAGCAAGTTATGATGCCCTATTGCTGTGCATAATTATCTTGCCGTGAGAAGTTCAGCTGGCCTTGAAAGAGGCCAGTTAGCTTCTGGAGTTTAAGTGTTGCTTTTGAGAGGCAATAATTGGAAAAATTAGTTGAATTGTCAACAGAACTTAGTTAAAAATTAATAGTGACTGGAGGTACTGATTTCTGAATTGTGTAAGTGTTAATTAGACCTACAACTCTTTAGAATATCTGATTTCAGTTTTGGAAGTTAAGCAGTTTGCATACTTGAGTTCCTATACTCACACTTAGGTCTTCAAAAATTATTTCACAATGCTTTTGATATGCTCCAAATACTTTTAATATGCTCAGTTCCTATTAATTTGGAAGAATGATCATGCAACACTCTGTGGAAGTCAGGAACCTCTTATTTAGGATATTGAAAGTGTAATATTTAGTATTAGGCTCTGACCCATGTCATGCAAATCTGTGCTTAAAAAGGAGTGGAAAAGTAAGATTGTATCCTTTGTGCTGTGAGTTTCACTTCTTTGACTGGACTTCCAGAGCAAAAAAGATTGTATATCTTTCAAATATATACTACACTGAAATTTGAACAACAACACCACATTTAATTACAAAACTAAACGGAAATTTATGTTATTATTGTGTAGTATGTAAAAACTTGTATACTTCTTCTTTTGTATGTTCTCCAAGTAACGTGATCTGATTTAAAGTCCTCCTCTACTTTTCTTTACCTGCTGTTAAAACACCCAGTTGCAAGGAAAAAGTGGATATAAAGAACTCGCTCATTTAATTCTCAAACACTTTTTGTCAAGAAAATGAAAATCATATCCTGCTCCTCTCACCTTCTCTGCCCTTCTGGTGGTATGAACCTGCTGGCCTTTTTGTCACCTCCTCCGACATCAGTTGGAAAACTTTAATAATAATAGTTGGGGGAAAAAAATGTGCCTCTCAGTTTAACTAGAGGACATTCGCTGGCTTTTCTTTTACAAGGAAAGAGGATTTAAACAAACTTTCCATAACATTTGTTAGTTGTGTATTTCATAGTAACCACCATGAAGTTCACTGCATTTAGGGAGACGATGAAGCCGAGATGAAAAGACAGAAATTCATGAAGGCTCAGCTTCACAGCTGGTGTATAATCCTTTCTGTTGTCACTGGTGCCCTGGCCTCAGTACCCAGCAGAACAAAGGGAGCTGAATTGGAAATGGTGGGAGCTGGGGAGCCTCTCGCTGGCAGCACAGCTCATGGCCATAGGCCTTGTCAGGGCGCAGTGTGATACCCTTTATTCCGGGTGACAGATGCGAGGTGGGTTCTGCGAGGGGGAAGTCATTACTAGTGTGAGGGCAGTGTCAGATCAAAAGTAACCAGTGATCAAACAAGGTAAAGGGCTGCGGAAAACAGGCTTTCTGTCTGGCCTCAGCACCTGCTGGATCTCTGAGGGGAATAGGCCTTGTGTGTCAGGTTACGCTGATTCCCTTTGATGTACAGTGAATGAGCAAAGATGGAAACTGAAGGGGAGAGGGAAGAGTTTTATTTCCCATTTCTTCAGGGCAATTGAAGGTTCTTTCTTATGTAATGCTGGCATGGACTTCACAGCTGAAAAAAATCTCCAAAAGACCCCTGTAGGAAGTAAAATGTTCAGGGCTTGGGTTTTCTATTTCTAGCCCAGTCTCACTGATGAATTCTTCAATGGTGCTGCATTTTGATGACTGAGGATAAAATCTGGAATTTATATTAGATCATATTAATATTCCAATATTAATTAATATTATATTATCTAATAATATAAGATGAACATAAAGGTAGTTGAAATATTTGTATTGTATTATACTATATTTCTTTAAACAGAAAGAGGTAGAAGCATATGCTATAAGTACATACAATATTTTTTCTGTGGGGACTTTTACTATAACTCAGAATATATAAAGTCTAGCTAACTATAAAGTAACAATAAGTTATAACCTGTAAACATTTCAAGTGTGATAATAAGCTGAACTTGGTGTTCCACAAAGACTGTTCCGCTTCTGAAGTACTTACCTGTATATATGCACACCTGCGAAACCTAAGTAATTTTGTAGCAGTGATGTTTTTTCGTGGTGTCTCATGA
>VYXC01008607.1:3778-15700 GCA_013397175.1 Platysteira castanea | reverse complement strand
ATGTGTAACAACATCTGTTCAGCATGGTGTTTCTTCTGCTTTTCAGTTTGTATAAAAAATGACCAAAATCATACCATTATACTAAGTGTCTTAAAAAAACCAATGCAATTAACAATCTATCCACAATATTTGCAGTAAAGTCTTTAAAAAAAAAGTACAAATACCTTTCTGCTTCCTAATATTTTCTATATGGGTGCATTTAACTTCTGAATTTAAAACTCTTTTGTTTTATAAGAGGTGTGAGTATGCCAGTGATTTTGCCTAACAGAAAATCATTGTTTTATACAGTCAGATGTATAATTAAATGTAGAAATTAATATAAATCTGTTAAACAGAAACTATTTAACATTTGCAGGCACAGATAAAGTTAATTTCTAAGTTTATACAGTGTTTTTTGGAGACAGGAAAAGCCCATCTACATGCAGTCTTTTGAAAGCATTATTGAGTTCCCATCAACTGAGAGTTCAATACAGGCGTGCTTATGAGGTGGGTGTGTGCATTACCTTTGTTGTAAGCTTTGTACATGTAGCAAATTCTGAAAAATAGGGAATTTATAAGTTAATGCAAGGACTTAACATTTACTTTCTAATAAATTATTGTAAAGGAAAAATTTGAGGCTAAGTGCAAGTCATCTGGTTATGCATGTGTACAATTTAATATGAAAACAAGATTGTTATGAGCATCTATAGTTCCTTCTAAGTTGAAGACATGGTATACCACACTCTTTCTCAGTGAAGTATCTCTTATTCACTGTAAATTGCATGTGTAACAGAGAAAATATTTTTTAATTAGTGAAAAGAGTGTATTTTTGTGTAGTAAAGAGAAACCTTTGAGTCAGAAATGCAGCTAATTAGTCAGCGTTACTAGTGTTTGGTTAGTATTAAATGGTATTTTCCTTTTAAAATTGTTCCCAATTATTCTGAACAGTAATAGAAGAGCTTAATAAATTTGATTCTGTTCCTGACGTTTGTTTGTGATTAGCCATTATATGATTGTTCTTTGGAATTGAAATTTAATATATAATAAATGCAATCCTTTAAAAGAAAAGTAATAGTAGTTAGCCTGTTATTACAATGCTGGGGCTCTGTAAAACAGTGTCGTTGTTGTACTCCAGAATTTTAAGGTGGTTTTCTACTGACTGTCAGCATACATTGTTGTCACGCAGTTTACTTGTGTTAAAGTTTATTCTTTAGTAATNCTAATGAGAGAAATGGTGTCATAACACCTTGTGTGGTTTCATATATCTTGGGATCATTAGCAGTGGAAGACTTATTTACACCATTTCTCTTTATTATATATGTAGTATGAAATTGGTTTTTCCTGTGGTAGGATAGATTATCTTGCCACTGTGAATATTCAAGTAGCTTTTTTTTTAGGTCTTTCTCTTTTGTTCTGTAGAGTGGGTAGAATCTCCCTTTAGGTTCAGTATTTTGTGAACATTATTTAAAATATGTTTATTTTCATTTAGATAAAAGTGACTCAATGTAGTTAAAATGAACTAATAATACTATAGGTCAGGCTGTACAAAATAAAATATATCCTTACATGATTATTTCATAGTCTGTTTTTGAATATTTTGTGTTTTGTTTGAGCAAGGTTTTTTTTTAAATTTTGTTTAGGACTGGTGTTACACTGCATGATCCATGTGGTGCTAGAAGAGAGTAGCTTCATTTGCTCTGTTTACATCTCAAATAAAACAAAATATACTGCTACCTTGCTGTTCAGTATTTTTATCTCAGCATAGGGATAATAATAAATCTGGAGAAAAAGAAAAAAGTACATGAAAGAAAGTACCTCATCACAAGAAAAAGGCTCGTTTTTAAAGAGGGACTAATCAAATGACACTGATGAAAAGAGGTCTTTGAATCTTCATTATCTGATGTAGATGGCTGAGCTCTTGAATTTTGTACTTACGAGTCACATTTTTCAATGCAATTTGTCAAACTAGAATGTGATTAATCTATCTGTCATTCTGAATTGATATCAGGGAACTTGTCAGAGAGTACATAATGATGTATGACTTTGTCAGCTTTTGATAGTAATATTATATTTACAACTAACAAAATTTAAGCATGCATCATGTTGACCTTGAAATGAGCTTATTCTGTTTCCCTGATTTGTGGATACATGTGGCTCTTGATAAAAAGAAAATGAGCACTTTGCTGGAAAAAGAGAGCTCATTTTAGATTTCTGTGCTCATTAATTAAGAACGCTTGTTGCACATCAGCTTGTATGCTAAGAGTTTGTTTGATTTTTTTTTTTTTTTTTTTGCATTTTCTTGCGGCCTTTGTGTATGTATCATTTGAAAGACATAAAAGTATCTGAAAACATCATTTAAATTTTCAAATACTACCTAACATATCAAAATAGTTTTGCAATTTATATCAGTCAGTCATGTGCGTAAGACAAGTTTAGTACTGAAGAGAAGTGGTCAATAAATATATTTGACTTCAAAGTTGAAGGGGTGTTTGTTTTTTTTTACATTGTCAGTAAAACCTGGCTAAAAGCCTTTAGAATGTCAAGGCAGAGGAGAGGTCTGTTCTTTCTCTGTGATAAGCTTTTCTACATACTGTAATGCTGGATTTTTCCAAATTAAACAAGCTTTTTTTGAAGTCTTGTGTAAATCACCTAACTCCTTTGTTCACTGACTTCCCAGTTGGCACAAAATTAGCTAAGAGCTACCTCGTAAACTATTTGAAGAGCAGGAGTATTCTCAGTCTCCTTTGAAACTGAGACTTAGGCCTCATGAAAGGTATTGTGTGAATTGTCCATGTTTCAGCCTTGAAAATATATTCATTTAGCTGGGAGTAAGAATAGCTGTTAAACTATGTGCTAAAATTTTTGTCAGTAAGTAACACTGAGGGAAAAGAACCTGCCCATACAAGTCCTAGAATTGTTTGTCATAAAATCATACATACTGGAATAGACCTCCAGAAGTTACCCAGTCCTCTGACCTCCAGAAGTTACTTGGTCCAGCCTCCTGATCAAGGCAGGTTTTTTAGGTGTGCTTCAGGTGAGTATTCGAGTATCTGCAAGGATGGAGATTCCACATCCACTCCAGCCAACCCGCTCCAGTGTCTTGCCACCATCTTGCTGTTGTATTCTTGCTAGCCCAGCCTGTTACTCATTCTAGTGAGGCAAATACTTGGAATATCCATTCATCTGTCGTGTAGCAATACTTTGTCTCACTGGCGAGGATGGATAAATTACAGTGGGACAGCAGTGCTTGATAAATTGAGTAATGTTCCAAAAAGAGGAAATAATTTTGAAAATCACAAGCATGATTTTTATTTCTTCCAGACTTTATGTGTAAGGGAATAAGAACTTTACATATCAGTGATTAAATAATTATTAGCGAGAATAAGAAACTAGACTAAGATTTTTATATGCTTTCAAATATTAATCTTTACTTATATATAACTAATTATATTAAGAAATTTTTAAAGAAAGGAGTAGGGATAAATGGAATGGAAAAAAGTACTTGGAGGTTGTAAGAATATGATTGACAGTTCATGTTCTGTGGTATGTTGTAGTCATGGAATTGTGTCTGAATAGTTCTTCTGGCAGTTTGGGGGAGGGCTGTTTAAAATAAAGACAAGTGGATGTGAAATTTCTTGTGTAATTTTAAGGCTAGTAAGCAAAGGATATTGATGTTTTCAATGGATTGCTAAGGTGGAAGAATGTAAACATTTTATAGAATGTTCAGTGATACTGCCCTATATGGGAAAATTTGTTTACTAAAAAAATATGATTGTAAAGAGCATGAAACAACTAAATAGATGAGGCATTCTGAAAGCTCTCCTTTCAGGACTGGTAGTTGATCATAGTGTTTTCAGTAAATGAAGCTTTTTGTGGGAGCAGTAGCTGGTTTCTTATATATAAATTTATTATGTTGCTAATTTACTGTTTTACTTTATGGTGAGAGAAATGACACTTCTGACAGAGGAAATGGTTGATTCTTTGTCCTATCTTTGTATATATGCAGGTGCCAGAAAAGGAAGAATAATACTTTGTAGAAATGGCAAATTCAAGAAACAGACAACAAAAAGCCCCATAAGATCCTTAAAGTGCTTGTGTAACAAGTATAATTTGCAATGAAGTGGGAGGTATTATTCTTTAATAAGGAAGCTTTTAGGAAAGTCTTCAGGAGTCTTTGAGGAGTGGGCAGTGGTAGTTTGTCTATGGACAAATCATGCTAATAATGAAGGTAGCAATACTATTAGACACCCTCTCCTACTCTCTCCCTCCCTGTCCACTCCCTGCCACCTCCCCAGTTATTTTACTGGCTGAATCACTCTGTTCTTCGATATTTTTCATTTGAAATGTAGGAAAGAGTGGCGGTAACTTAAGCAAACCAACTGAACATTAGAAAGGATGGGTGCTAGAAAATTTGTGGCTGGCAGTCTGCTTTGTAAGGACATTGACATGAGAAGAAATGTTAGGGGACTCAGGTGCTCTTGAATATATAATAATTTTTAAATGTGAAAAAATAGAAGCCTTAATTGCAGCTTGCTGGAATTGAAAATTAGAATGTATTTAATTACTTTATTGTATTTTTTAGTATCTGACAAAGGAAAAGTCAAAGGCAAATTATGTGAGTAGGTGCTTCTGCTACGGTTTGAGGAAATTGTTAAGCTCAGTTCTCTGGATAGGGAGTGTTTGTGATTATAAAATTGTAATGGGAGGCAATTATTTTTGTGCTGATGGGATAGATGTAGGAATTCTTAATCTACTGTATTGGGTGATATTCTGAGTTTAAAGGAAACTGTTACATTGTTCATTACACTTTAATTTTGTATATGGCTAAAACTGTGTCATTTTGTGAGTAACTCGCTGTACCTTTGGTCAACTGAGATTTATTTGTATTGTTCCCCTGATGCATTTTGACAGGTGGTTAAAAAAATTATTTTTATCAAGTTTAGCTTATTCTGGTTAGGCCAAAGTCTGCAAAGTGTGTCTCTTTAAATATGCTATTTTATGTAAGAGAAACATAGTAAAAAAATATTTCTAGGAATGAAAAAAAATTAAGATATGCCTTCCAGGAACTGAAGTCCAGTAATTTTGAAAATCCTCTTTTTAATGCATTTAATTTTTTTTTTGAAAAGGGCAATATCTTGCCTTCAGCATATTGGCCAGAATGCTTTGAATTATAATACTAGCTCTTAGATAACTCTCTGCATTTCTAAAGTATTCTATAAATATGTAGTAGTTAATCCTCTTGAAGTGTATCAATATTAAACAATGAGAAGCTTCATGAAACTCAGACATTTTCTGATGTCTCAGATTCTCAGGCCCACAAGTATTGAATCTTCTTTTGTCTTCTCAAAGTATATTCTTCCAACTCTTTGGTGGACAATATCTGTAATTAATGTGATATTTTAAAGACTATTATAAACACATTTGAATTCTAGGGATTCATTTACCTCTGCTTCTGTCTTTTACAAACAGGGGGTTGCATACATGATTCCCGTTCTTTTAAGCATAGAGCTAACTGTAACTGCAACAGAATCATGGAATAATGCCTACCAAAACATTGGTTGTATGATTGAAATCATATATCTATTCTTGTAAGTTATCTGCAAGAAGTTCATTAATGCATTTATGCTCTAGTGCTAAATTTCTGATGGCCTTAACCTTGTGGTTGCCAAGCAAGAGTGAAGGCTGGCAGCTTGTAGTTCATATGGGTAGCTGCCATTTTCAGTAAGATTTGGAGGGTGAAAGAGAAAAGAAAGTACTATGTTAAATAAACATTCAAAGTGAAAAATCTTAAAATAAAGAAATAATTCCTAAAGAGCATTTCTAATGATGTTTCTAAAAATTTTCTGTGCCAATATATTTTTTTTTTCTTTTGCTTAAAATAAAATTTAGGTAATTTCTTTGTGTATTGCAAATAATTACCATGTGTGTGACTTCTGCTCTGTGGCAGAAGCTGTCATGGTAAAATTTGCATTAAGCTGCGAACTTGTTTGTAATTAAACATGCTGGATATAAGAAGGAAGTATTTAAAGCAGAGATGAAAGAAAGTGTAAAACTTACCAAACTTACCAGTCTACCACAGTATAAACGTGGAGCAGATAGCAAAATATTCTTTAACCAGCTGTGCCTTTTAAACTATCATGTACATTTAACGTTTTAACCTGCACTTCAAAAAATGACAATGTAATTATGTATAATATTGAGAGAGAAAACTTCAACTATCTGTCAGTGATTATTTGGCAGCATGAATGAAGAATCCTTTTACGTTTCACTTTATCATACTTTTGCAAAGATTAGGCAGACATGACTAGGAAGACCTTTAAAATAGTGTAGGGAAATTGTGCACCTGATAAACCAAGCTGTTATTCTTGTATGAGGTAAGAGTGGTAGATGATCCTGATTATTTTACTGGTCAACAACATACTTACTCTATGTAGAGTTAGCAATACCGAGGTAGGATTCTTTACACCATTGCAGTCATGCTTGAAATGGTGGCGTACTTGAATGTGTGATGTGTTTATAATCAAATCCTTTAGTGGGAAAGTTGACTGGTCAAACATTAGGGAAACCTGATTTAACGCTGTGCATGTAACCTTTCTTAGCCTTATTGACTATGATGCAGTATTTAAATGAAAAGGTAATACTTTCCTTTTTTTTCCTTTGTAACTTCATTTTATTAATTCATTTTCATTTTACAGGTGTTGCTTGTGTTAGTGGAAATTTAGCCAATATTTTCTTTTCACTTATTTTTCAAATTGTGACCAATGGTAGTGTTTTACTATTTCCTCCCCTGTTCTTATGCTTTTCTGGAGGCATAACTTTTTTCTCTCCTGTTCACTCATAGTTGTTGATGCTTCACAAATAGTAACTGACTAATTTAAAAACATTACTGTTGAACTGAGGACAAAGTGGGGAGAGGGTTAAATCTCAAGGATCCAGCAGTCAGGGTGACCAGGTTGGCAGCAATCAGGACAAAGTTTTCAGCTTCACTTCTCTAGCAGTGTTGAAAAGGAAGGATGAAAAGCCTTCTGCTGAAGGATGGGAATAAAGATTTTAAATTTTCCAACATAGTCTGTCTTAAGGAGTGGTGGTTTTTTTCTTTGTGATTTTAATGATTTAGTATTCTAAAGGGAGGATAATGAAAAACAGAAAGAGGTAGATGTGTCCCAGCTTATAAATATTCAGGAGAAGTCTTTTTTTCAGATGATCTTCAGTAAAATAAGGAAATGTTACCATTGTAAAAGCACCAAGGGCCAACAGTTGTGTATTGTTAATACACTGGGATGCTGTGGCTCATAAATAGGTCCAGGAAGGAATCGAAGGTTTCATTCAGTTTTTATTTCATATTCATGCCAGGAGCATTTTGTGAGATCGAATGCTTTGCAAAGAGGCGATAGTTCCTGTTGTAAAGACAAAGAACAGGTCTATTTCTGTGTCAGTTTAGGGGGAAATAGATTAAATCTTGATTCACTGTTGTAGCAGGTTTTGACTGAATGTTTACTAGACGTTTTAAAGTAGTAATATGATCTAACTTAATACCAGAATGGCAAACTATGTTATTTTGTGACAAAGGTATATGAATTTGTATTTTTTTTTTTAGGAAAATAATAGTCTAAGACAATGGATTGAACGTCCCTATCTTCTTGTCTTCACTTAAGATTTTGATTGCATTAAACAATAGACTAGCAGATAAATAATTGAGATAAATCCTATTTGCTGTGTAATTCAAAAATTTGAGATACTTGTTTGTCTCAGAATATTTAGAAACAAATGATTTGGTGTGTGTTACTCTATAATTTTCCTATTGTAATTCTTGAGGAAAAACCCCATAATTTTCTAGAGGCAGAAATACATGTCCCAGAAATGGGGTGTCACTGTTTTTTCCATTTGTAAAATCACTTTCAACATTAAGTTTTGTAAGCAGAATGATACTAAGAAATAGCTGTTTTCTCTTTAGAAGTGTCATAGACAGAGTTGACTTCAGAGAATGCATACATGGATACCTTAATTACAGTTCCTGAGTTGTTCTCCCCAGCTGTTTTTGGCAGTGAGGTTCCACATCAGCTTAAATGTATTTGATGTTTATGATTCCAAAGCAATGCCTTAGACATTGAACTGCATGCTTTGAGTTACCTATGGCAGCAGGCATAATGTTCAGTATTAGCACACTTCCAGTTACTTGCTGTAATGACTCAAAAGTATTTTCCCTGTTAGGGCTTCATTTTGCCGTAGACATAACTCTTCAAACCCTCCCATCATCTGTCAAGGTTCAAGCAAACAAATTTTGACACAAATCAGTAAACTGTGGCAGTTGAATGACAAGCTGTCAAAAGGTTCCAGATCAATTGTATCATTTATTACCTTAACCTCTACTAAGCAGGTAAATATCAGGAAAACCCCTGAAATTATTCATTACAAATACAGCAGAAGTTTAAGTAATAGAAGAGTAATAGATATGGAGGACCTAACTTTTTATTTCAGGACTATAAAAACATTGCAGCAATTCTTTTTGTAGGAATCATCAATGCTAAATCATATTTCATGTCTTAGGCATGCTGCATATTTTCAGATTGTAGTACAAATATGAGTTAAATTTTAAGGTCTAAAGAAAATCATGGAAGCTGAAATGTCAAATGTCAGTAGGCATTTTCATACAGAATCACAGAATGGTTGTGTTTGGAAGGGACCTCTGGAAAAAACTAGTCTAACCTGCTTCCTTAGAACAGGTTGCACAGAATCTCATCCAGGTGAGTTTTCAACATCTCCAGAGAAGGGATCTCCACAACCTCTCTGGGCAGCCTGTTTCAATGCTCTGCCATCCTCAAAGTTAAGATTTTCCTCCTATTCACATTGAACTTGCTGTGTTTCAGTTTGTGGCTGCTGCCTCTTGATCCTGTCCCAAGCACAAGTGAAGAGTCTGGCCTCATCCTCTTGACGCCTGCTGTCAAGATATCATTTCCTCCTGTCCCCTCCTTGTCTTTGTAGCCTCCACTGGACCATCTCCTGTAGCTCATTGTCTTTCCTGAGCTGGAGAGTCCAGCACTGGGCACAGCACTCCAGATGTGCCTCACCAGGACTGAGTAGAAGGGCAGGATCCCTTCCCTTGACCTGCTGGCAATGCTCTTCCTAAAGCACCCCAGGATCCCTTTTTGGCTGCCAGGGCACTCATGGTCTGCTTGTTGTCCAGTAGGACCCCCAAGTACTTCTCAGAGCTGCTTTCCAGCATGTCAAGCCCTCACCTTTACTGGTGCATGGGGTTGTTCCTCCTTCAATGCAGGAGCTTGCTCCTGCCTTAGCCGAAGTTCACTGGGTTCCTCTCTGCCCAACTCTGCAGCCAGGTTTCACTGAATGGCAGCACAGATCTCTTGAGTATCAGCCACTCCTCCCAGCTTTGTATCATCAGCAGACTTGCTGGGGGTACACTCTGTCCCTTCATCCGTGTTACTGATGAATAAGTAAGACTGGGCTCAGTACTGACACCTGGGGAACATTAATACAGGTCTCCAAAGTAACTCTCTTCATTGCAGCCAATATTGGACTGAGGTTTGGATCTATGGCTGAACAGTGTTGGTAACACAGCAGTATTTTGGCTGCTGTTGGAGAAGTGCTTGTGCAGGGTCAAGGCTTTATGTCCAACCCTATCTCTTCCAGAGATCTGTAAGCTGAGTGTGGGTTAGAGCTTGGGAGAGGAGGGAGCTGGGAAAGGTGCCAAAACTGACCAAAAGGATTTTTCCGTACCACATCCTCAGCTACAGAGATGAGGGTAAGAGGGAGACTACAGGGAGACTTTTAGTTACAGAGCTTGTCTTCCCAAGCGACTTCTACACGTACTGTGGCTCTAAAATATTTCTGGGTGTTGCCTGACAACGAGAGTTACTGAAAGAACTCCTCTTTTTGCTTTGCTTTCATAGTGACCTTTAGATTGTTCTTCAGCTGTCTTTATCTTGACCTGCAAGCTTTTCCACCTTATTTTCTCTCCCTGTCCTATTGAGGAGGAAGAAATAGAAAGTGTCTACATGGGCATCTGGTAGCAGCCAAAGGCAGCAGCGCACCACATCTCTGCAGGATTTCAAAATGTACAATTGCTGAGTAGAATACTTATAGGATGCACTATGCTGACATTGGACTTAACTGCAGAAAATACTCAGTAGATTTTTGAGGAGCAGAAGGTAGCCTTTGTTTGAGAAATGGTCTAGCATGTTAGATCAATTATCTTTGAAAAGAAGAAATTTTTTTCTTATGTTGGTACTCACTCAACTTGTATTTTTTTTACCACCCCGCCTTGACCACCCTTTGCCACTAGCCTGCCTACAAATGTAGTTGTAGCCTTTTATTTTCACTATGACTTCAGAGTCTGGGATTGCATATATGTAGAAACCAACATGTTCAAAATTGCACCTACTGCTCTGCCTTTTAGGGTTGTCCTACCACTTCTTCCTCATTCTGTGATCATTATTAAGGGTAACTAAGTATTGCATGAAAAATAAAAAAGAAGACTAATTTCATGGCTGAAACAAATGTTTTTAACTCTCAGCAAGCCAGTTCATTATTGGTGGACTTGTGAAAGTCACTTTTCTGTGAAGTTTGAAACATATAGAAATTTTCTTCTAAAAAGAATAAATAAAAATTTTGACTTATTTAGTAATTAAAATTCTCCTCCTTCTGAAGAATAGAATCATTAGATTTTGAGTTATCACAGGAAAAAATAATTAAATGTCTTCAGTTAAATTTATGAACTCAGTCAGACTAATTAAGTCTTTTCTTAATGCTTAATTTTTCTAGTTTTCCTTGGAGATAATACTGTCATTACGAAGTTGAGCTTAAATATCTGATAATATTTATTATTTCTATACCATTTTTAAAAATATGAGAAGAGCTGAGGTCTTAACATATGGCTGTCCAGTATACATGTCCCCCAGTTTTCTCTGTTTTGCTCTATTTTTTGAGGAAGAGCAGCTGCTTGACATTCAGTAGTTCAGTTAATAGAACTGCAAATGTAAGATTTTTGTTCTGCAGAGAAGAAATGAAACAGTGGTGAAATATAAAGCTTGGTAATTGTTTTAAATTATTGAAATTTGGATTTCAGTAAGAAAAAATTCTTCATTCTTGGGTTGCTATAAAATAAATACTCAATGGTTACAATTTTTTACCTTGTCCGGAGTCAGATGCACATTTGGATTTGGAGAAAAATGTTTCTCTCTGGAGTAAATGTCTTTTTTGGTAGATTTCAAGCAGTCTGAATTTAGAAAGCTAGGAGTTTTGGTTTGCATATTTGTAATTAGCTCTGTTTGGGTTAGATGTTAGATTGTTATGGCATTGTCAGATACCATAAAAATCATAGATTATCTTTAATGTTAGCAGAAAAACAAGGGATTCAGAAAACATGCAACACTATCAGTGTCTTGCAGATATTTTTTGCATTTTTCTTTATGGTGCTCTCCAGAAAATCACGAATACCATTTCTGCATGGTTTCATGTAGCTAACTGGCTTCCAGATGGTGTCTGTTTGTATTTAGGTATACTGTCAGCAAGACATGCAACAGACTGCTTTTATTTTTCATTGTCTAATACAAAAAGTCAGAAAACAATGAACAGCCTATACCCCCTGCCACCCCCAGTACATTCTGTTTATATTTAGACTACCTTGTTTTGTTTATTTAATGTTTCTAATAATGGATATTGTCAGATATAAGTATTATTTTTGAAACTTCATTTGTCTTTTATTAAACTTGAGGATACCAGGAAATGTAATATCCAGACCATGAGCTTGAAAGCACTTCCCTTTCTTGGATAGCTATGGCATCTGTGTTAGAGATGTATGTATTTCTTCTCTTAAACAGAAACAAGGAAGTAAATGACTAGTGCAGTGTCTTTGAGTGCTCCAAAAATGTCTTAACATACTTGCAGCGTGGCGTGGAGTAGGTCCAAGCTGACATTTGGTTGTGT
>VYXC01008606.1:895024-957505 GCA_013397175.1 Platysteira castanea | reverse complement strand
CGACATGGAAAACTTCCCCTGCTTCCATCAGCCCCGCGATGGCCGGGACCGCCGGGCAGCGGAGCGGCTCCGCGCGCCGGTCTCCAAACTTTTCTCCAAGCAGGGAAAACCGGTAGTTCCCGAAAACACTCCTTAAAAAAAAACCCCAAAACCCTAAAGTTTTCTCCGTTATTGTTGTCCCGCTGAAAGGCGCAGTTGTGCTCCGGCCCCGGCGCTCCCGGGGGCGGTGTCAGCCGGGTGCCCGGGCAGGGGCTGCGGGTCCCGGTGCCCCCGGAGCGGCTCCGCTGCCGCACTCGCGGCTCTGGAGCGGCCGCAGCCCCTGCCCTGCCCGGCTTTGGTCACCGAGCCCCCGGATCCCTGCTGGGTCCTGCATACTTGGGGTTATAATCCTGGTTTGTGACCTCATGGCTGCTGCCTTTAGAAATGATAATGATCTAAATAAACACAAAACCCTCTCGGGGCTCGGCAGGAACACTGGTGCCGTGGGGCAGGGTGTAAGGCAGGGACTTTGGATATGACATTCCCTGCTTCAGCAGTTGGTGAGGGACGTCTCCAGAAACATTTCCATGTCAGCGTGCTCCTGCTTTCTGTGGCAGCAAACTTTCTTTGCAGACGCTTCAGCGAGCTTTGGGTGCGATATCTGACCTGCAGCGCAAATGTTCAGTAACTTTGGGCTTTGTGTCACTAATTCGACCAGCTTAGTACTGAACGGGGGTCTTATTTTTTTAATAACAGCTTACTTAATTTCGTGCCAGTTCAGGGCCTGATCCTGCTTTCGCTGCTGTGAGCTGAAGCAGGAGCAGACCGGGCGTCATTCTTGAAAGCAGTATTTGCTTTGTTCCAAATCCCTTTATATTACAGATGACGTTTCAGGATGCGCTTAGTTCCTAGATATGTTAATACGAACTATGTGCTTTTTTTCTTGCTCTTGTTCTGTTTCTGTAACACCTTCTCCCGCTGCCTGTTCCAATGTCAGGCACCTCGATGACATCACACCTACTGCTTTATTAAAGTGATGGGTTTGGAAGTAAGGTCTGAGACTTACATTAATTTTATTCAAATACATTAGATTACTAAGGGGCACATTTAACTTGTCAGTGGTTCTGTGAAGTGTTCCTGAGACTCGACGAGCATGAAAGTTGATGGTTAAAGAAATACATCTCTTTAATTTCTGTGACCATTCCAAAGTTTTCCCTTAGGGACATACAGGATCTGATTTGATGATGCAGCCTGTAGACGCAGTCTAATGATTTATGCTCTCTTACAACCAGTGACTTAAAATCTCGAAGTGCTGGAGTGTTAAATGTTTAAAAATTGTATTTCCCAACTTTTTTTCCCCTCCTTCTCTTTGACAAAGACTTATGGGCATGATAGGATGCGGGAATGGGTGATGCAGGGAGCAGTGGGAAGGGCGGCCAGGAGGTGAGGAGCCGAGTGATGCTCCAGGAGGGGCTGAAAGGAGCAGTCAGTGGAACGGAGCCCTGGGGAAAGGCTGGAGGTGAGGCAGAGCAGTGTGAGGGGGCTCTTGCAGGGCAGAACCGCGTCTGACCCCAGGCTGAGCTCTCAGCTGAGACTCACACGTGTTGAATGTGCTTAAGCACAAGCTCTCCCCACCTTGCGATGAAAACGTTTTGTTTTTACCAGCCCAAGAATAGCAAATCCCTTTACATTTCATTTGTTTATGCCTCACGAAAATGCCACTGGTTGGAAGAACCTGCTCACATCAATGTGTTTTGCATTCACTGTTTCAGGTGTAAGGCATGAGGAGTGGTATCAGCTCACCTGAAACTTTGCTCAAGGATTGTAACTTAATGTTAATTGTATTCTGTCATGCTAATTAAACGCTTAATACCTCATTTTATTTACAGATTATTATTTCCCTCAAACAGTCCATACTTTCTGGAGAGGATGTTGGGTAAAAATAGTTAAATACATGAACGATCGAATTATTTTTGTTTGCTTGAAGTGACCTGGGAAGCACTGCAGTGCGTGTTATCAAACAAATCAAATACAGTAGAACTGTTAAAATACATGCTCACAATATTTAGTTCTGTACCTGGAAAGTAAAGGCTTGAAAATATGCGATCTTTTAGGAATACTGCTCTCAACTCAGAAGACTGTGCATTGCTTTTCTAGTTAATATTTGTTTTAATTGATAGGGATTTATATCTGTGTTTGAATATTGTAGAAATCCTGCACTAAACTCAAGAGCTGCCAGAAAAAGCAGTAAGAAATGCTAGGTATCATTATTTTCACTGGTAGTTGAAGTTGGCATCACTTATGTTAGTCTGCACTTTTAGTAATTTTTTTAAATTGGAAGGCAAACCATCAATTACATATAAACCAAAAAAGAGATAAATTCTATTTCTGCTGCTTACTCCACTGGATTTTTTTAGTTGAGTTTGTCTGCAGAGCTCGTAAGAGCTGCAGAGAAATACACCCGTGGGCGAAAGTTTTTTGGTGTTTGTGTTCTGTAACAGGAGTTACTGTGTCCAGCAGCTCTGACCTGTGTATTTGTGTAGTACGTTCACGTGGACCGGTCAGATTTTCATCAGCGTGTTTACTGAATGTTCCTAAAATGTTTGTTGTTAGCCAGCACCATGCACTCGAATTCGCAAGCGAGGTTTGTGAAATGAAACTAACTGCTCATTTCATTACAGGTCCCACCTTCAAGTGAGTACAACACACTGACAAAATCTAGCTCCTGATGGGCAATACCTTAGAAGATTACTTACATTATGGAGACGTGCTTAAATTTAGTAGTAAAGCATAACATTTACTTAATTAAAAAAAAACCCCAAACTATAATGAGGATTTATTTAAAAAATGAAATTTAAAACTCCAGTTTTTGATAGTTTATGATAGTACATATGTCAATCCTGAAAAATAGGATTATATGAATATGATCACAACCCCTTCCACAGGGTTCTGTATGTCATGGATGCTACTGGCCACTGGAAAAGCATAGTGTTGGTCTGGATTATTCAGTGAATAGTCAGAATACTTTCCAGAAAAGAGCATTTCAGTGCATGGCATATTTTTTATGATTTAAAGTAACCAGTTAAGCTAATATTTTGTATTACTTCAGCCATTCACAAACAATAAAAGGCTTTAGAAATGAATTTAAGCAGTAAATGCAGACATTTAATTTTATGAGATAATGAGGGTCTAGTCATGTTGACTATTAAAAGCTACCCTATAGTCAGCAGTACTCTGTCTTTTACTGGGAGACTGATGTCAAGATTATAATTAAAGCAATCCAGCCATGTAGCACTGCACACAGCTTCCTGTCTATTGATGGGAGATGTGGACATCTGATTGTCCATAAACTTCTAAGTGGATATTGAGCCTGCATTCAGACTTGGCCAAATCTGTGAATTTGGAGGTGTTAGCATTTTTAAATAAAGAAAGATCAGTTTTTCAGCTCTCTTCCTTGGAGAGGAGGCTCGCTTCAAACACTGTGGAGGGAGGTCACTGGCAAAGTGGATTCTGCTTGAGATGGAGAAAGGCATTTTCCCACTTTCTGAGCAGGGTAGTTATGCTTTTGGAAAAATCCCTCTTTCTTTTTGGATATGTTGAAAGTCTGTGCCTGTTCAAAACTCCTAAAATACTTGAATATTTTCATCAGATGCATATCTAATCTGGAGAACCCTTGATTAAAATTCCCTTCTTTCTTCATAGCACTAGAGCTCCCCATTTGAAGTATAACATGCTTTTCCTCCAAAATGGAGTATTTGTATGATTCCTGCATGTGTATATGCATAATACATATGTAATTTTCTACTGAGACTTCTACAACTGAAAAATACTGTGTTTTTGTAGCAAGGACAAAAAAGCTAAACAATTAGGTATTAATGATATTCTTGTTGCATATTCAAAAGGTCTTTGCAAGCATTTCTTCTCCTTTTTTTCTTTTCACCATTTCAACCTGCAGAACTCTTCACTGTCACTTCAAATCACACAATTCTACAAAGATAAAACAACATTTAAACTCATTTGCTTTGGGAGGAAAATTGAGCATTTGCACCCAATAAGCCTGATTGTGGAACTGCATGCAAATTGTGTTTTGATTTATCTCTTTTGCACTTTTTTCCATTTGAATTGATCTTGCATTAATTTCGCCAAGCGGCTCTGTGAGGCTGCAGATGTTGCCCTGTGTTTAATAAATCAATGAGACAGATCTGAATGAATCACTTCAGATGGATTCTCTGCTCGGTTTGATGTCTAGATGTTATTCTTAGCTTGTTATCATGACAGATGCATTAATGTTCCCATACACTGCCAGCAATGTCAAAGAGATTGAAGCTTTTAAAGTGGCGGTATCCCCTTTTCCCCCTTCTGTTGGAATAACTAAATTGCCTTCAGGAATAGGTCAAAATATAAATTTAATCTTGGCATTATTGTGGGGAAGATGCTAAACTTCTGATCGTATTATAACACGGTCAGGCAAATGCAGATTCTTACAGAATGATTAATTATTTCCAAATAGTGGAGATCAATATTAAAATCTAAACATAGGATAGCTCCTTAATAGAGTAACCACTTTCTCAACATTAATATTTCATTGTAATAGGAATGATACGAATAAATAATATAAGACTAGAACATGTTAAAAGTATTGCTATAAATAGAATATCATTGTGTCCAAATTGATTACAGGCTGAAGTAAGGCTTTTTCTCTTTTTTTCTGCTTTTTCTTTTTTTACCTCATTAAGAATTTTCTTTTAAAGTTAGGTATGTCTGGATTCAACATCTGTTGGATTTAAAGTACTTGTTTATTATGTTTCTGCTATTACTCTCTATGTAGGGCCAGATACATTGGAGAAGTTGTTGATCACTGTTAATTTTGGGCCAGTTTAGTATGGTATCCATTATCTTAGACAGAACCTGTGGAACGCAAATCATAAAACAGATTGGAATATGTCTTTGTAGAAGGGTTTTAAATTCTGGAAAAGGTTGCACAAAGTGTAAAGTACTCTGCCATGAGTAGTGAAGATCTATTTCCCATGTAGGCTACGCACAGCTTTTATTGGCTTTTATTCCTTAGTGTTTACTAAACCACTCGTGTTCATCTTTGCTTTTCTTTAGAGGATAAAATAGTATCTTGTGCAATCATTTTGTTAAACCCGATTTCTCTCTGTGGTGCTTTTATTTTAATTTTAAGAATTATCAAGAATGTTCCTTTTACTAATCTTTCCTTAACACAGAAGAACTTTGATTTTTTGTCTTTAAGGCTTCTGAGAATAAATTGGAGAAGCTGGCTGTAACAGATCTAGATTTATGTTGGCATTCTTGGTATTCTTGCTCCAGTAGTTCCAATTTGATAAAGGAAACAATATATGTAATAGAAATTCGCAGTTTATTCAAATGAGTTTAAGCTTTAGCATTGTTATATTTGCCTTTCTCTCACCAATATATCAATGTGTGGCAATAGCATTATACTCAGAGAGCCTCCAGAAGGGACCAGCTCTGTAGATGGGGAATTATTCTCACGCTGGGGCTGTGGCTGCACACGCAGCCTCTGTTTGTGCCCTGGTTTGAAAGGCAGGGAAAATCAACTTTGGTAGGATTGGGGAGCACAGCGAAATGCACTGAATTAAAGAGTCGTGTTTTGTTGTATGACAGTGGCCTTAAGAGTGAGAAACTACTCTCTACCTACCTTAGAATTCCACAGAAAATATTTCAAATGAGCCTCGTGAGATGTTTTAAAGAATTGTCTTGTTTATTTCACTGCCTGGCATTTTATAAGGGCTGTTGGTCAGGATCGGTATTAAAAAGGTGTTAAATCTGGGCTGTGAAGTCCCTGTTTTGACTTTGCTGAGGTGAACCTCCCTTCCATACCAGGGGCCATTTGCCAGAACAAGAGTAGAGAACTTAAAACGTTTCTAGGATCTGAGCCTTTCTTGTCAAAGGTGGGACATATTTACTGAATCCTGCATTTGAAAGAAATACATGTTACTATGTTTTTGGGTCTGATCTTGTACTTGGTGAATGTAGGATCTTGAATCTCTTTTGTGCCTATCCGGAGGTGATAATTAGGAATTTCTGAAGGTACGAAGAAAATTATCCAAATCTGTACTTTAAAATACATGGAAAGTTCCCAGCTGGTTGCTTTTGTAAGTTCTTCGTGTGATTATCAGTGTAATAAAACCTGTAGGTGTATGAAAATGCGTAATTTTAATGATTATTTACATGCACAGTACTAATATCAAACCCAAACATAATGAGGCTCTTACTGCTGTCTGGGATGTGTTCCTTTGGTGTAAGCCAAGGCAAGGTTTTTATATGTCCTGATTAAACCTGCATTCCCAAGCACAAGTATATTAGTTAGTAATGATTCTTAGTGATTTAGATTTATCCTGCTTGATATTAGAACTGTCCCTCGGGGCTACATGCTTTTGATCTTTGTTCCCTCTTGGTAAAACAGGGTTATCCAAAGTGACTCAGTAATAGGGTTTCCCCTCTCTCTCCATTCTACAACCTGTAAGAAACACTGATACCTATTAACTAATGTACTTTGATACCTGCCCCAGAAGGTTCCAATATCCGAATCCTGTAAAGCAGAAGTTTCTTTGCTTGCCTTTAATTTTTGGTAGTGCAGCCGTGTTGTTGTTTTGTGTGTGCGTATAAAGTTTATTGTCACTAGCGGGTGTGGGGAGATTATATTCCCTTGTCAGTACATCTTGACCCGCTGAGCCCATTTTGCTCATTAAAATAGATTATGTCAGAGCCTTTCTTGACTCACTCACAAAATACTGGTTCTCCAGAAAGTAAGAATCAAACTGAATTAATGTGCTCCCTTTATTACTGAGCAGTGGCTTAAGTGTGATGTTTAGCAGTGTATATTGTTCCTACGATAAGGTATAAAATGTTCGATTGCAACTGTGTCTGATGTTATCAAGTTTCTGGAAATTGATATCTGGTACTGGCATTTAACCTACATCCACTCTGTCTGCTATCTATGGGATGGGTTAAAAAGAAAAAGTAGTATTGATCTGTAGCTGGATTAAAGTTTGAAATCGGCAACAGCATGAGCACAAAAGGCTTTTTTATGATTTCTCAGCTTGCCATTGATCTACCAGTTTTATTGCATTCATTATTTATTAAAAGAATTTGCAAGCTAAACATAACGTTAAGCTAGTTTGCACACAGGGACTGCACTTAGGAAATTGAATGGAAATTGCATTAGAGATGAACATCTGTGCTATTTTTCCACTCGTGTGTTTATGGGTTTGTATAAAAGGTGTATTGGATTAACAGTTATAACCATTATAGCTTGCAGCAATATGTTAGAACCCCAAGCATTTAGTAGTTATTTAGGAAGGAGACTCTTTTTATTCTTACACTAAAAAGTATGGTAATGCCATGACACACAGCTTTTACTGGATTATTCTTTATTAATGAGTTTTTTACTACTAATGTGTAAAACTTGAGGTATCTTGCTATATTATGCATGTGCACTATTATCTATGCTACATAAAGCTCCATTAATATTGTCATTAATTGAAAGGCTTCCAGTGACAGTATTAGTTAAGGATTTGCCATATAGTCACTGAAGTACTGAAATGTATTTTAAAGGGATGTAAGTATTGAAAAGATCCTTAATATAAGTTGCTTCAGATTTTTCCCAGCAAGATGACTAGTTTTCTATCCTCCTTGAGCTGAGTACCTTCTGTGATGTATTGTATCAGTGAATCAGGTGAAATCTTAAATATTTTGAAATATTTTTCCATTTCAGTTAGATGGTTCAGTTGCCCTTAACACTGGCTGTAGTTGTGTGTGACATACAAAGTGTAGGGTAGACCTAGAAATTTGGGGTCATCTCCTGTAATGATTTTAGAGTTTCTTTCTTGATTGTGCTCTTTCTGTAAAACAGCCGAAAAATTACTTCAGGGGCTTTGGGTGAAAAGCATGTTCGTATAATCAAAATGTTACCTATTTATTTGGTCTAAAAGTAAGTGCAGCCTGTTTATGACCAAAATGTGCTGAAATATGTCAGATTATGCATCACCAGTGAACTTGCAGTTATTCTATTCGAGACTCAACCTGCTCCATCTCCCAGCTTGTAAGACTTGAGGGTTTCCTGTGCTCAGACACAGAAATGAGCTTCGTGCCAGGAGGTTGTGCTGCCTCCTTTGAATGCCACCCCCGCATCCTTTTTGTCTCTGGTAGGACGACAGTATTTTGAGCAGAGATAGCTCTGATTTTTCTTTGAAAGAATCTCAGGGCTGTTTTTCAGCAGCATTTTGCATTCACCGTTCTTCGTCTTCCTCACTGTTGTTCTCAGCCATAGGCTCCTGTGACCAGAGTTTTCATATTCTAGCAGATAACACATTTCAGCTCCCCTGGAAATGAAACTGAGAGTTATATTTAATAGGACTTATGCTATTAATATGTAAACATAATTTTAGATAAAACGTTTACATACATGGAAATTTGTATATGATGCAATTTAAACTAAACGTCTGGATTTTTCCAAAGTTGTCAACTATGGAAATCAACCTTGATTTTTGGAAAATTTGCTGTATATATTTATAGGAGAGGGAGACCCTAGAATAATCCAGAAATTTAGTTTAAATTGCATTTGCTATTGGCATGAACTAAAATAGCTGAGTAAACTTAGAGGGCTATATGGGCTACCTTGGTGTCCTTACTAAAAGTCTTTACTTCCTTTTTATGCTTTTCTTTTTATGTCATAGCCACGTAAGTGAGTAACATTCTCAGCATGTAATGCAATTCTGTCCAGGCCAAGGCAAGAGAACTTTTAGCCTGGGATGCCCTCGTGGTATTTTAAATCAACAAAACATTAAGACTTTTTTTCCTTTCCTGTTTTCAAGCCTGAATGGACAGTGGAATTAGAACACTTTTTATTTTAAAAAGTTCATCAAAGTTACTTAATGCTGTGTGTACAGTTCCAAATCTAATGTATTTTGCAGAATCACAGAACTGTTGAGGTTAGCAGGGTCCTCTTGAGGTCATCTGGGTGCATTTCGGGATCATGGCTATTGCAGTCTCTAAACTGGAGAGATGTGGACTGGATGGATGGGCTGTGGGTGAGGAGCTGGCTGGATGGTCACGCTCAGAGCTGCAGTCAGGTGCTCGATGCCCAGGTGGTGCCCAGTGAGCAGCAGTGTTCAGGGCTGGGATTGGCACTGGTGCTGTTCAGCATTGGTGTCCGGGACAGGGACAGGGGATGGAGCCCTCAGAGCAGCCCTGGCCTGGGTGGGGTGGTCACACCTGGAGGGGAGGGNTCCAGAGGGGCCTGGAGAGGCTGCAGAGGTGGGACTGGGCAAACCTCATGGAGCTGGAGAAGGCCAAGGTCAGGGTGCTGGTTGCCAGAGAAGCTGTGGCTGCCCCTGGATCCCTGGAAGTGTCCAAGGCCAGGTTAACCTGGAGCAACCTGGGCTAGTGGAAGGTAGCCCAGGTAGCCCATGGCAGGGGTGGGATGAGATGAGCTTTAAGGTTCCTGCCAAACCAAACCGTTCTGGGATTCTGTGGTCTAGACCAATTCCTCTGTCTCAGCAGGCTCAGCTGGAGTTGTCCCAAGCTGTCTCCAGTTAGATTTGGAATATTTGCAAGGATTGAGACTCAGCCTTTCTGGGCAGCTTTTCTGCAGAGCAGAAATAACTGTGCTGTGGAAGAAAGATTTTATTGGGATGGCTGGGTTCCGTGGGAGTTGATGTCACAGGCAGCCACTGCTGGGGTCAGTGCCCTGCTGACGAGTCACTCAGGCAGGTCAGTACAGACACGCTGCTGTTGCGTTTGTCCTTCCTGGGAATCCACCATGTCATCTTCTGCCATCTCTGTCTCACAAATGATTGCCTGAAATCCTGTGTATGCACTGAGGAGCTGACTTGTCCTATTCCCCACCACCCCTAGAGAAGAATATTTGTATGTTTGTAATTAATAAAGGTGGCTGTGAGGAAAGCTCCTGGCACAGAGGTTGTGCCGGTGGGGGGATTTAGTTACTTGTATGTTACAGTAACTTAAGAGTTGCTAATTAAGAAGATAAAGCTAGTTGAAAGAAAGAATACTTAGAGCTTCATTTAGAACTTCTAATCAGCATGTTTCAAATACTATGCATTATGCTTTTTCTTGCATGTGTAGCGGTTGTTTTTGCCCAGTGCAAGTTTTACATGCTGGCTAATAGACTGTTTTGATAACAGTTCATCAGAGAATGTCCTGTGTCTGTGAAATCTTATCCCTGTTGTTTTCTGTGAGGCTGATGAAGGCATCTCTCTTTGGGGCTGCAGGTGTCTGCAGCTGCCTCCTCTCCTCCTCGTACTTTTAAATATTGTTGTGTGCTGAAGAAGGGCAATTTTCTAAAGAGCTGCTGCGATAATACTGGAAAACAGAAGCAGGAAAAATGTCAAGTCTTTCCAGTGAGACTTAAAATACATGTCTAAACAAGAAAAGCCAAAACTGTTCCCCAAAACCAACAATAAAAAACCAGCGCAGAGCAAGGTAGTAAAATGCTGGCAGTTAGACAAGAGCAGAATATGGATACTGAAACAGGACCCAAGGTAATGAACTCGGTGTTCAGTTCCCTCTGTTGTATGAGCTTGTTGCTGAAAGATGTATTTGTAGATTTGGAGAGTCTTTTGGCTTGTAAGGCTTTGTTGGCTTTTTTTATATGGCAGTTTGTGTATCTGATAGGTGACTGATCAAAATACCTTGAGCTGAGCATCCTGCCACTACAAAATCATTTTCATATTCTCCGAGGCTGGCTGACTGTTTGCAGAGAGCTCAGTCCAGGCTGGCTGCACCTTCTGCTCCCCTGCTCTGTCCAGGGGTGTGCCGTGCCCGCCCTGTGCCTGTGTGCCAGGGCTGGTGTGCTGCTCTCAGCAGCCACAGCCACCGTGCCTCCTGCAGGAGCCCTCAGGAGGGGTTGGGGCAGAGTTGCTGCTGTAGCGTGCTGCAAGCCTCACTTGTTCTCGTGGTCAGCAGTGCTGAAGAGCGTTAACTGATCCTGCTGTTGTGTGAACTAAGATTTCTTGTCTCAGAACCAGAAAGGCTGTCGCTTCTTTCTGCTTTGTTTTTGTGAATTGCCTTACTTGTTCCACAACTGATTTTTCCTTCAAATGGAACTGTTTCTTCTTGCTGGAACTTACGAACGTTTCTGTCTTGCAGTTTCAGGAATGACTTTTATCTTGCGTGTTAAGCCAGAGGGTTTCTGGTCATCCACTTATCTTGCCCTTTTTTAATATGCTTTCTTCAGAACTTTAGTTTGCATATCCCTCTTCCACCCCACAACCACAGCCCTCTAACAACCTGTACCATCTTAGTTATTTGTCCTTAAAGAAGAGAATCTCTGTTTGTGTTGGTCTGGAAGCAAAACGAAAAATACTGATGAGACATTTATTGTTGTCATCTTTCCTGAGTAATGCAGAGAGTGCAATAGAGTGGTTCAGATTATGGCATTAGACTTTTAAAGACATTTTTAAGAAATTGTGTTCACTAAGTAAAGGTCAGTTGAGTGACTGAGTTCTTTACACTGGTATATTGTAACCTGGATAGAAACTCTTCATAAGAACTGGTTTTCTTCATTCATGCAAAGTTTCTGATAGTATAAACTCTGTGTTTTTGTTGTTTTTTTTCAAACTTAGCTATTAGCAAGAAGTTAAATGCCTGGCAGGGGTGAACATCTCTGCTTCTCTCATGTAAGCCAGCTATGCCAGGGGCTTGTTCTACCAGCGCTGCATTTCGTTTCAGAAGTGTGCTGTGTTAGGGTCTGAATGTGCCTCTTCTGTGATGATCATTTCCCCCCACCCTTTGCTGTCACAGAATTTTCTCTTTGACATCTTCAGGTACTTGTGGCCACACAGCCTCATCTTTCCCCCTCATCTAGGTTGACCTGTCATTTACAAAAACAACACCTAACTAAATACCCCACTCTCAGGTTTCATTTGTTGTGTTGGTCACTGAATTGTCTTTAAAACTTTAAAAGTGTCTTTTAAGCTCAAAAATGTTAAGATTTTCTTGACCATATTTTGACATTGGTATTTGTAGGGGTTTTTGATGCTGCTGTTCACTCTTCTGCTTTTTAGTTGGAAGCTCTTTTTAGCATGTTATGCACATGAAGTAGTTTATATGATGATTGTTTCTGTCAGTTTATCTGTCAGATTGTTTCCAGAATAATCCCCTGTAGTGTCTAGTGCTATGAGAATTTGAATGATAGTAAACAAATTTACAGACAGTAGATGGGCAAAGAGTATTTTTAAGTGCTTAGGTTGATTGCTTCGTTTGGTTGTACGACTGTGGGAAAAATTTGGAAGTTCCTTTTTTTTTTTTTGCTGTTGATTTTTCGTAGTGTCCTGACCCAACCACTTTTCTGTGTAAGACTACAGAGGAGACGGAATGATCATGAAGGCTTTGGGTCTCTCATGAAGGAGGAGATGGCTTTGCTTTGTCTTGTTGACTCACTGAGGTGAAATTCCGTAATGGAACCATTGTAGAACCAGAGTTTTCCAACTCATTTCAGTGATTTTTGGATCGCCAGCATAGAAAGCATCCAAACCTCAGTGCATAGCCATGAATTAATCTGTAAGTTACACAGGTCCACATCAGGAAACATTTCGTGCAAATTTGGAAGTGGAATAATGAAACAAGCTTTGGGACATCGGTTCTGTCCCCTTTGTATTTAGCCAATCTCACATTTGGATAGATTTTTATCAATGAAGTCCACATACTTGTACAGGAAATAAACACAGAAAAGGTTCATAGTGGAACCCCGAACCTTTCCAGTCGGGAATCTGTGTATCTGCATTTTTGTGATGAGAGGCACTGCAGGGGCTGGGAGTGGTGAGAGTCAATAGATGTTTATTTGCACTGCCTGCTGAACACTTGTCAGGAATCAGGGATTTCAGGGTGTATAGGAATATTCACTTTTTCCACTGAGGGAAGTGTTTACCAATGGTGATAAACAGAAAACATTTTTAGAATAGGGAATGCTAGAAACTTGTTGCTGTGCATATATTGTATATAGCTGATATTCAGAAATCCTTACTTGGAGCATAATCATATTTCATATATTTGAGATTATCTTGTTTTTTTTTTTTTTTTAAACTGGGGATTTGGTTTTAATATTCTAAGTGGAGGTGATTGCATGTAAAGAATAGTGAAAAATAATTTTATGTACCTTAACAGTTTAAAAAGCAGTAAACTGATAATTATTATGTATTTAATTAGCATGTACATTTCATAAAGGTTATGGTGTCATAGGTCGCATTCTGGCTATTTAGCCAAATCTTGATTTATTCTTGCAGAATTCAGAAAAGACTGAAAACATGGTGAAGGGCAAACCACCAAGTCCCTGTATTTGTGAGTAGTGTCCAAGCCCAAATGGTGGTTGGTGGTTGGAAGCCACAGGCACCTGGCTTTTCTGGGAAATCCTTTGCACTCTCTGAACAGGAATGGCCATTGGTGGGCTATTTATGACTCTGGTTTTGGTGGAAAATTTGGCCTTGTGTGTCATTTAGACTTTGTGACACGTGTAGCCTCCCAGGGCCTAATGACTTGTCTGCAGATGGGCTGTTATTTATTACAGTCATGTAGAATAAAATTGATTGTCTTCTAAAATTAATTTTTCATTTGCCTCCAGCTCTGCTTTAATAGAGGACACACAGTTGCCTGTTTGCAGAAATACTGTTTAATCACATTAATATCTCAGGCCCCCAGGCTGGTGAAGATAATTGTACAAACGAACAGCAAAATCTGTATCTTTAACTTCTTTTTATGATTAAATTATGCAAATGACTTATCTCCTGCCCTTCCAAGCACTAATCATCTAATTAGGAATGATGTGTTAAAGGGATGGTTTTGAATCAGGAGAAGGGGAGAACAGAGGAAACAGAAAATGGGACCTGACAATGAAACTGCTGAAAGTACTATAGTGGTACAAGATAAATTTGTGTATGTGTTCAAAAAGCAATAATAAAGGCTTGCTGTGCTATTTCTAGTCCTGGTTTAGTGCTGTTTTTCATAGGAGGATAATTCTTCTGTCTGATCTTTGCCCATAATTTTCCTTATCAACTTTAAATTCTATATTATTATTGTTATTATTAACTTAGTACTTTCTCTTGCAGTTCTCATAAACAGTGAGTGCAAGTGTCTCTGCATTTGACTTTATTAATAGAATGGTTTGAAAGACAGAATATGTTTATTTGTAGTTTGTTTTTTATCAAAGTGCTTGTCATTGCACTAATAGGTGTCCTGAGCCTGTTAAATACTTCACATATCTCAGTCTCTCTTTTTTGAATACTTAACTGCTGGCTAAAAAAACTTAACAGCTTTGCCTTTTAATATAAAAATGCAAGTGTCCAAGTAAAGAGGGTGCTCATCTCTTCAGAGTCCTGTACCTAGTTTGTAGGGTTTCCCTTTGAGTGAAAGCCTTGAAATTTAGATATTTAGGCAATGATAAATTTATATTTTAAGCATATTTGTATGAAATGATCATGCCTTGACCTCTCCAAGAGCTTACAGCCCAGTTTTCTGTGTTTCCTTTTTCCTATTCCATAAAAATCTGTTTTTTGTAAGTCAGGCCTTTATAAGCAGATCCTCTTGCTTAAGGCACGTTCCCACATGGGGTCTCAACTATCAGTGTGTTATTACTCCTGATAAAGGCACAGCAAACCAACTCATACCAGGTGATAGCCCTGAGAGCTTGGTAATGTGTTTGGTTTTGTTTTCCCTTTACTCAATTATTGCTGTACTTTCTAGACGTGATTAATGTGCAGTTAACCGATAAAATAAAAATATTCTAGAGACTAACAGAAATTTCAGGGGTTCCTCTATGAGAATGGATTAATTCCTTTATAAATGTGTGAGTATTCATGCATGAGAATATGTGGATTCAGAGGATGCTGTATGTAGATAACCAGTACCTTCCACCCTCCCTAAGACATCTTCTGACATCTGCCTCCTCCCTTGAGGAACCTCAGCTTCCCTCCTGTGTGTCGAGCTTGTGCCCCCGTGTCTGTCAGACACAGCTTTGCTGATACAGTCTGAGGAGTTTAACTTCCCCAGGAAGGTGTGAAACACTTGTACAAAGGTGGGTAATCCCCCAAAAGAAGCCAAAAGCAACGATGTCAAAATAATCTTTTTGTTGGTGCTTAGCTGGATGTCACAGGGATTTAAGAAGGATGAAAAACCTCACACAAATGAATTTTGAAAAATTAAAATGCTGACTGGGGCAGATAATGTGGCTTTTCTCTGTTGTGTTTGGATGGTTCAACATAAAGGATGCAAGTTCTGACACCACTTCCATTTGTCTGACACAGATGTAAATTGCTGGTGGAATGTTTTCATAAACACTCCATGGATGGGCAGGCTGCATTTCTTTCTGTACCTTCCAGCAATAGGATTGAATTAAATCAGTTCACGTCTATTTTTCTGTGTATTTTTGTCACTCTCCCCCCAAATTCTTCTCAAAAGGGAAGACGAGACCACCTTGTTGAAGATGTCTTGCACAAAGTATTTGTGCTGGAATATTTGTGTAAGTAATTACAGTACACAAGGTCTAAATATATTTTGTAAGAATTATAGGAGACTTAAAAAGAACATAGGATTTCTCATTGGATTACAAGGTTCTGGGATCCATCAGGGATTTAAATTGCAGTGAGGGCTTTGAGCAGAACTGTTCTGCTTTGGGTAGGAGATCTATGATAATTAAGGAGCAAACAAGCCCAGACTACTTTCTTTTGTTTCTTTTAGATTGGTTGGATCCTGATACTCACCACAAGAAGAGATAAAAATAGAGGCTTTGTACTTAGGCTGATAGTGTGTGATAAGTCAATGGAGAGAGTGCTGGACAGCATCCAGCTGCTGTTCTTTACGTGGCTGAATTTCCCAAGCCTGATGGCTTTTGGCCGAGGTGTTTTAGTCTGGCAGGACAGTGGTACTGAGGTCAGGATGTCTGAGATGGGCACCTGCTGAGAGACCATTTGTAGATGGTTTTAGCATCAAGAAGGAATCTAACAGTTCTTGTAATCCGTAGCCTGCATTTCCCAACTCTCAGGCAGAGGCAGGTTGGAAGAAGGTAATCTGCAGGAAGGACTTGGATAGCTTTTTCTTTCCTGTGTCTGCACATGCTCAGGGCTTTATCTTACCCAGCTGCTCATTCAGATGTTTTTCTTATCTCTCCACTGGGCAGTTTGCTCTGAGTAATGATATGTGACAACAGAGGATAGATGGTGAATTCTTTTATGAATTAAGTTGGTCTTGCAAGGAGTTGAACAGGAAAGAATTCTTCTACAACTTCACAATTCATAGGTACAGTGGAGGAGCCATCTCATTATTTTTCTTGGTGTTCAGAAAGTATTAAAGTAATTTAAGTTTACTCCCATGGGTTCCTCCTCTTGGTGGCTGGAGTGCTGGGCTTACACAGAGTGACCAATTCTCTGTGCTGAGATAAATGATGGTTGCTAAAATATCCAGCAGCCTTTCTTAACGCAGTCAAATTGTGACATCTTTTAAATGTGAGAGAATTTAAGCCAATCTTGACCTCTCTGATTACTGCCCGTGCAGGGCACAGTGAGAGGAGTGGAGATGAGTGTTTCAATTACTCTCATACCTTACTGGTCCTGTACTTTATGAAGGAAAGGATTAGACCCAAGTAAACAGCAGGAAAGTTAATACCTACTACTTTTTTCCTTCTTCTTTAGTTGTGACTTTTCTTTCTCTTATAATCATTCAAGGTAAAGGCTATTTCAGTATTAGTCAACTTAAATACTAAAACAATTATTGCACAGAACACTAAACTCTTATGTCATCCTCTAGCATGATCTTAAAGCAAATTCTTCTATCACTGGCAGTGTTTAGGCCAACTCTGACATTTAGGAGCAATGAGAGTTCTTTAAGAGAATGGTCATAGCTATTGATTTGTCTGCTAATTTCAACTTAATTTAGTCTAGAAATCCAAATGAATTCCATTCTGTGGTCTTACTGTGGGTTGGGGTAATTGAATATTTTTGAAGAAACACATAATCCTGTCATTGGGCTGAGGTTTTGGCAAATACTGAGAAATAGAGCATTTAAATATTCAAGGCTGCAGGCTGTCAGTGTACATTATATGATGCACAGTTTCTGGAATTATGGGTAATATGGAATAAAGCCATGTTGGTCAAGTTTCCTTGACTTCCCAAGAATAATGTGAAGATCTTTCTTCATCCATATGGTTGAAATTCCAGTTTGATAAACAGAAAGCAATAGTCTCTCTTTTCTGTGGCAGTAGGGTGCTCACTGCTCCGTCTCTTTTTCAGAGCCTCATAGTGCCTGAGCATGAAATGACACACTGAGCATATTCGTGTGGTCAGTTTAATATATTCCCATAGCCCTGCAATTTCTTAAAAGTTATAATCTTTGATCTTGGTTTTTCCGAAATGGCTGAGCTTGTACTTCTGATGACTCACAAACGTTAGAGAGGTCAGCTTTCTTCATGGTCCTGTGATTAGCTGTCCGTGACTCAGTGTTGTTCAAGCTGGAATATGCAGTGGTTTTCAAACTGCATGTGTGTGAAAGTGTTGTGGGAAAGTGTGTGGAAAAACCAATGGAAATACTGGGAGGATGCACATCCCCCTTTAAACTCTGGAGGCTGTACATAGGTTACCCTTGGAGTGTGCATTCTGCCAAAGTAATCTCTCTTGATCATGTTCATGTTCTGCATGCTTTAAGAGTCAGGAGAAATAAGCAGTCATTAAAATAATTAGTGATGCATAAGAAGGTGAAGTTGGGATTTCGGGGCTGTACAGATACGTGGGTTAATGCTTCTCCAGGAATTGTTCTGGTTTCTGCAGTCTCTGGTGTTGACAAATCCATGTTGTCAGTCAGGTATCATGGGAAGCAGGACTGGAGAAGAGTTAATCTTATATTTTTCAAGTGGATTCTTTGGCCGATTTTGCAGTTGGTCTGCTTCTGTATGTGCAGAAGATATTTAGTATTGTTACTAATATCTCAGGACATTAATGTCTGATTTGGGCAGTGGTCAGAGCTGTAGTTTGGGGTTATTGAGGGTGCCTAAACTGCATCCCCCTTTATGGAGTGTGCTGGTACACGTGTCTGCATTTGGCTGCTAAGCTTCAACCTTCTGCCAGCAAATAGGGTGAGGTAGTAATGGGGCACGTCAATTCTGAATTCATTTAAGTATAAACAGATTGCCTGAGGGCTCTTTATGTAGTTACTTCTACTCAGAAAATACTGATATTAGACATACCACAACTGAATCTTGTCTCCTTACCTTTGAGATCAGACTCGTGTCTCTAAACCTGTACAGGCAGCCTGCTTGTAAAACTGCATATCTGAATAGCTAGCAAGGATAAACATTACCTGTTCTTGCATTTCTTAGCATGGGGCAGCATGATGCCTAACAAGGGGTTGTTGGAAATTATGTGGAGACGTCTGTGGGACAGGCAGAAAGCAGTGGTGTGTGACTCTGTGGGCAAGTGGCACTTTCATCTTGGACACTGTCGGGGGAAAAGTGAAGGAATGGGAGCAAAGGTATTCAGAGCATTGACCATGTGATTTTTTTACTTTTTAAACCTCCCAACACTGAAAAATTCTTATTTGATGGCATAATATATTCACCTTGGGTAAGCAATTAAATTTAATTAAAAAAACCAAACCAAACAACCACTCTGTGTGTGAATACATAATATGTAATACACATGTAATAATCTAGAAAAGTAAGGTATGTATTCCATAGTGCAGTTATTTTGGGCTGGAAGGTTGCTCAGATCCCAGTTTAGGTGTTAAAAATGAATTTTCAGGAATGGAGTAATTTTTTATGTGGCAAAATAGAAACTTTAAAGGGAAGAGCCCTTTCCTGTAGGATGTTTTAAATAAATTCCTTATAACTTACTTTCCTGAAGACAGTTGGAGAGAATAAGTCATGAGTATAGGCAATATGAAAAGAACATTCCAAAACTCCTTTGAGTGCAGCAACTGCCCCAGAAGGCTGTGGGAATCACTTCTGTAGAGTGAACAGCCTTGGGTTGTCCCACAGCAGCTCAGGCTCCGTTCCTGGTTGGAGCCCTTGGACACAGGTCTGTGCCTGGCAGGAGGAACTGGTTTGGTTTTCCTTGAATCCATCTCACTTGATGCTATGGAATGAGACTCGTGGATCTTCTTCAAAGATTTGCAGAACTGAGGTTGCATTTGATTCTGGAAATCAAAAAAATTTTTAACAGGTAAAAATTCCCTGAAATGTTTTATGCCTGGACAAAATGACATGGTATGGATTTTTGCATGAGGAATTACTATTTTTTGATTTCATTTTTCTATATATGCATTCTATTTATACTATATATGTATAACTCTCAAACTAAATTCTGGAAAAGAATGTTCATTAGTCATAACTAAGTTTTATTTGCATTTCTATGGCACTTAATGTTGTGGTAAGGAATTCCCCAAGCTATTAATTCTCCTTGGGGACTGGGTTTTAAACTGCTCCAGTAGTTGATGAATCTCAGATCTTGATTTTTCAGGTGAAAAACGCATGAAGAGAGATATATCCCCAGGGCTCCTGAAATTCTCTTTGTTACTGGGACAAGATGAGTATTTCGTTGGCTGGTTTGGAAAACTTCAGCCAGAGTCACTCACGGTCAAAGGAAAGTTGGACACATCTGAGAAGCAAAATCTAGAGGCAGCTCTTCCTCATACCCTGAAAATACAGCGGTGTAGAAGCTGCAGCTTTACAGAACTCTGTAACAGTAACTCTATTTTATTATGGGATGAAGGTGAAAAATACTTTCCAGATTTTCCCCTTTATGTTTTCATCATAACAACAGCCTTAAATTTTGCTATAGGAAAAAAAATGAGGCTTTTTATCTCTTTATTCTCCTAGTACCAACAGTCTATAGCGGGGGGTTTCTTTGATTTCAACCCCTGTTACACTTAAGAATCAAAGTGGGAAGTATAAAAGATGGATATAAATTCAGTCTCTGGATCTTTGTCCTGAATTAATTTATCATTTCAAACATTTATTTGCAAACTCAGCTTGAATTAAGATTAAAAAATCCAAACAAGTTGAGCTTGTCACATCTATGATTATGTAAAAACAGGACTTGACTTCATGATAACACAGCAGCAAATTCCTGGTTTATTTCTAGAACAGGCAGATCATCTTCTCAGTATAGTCTGATGTTATCATTTATAGTTCTGTGAATATCCCATATAATCTGCACTTTGCAGATAATGTAGACTTCTGAAGATTTTCATCCTGGAATTTGTATGTTGTTTTTGTAGTAAGAAGGAGAGAAATAGGGAACAACCCTCTCATCATTTATGTATCATGACCCAGCATCTCGGAGCCTTGGGCTATTATTTCAAAATCCAATATATTCAAACTTTGGCCTCAGAGAGCAGTAGGATCAGTACACAAGAACAATAGAGTGATAAATATAGATTTTTCATTAAGGAAAAGACTATATCCTGTCATTTTTGAATCAGTGTTGGAAGGAGGATCTGAGAATTCATAGCCTCCTGTAGGCTTGGGCGTTATTTTTGTTCCCAAAAAGGACTTTTACCAGCCTTTCCGTGTTGCTGTGAGCGAGGCACCACTGACACACAGAAATAAAATTCTGATCTCTGCTAAAGGAGGGACCCACTAACACTGTGACAGTAATTTAATGCAAGTCAGTTTCGAGCCGTGCACAATGAGCGGCGGGATGCGGAGCCCTGCTCACTCCGGGGCTGGACCGCGGGGAGCGGCGCGGGTCCAGGATCCAGGTGCAGGGCCTGGCTCGGGGTGAGCTGGGCTTTGGGGCGTGAGCTGGGCTTTGGGGGCTGAGCTGAGCTTTGGGGGCTGCGCTGCCTCTCCTCGCTGCTCGAGAAATTCGCTCTTGTGGTCACGTCATACACGGTGTCATTCTCTGAAGCACAGAAAGCCCGGGTGTCTAGGACAAAAGTTGGGCTCCTGGATGGGTGGCATATGCTTTTAGACATCTCCTGGATGAGTGTCCATATGTACGTGGAAGCACACCACCCCCACGGAGGAGGGGGATCTGCTTAAATCCTAGAAATTGCTGAACTCCTCAGAGCTGCTAGCACATGTTATATTCTGGGAGGCTTTCCGGTTCTAGGAATGCTTTTACTTTTCATTTGAACAGATTTTTGCTCAATTTCCTTAAATAGAGCAGCTGTGATAGTGTACAAACAGTCAAAATTTATGCTGAAAAGTAATTCTTGTGCTGTTTGTTTCATTCTCAAGGAAACAATTTATGTTCTCATTTTGAACCCAACAGTCTGATGCTTGTTACTGGAGAGTGCACCAAACGGTGAAAAGTTTTGGTTTGTGCAGTAAATTTAAGAAACCTGTGATTTTTGCTGGGCTCAGTTGCCCCAAAAGTGTGTTTGACCTCATCTGTCCCTGTGTGTGTACCTACTTAACCACACGTACTTCAGATTTGAATGTAAACAACAATGCTGGGGAGGGCTTGGGGTGGACTTTGTGTGTATGTGGAGATTATATATTGCTGTTGTACCTTTTGGAAGTGTACAGAGGAGACCTGTGTTTGATTTGGTGGGAGGGAGGGCGGAGGTGGGATGATAAATTATGGCCTTGCTTTCCAAGTCCTGACAGGGAGATGCTTTATTCTGTATTGTTATCAATGAGAAAATAAAATTACAAAAATAATATTATTTCAAAAGTTTTCTGCTTGCTTTTAGCTGACAGGTCTCAAAGTGGATATAGCTTTTTCCACCTGCAATCAAATGTAATAAACCATCTTCACTGCAGAAGTCAAATTCCTGGAAAAAAAGAAGTTGGAAGCTCACACTTACACCATAAAACCTTGTTTATTGCGCCCATCAGTCTTGGAAGATATGCCCCACAATGGGGTTTGGTAAAGCCATTACAAGGTGCCGTATGAGTTCCATTTGCCTACAGTAAATAGAATGTCAGAAGTGTCAGGGGGAAATAAATATCGGGCTGGTTAAAAGGGAGCAGAGATGGCTCAAAGCATCATTGAGAGGATTGATTTATCTGGCATGCTGTAATGACTGCAGATGTGGATCTGTTATTCTAGATGAGCAATGAATTTGATGAGCTGATAACACAGGGCCAGAGAGGCCTGGTTTTAATTACTGATGAGGAATTTATTTGTGAAGCACTGTGATTTACTGAGGGTTTGTTCTGTTATTGACAGGTGACCTTGGGGCTTTTCTCTTTTGATGAATAAAAAAAGCAGCATTTTTTAAAGGAAAACTGTTTTATCAGTGCTGTGAATACAGCGAGGTCATTTTAGATAGAGTATTGTCTTTCAAACCATCTTTATATATAATTATTTTTTGCAGCAGTTGTTAATTGCCTCTCTCATTGAGATTGTTGTGTATGCTACACTTGCTACTTGAGAGACACTAATTCTGGTGCAGATTGTTGCTAGCAAGAATATGTTGAGCAGAACTTTGTGGTAGAGATCTTAAAGCAAATAACAAAAAGTCAAATTAACCAAGTGTATATTGCTGGGTTGTTCAGCTTTTCAGCTGCAGATCTTATCCTGCGTGTATTAATTCTACTGTTCTGATTTTCCTTACAGACCACCAGGGGGAAAAAATATAAAGAATTAAAAGGCTTTTTGTTTGTTTATCTGTCTGCTTGGGTTTATTTTTTTTAGTAAACATATTGTCTTAATTATTTTAAGCAGCCGTTTGTTTGAAGTTCTGTTCATCAGGATACACTCTTTTGTTAGGCAAAAAGTTACTGACATACCTGTTATTTTTATATAATTACTTTACTTCATTTTCTCCCATAGAATATAGTTTTCTTTTCCGTCTCTACATACAATGGGAATTTTACTTTGGGCTTCTCTGCTTAGGCTCTTAGTTCTGTGCTGCACTTGCAAATTAACATCAGGATAAATCAGAGTGCTTTCTATCTGAACTGTGTGCAGGTACTGTAGATGTTTTCCAGTTTGTAGATGCTGTTTGCTCTTAAGTTTTTTTTTTAACAAAGCAGAAATTCATGTGGACTCAGCATTTTGTAGATGATGTCTTGATAAATGTACCTATGATTTTGGGTGTGGAAGAAGGGTGAGAAGAATTAGGAAAAAAGAAAGAGAAGAATGCTCCTTCATTTTTCACGTGAAGACATAACTTCTGGAGCTATTAGAGAAGAGAAGGGAACAGAGATCACTTGATGAAATGCAGAATGACAAAACCCAAACCAAACCCACCAAAACCCCCTTTGAAGCAAACGCCTCCCCTTTCCCCCCGCCCCACAGTGCAGTTTTGTTCCCTTGCTTTCCCTTGCTTTTTCTGTGGGATTTTCCATGGAAAGGGAGCAGTTAGCTAATCATGAATAACATGTATCTTATTATAAACACTCGGTGTTTAGCTCTAGGGATAGTATTTCAATTAAATGCATTGGACAATTTTAGATCTACTCATGACTTAAATATTGCGATTAAGCAAACTGCAGTTAATGAGGGTATTAAAAAGTGTTCTATTTTACAGATTTACTGGTTTTAAGTCTTTTTTGGTAAAACTGATGTGTTTTTTAAACCATTTAAGTATATTTCACCCATGAAGATGAATATTTGCTTAAGTAACAACAAAAATCTGTCTCCACCTTTTTTGTGGGACTCAGTTCAGAATATTATGTGGGACTTCCCTGATGTAAATAAAATGAAGAGAGATCGATTGAGTGAGTTTTCAGGAAGGGTTTTTGGTATTTTTGTACAATAATTGCCAGCCCAAATTTTGGTCTGGTAGGTGACCTGCAGCTGCTGAGGTTGCTTGATTTTTGTCATTGATTACAGCAGGAGATGGCTGCAGGCCACAATTCAAAGCAATTGCAATGCTATTTATAAAATTGGGATTTTTTTAAAATCGCTTCTTACGTAGCATCTTAACATGCACAGTAAATATAACAGAATTAACAGACTTGGAAGTTTTTATAGCTTCTGTGGGACTGGGCTGAACTTGAAAACAATGCTCCAGAAGACACATTCCTTATTGCTGCTTTCCCAAGTGCCAATCTGTGTTTTGTGTCACTGTAAGTAGCAAGGATGGAAGGGACAAATAAGCTGTTGTATAGGAACTCTGCTTGTTTAGAACAGGGTTTACTTTTTTTTTCTCCCTCATGGATAATTAATGTAGTTCTTATTTTAAGGTTACAGTCTGCTGCTGAATTGCTTCTTGCTCTTGTGGGAAGGTTCTGTGATAGTTACATGCGTGAAAATAATTTCTTGTACAAAGTTTGCATTATAAATTAGCTGTGATTTTTCCTAATTTCATGCCCTTCTGTGAAAGCCATTTTACTCTGTATATCCTGTGATTCCAAGCTGTTGGTATGAGGGAGTTGGTGCCTTAACTCCCCTTTCATCCCTGCGTGGCCACTTTGTGATTAGTGTTTAATGCCTCCAGCTTCATTGTCTGGATTTACTGATGCTGTCGGGAGGGAGTGAAACTTGTGAATTCCAGCCCGCTACAGGGAGCTGTCTTTGGAGGGGGAAGTGCAGCCGTGGGTCCGACCTGGAGTGGCTGTTTAAGGAGTGCTGTGTTTTAATTTCTGTGTGCTGGCGTGACGCCGGGATGACCCCACGCTGCTGTCACTAAAATCTCGTGGCAGCCCTGAGCTCCCCGTGCTGCTCTGGGCTCCAGAAAGGGACGCTGTACCTGTGCCTCTGCAGCTGGAGAGAGAGAGAGGCATCTGCTGAGTGCTCTGTTTCTGGGCTGTGCAGGATGTGCAGCAATACCCAAACTTACGTGCTTGAATTGCCTCTGCTGTCACTGCCTGGCGATGTGCAGCATGCAGCAGATGCAGCAGAGGGCCTGTGAGGCAGATGATCAAAGTTATTTGGAATATGAATATCTCTGTAGCAGTACCTTACTTCAGGACAGTCTGTAGATAGAAATTAAGGCTTTATTATGAACTATAATTTTTTTTTCCAAAATGTTTTGTTTGCTGTTTGATTTGAGCGTGTATAACATTGTATTTTGTTAGATGATTTTTCTAGTGTTTTATGCAATCGCATACATGTGTCTATATATATATATAAATACCTCCTAAAAGCAGTCTAGAGATGTAAAAGATTCTGCACTTTTGGAATGTTTAGCTCACAAACAGCGAGGTTTTGCCTGGAGCAAGGTGGATCACAGAGCTGTCTGTGCCTCAGCACGTGCATGCAGCCAGTGGAGTGAGTTACTGCCTCTGTCCTCATTAATGCAGAAGCCTCAGAACAGGAATTAAGACATGTCAGGTGTGTTGAAGCTGGAGATTAAAAGGTGTGTAACTGTTGTTACCTGGCAGGTTGCACAGTGCTGCTGAAATGTAGACACCAGTCTGTTCCAGGGCAGAGTTATTCCTGGCCATCCCTTCATCCTGTGGGATAGAACACTATTTCAATTTAACAGTTCTCAGCAGTTGTATGAAAACTGTGTAGCTGGAAGGAAATGATATTTTCTCCTGTTGAGAGTGGTGAGAGTTTAGGTAGTTGGAGTGAAAAGTACTGATGCAGCTTAATTGAGATAGCAAATGATGTCCTACAGAGCAGGGTGGCACAAAGGTGAAAAGTCCACATCTAAATAAATGTCAGGGAAAGGATTTAGTGTTCATTTGAAGATGTGTATAGCAGTACTTCCTTTAAAGAGTCGTAATTAATCTTGCAGTGTTAACTTCTTGACCATATGACAGTGTAAGAAGGCACAAACATTCTGATTTAGTGTGGTGCCATGTGCTCCAAAAGAGCTGAGCTGTCCTGTCACACAAAGCTGGTTCTGGACTGGTTCTGAAGTTACTGGTGTCTTATCGAATCCCCAGCTGTGTAGAACAGAGCAAGTATGTCTCATGTCTGTGGAGTTTTATAATACAGGAAAACTTGTCTCTTCTGTTTCTGTCAAGATTTTTGGGGACTTCTGAGAGTGGAATAATTGGAAAAGGGTGCAGGAATGTTGCTGGCTTTCCAGCAGTGCCTGATGTCCTTTGGTGTTTTATTGCTCTGTAGGTAGTTGTTTCATAGAAATTCCCAGATATTTTTATTTGCACAGTTAATAAAATTAGATACATTCTGCACTCAGGCTGGAGCTCCGTTCTTGTTTCTGTTGAAGGTATTTTCTTGACCTGAAGTCCTGCTCAAGTTCTCCTCTCATGGGACCTCTGTTTTTAAATACTGCAGAGCCCTGTATGTTCCACTGAGATGCAGACCTGCAGTTGGTGTTTTTTCTTGGTGTTTGTATTGATAATTGGTGTTGTTGGAAGCTGTGTGAGATCACTTATCCCTTCCAGTGTCTGTATTTAAAACAAAAAGAAAAGCCATGCCTTAGTGACAGTAACCTAGTGTTGAGGAGACAGAAATGAACATTCTAGAATGTGCTGGGTGCCTGTGTGTTTGCCATTCTGATCTGGTGTTTCTCCCTGTGAAGTTTGTATTTATAGATTTTTATAAATCTGTCATATGAAAATGAATTATAATTGTATTAGGATTTATTTATCAGGCTGTTTTACCAAGCATACCTCCAACAAGGTATAGTATAATGTGGTGTTCATTTACATAATTTGGAAGTGAGTTGTAAAACATGCAGCTTTGCAGAGTTCATCTTCAAACTCAGATTATTGGCATCACCAATAACAGCTCAGATGGGATAAAGCAGCTCTGTTTATAGACACTCTCACACTCAACATAATCTCATGTTCCAAGTTTTTTGTCACTACATAAAAAGTAATTTTTGGCTTCTATCATTACTTTGAATTACTTTTAAGTCATTTTTTCCCTGTGGTGTAATGAAAGAAATACCATTTGATTAGTTAGTCTTTGTCTTTTCTTGGAAGAAGAAAAAAATGTCCAAATTTCAGGAGCAGTTGTGATACCTTGCTGGAAGAGAAAACACAGAAATCCATTCCTTTGCATTCCGAGCTCGCGGTGTTAATGTTTGAGCAGATACTGGGTATTTGTGGAAATATCTGTAAGTCTTGAAGGTTTCACAACTTCCATCACAGAACCGTGTTACTATGGAAAAGTGGCGTTCACTCTTTTGACAAGTGTGACACTTAACGAGGAATAAAAATAATACAAACCACATAATACACAAACTGAGGAGGGAGTTGTCTGCGCAGACAGTTTGTTGACACTTTGTTGGAAAAGATCTCTCTGATCTGTTTGTTGGGAAGGATCAAAAATACATCGGAATTGGACAGGGTTGTGAACGTTTTGTGGGGATGTTGCTACATATACATACATTCTAAATTGGGGCAGAGCTGTTACGGGCTCGGGGCCTTCATGTTGAACAGAGAGACTGTCCAGGGCTGGGGAAATGCCACCAGCTTGTTAGAAAAAAAAGCAGAATCCAACACTTGAGCACTTTTTTAGAATGAATATCTTTCTTCGCAGCTTTCTATGAAGATGCTAAATGTAAGGTGTGCAGCTCTTTACAAATTGGAAAAAATAGAATGTGTCTTTATTTTTTTTCTTGTTAAGATTGTTTTCCAAACATGGATGCAGTGAGACAAAAATGTGCAGCTTTTTCTTGGCGTAGGCTGTCAGAAATGACACTCATGAAGGTTTATTTCTGCAAAATATAAAAATGTGCTCATATAATTGGTGTTTTTTTTTTTTTTCCCCGTGTTTAGAGTTGGCTGTAGTGGAGTTGAGCATTTGGTGCTGTCCCCCAGCCTTTGGTGGAGGTTTGAGGGCAGAGCACCAGTGTTGGTGTGTCACACCGGGTGGACTCTGGTGCACCTTGCGCACAGAATCGCCCGCGAGATCCATCCTTTGTTGTCCCTTCCCTCCTCACGGTCCGGGCTCAGGGCTCCGAGCCAGCCCAGCTCACTGTGGATGTTGTTTTGGAGTCTTTTGAATGTGGATGTGAAGCAGTTTGTCTGTCCTTTGCTTCGCAAGAATTCTCTTTTTAAAAAACAAAGCTGTGGCTATGAAGTAGCCTATTTGTCCTAAAACTTATGAAAAGGAGGGGGAGGGAGTGCTGGGACCCATCTTTATAACAACAATCAGCCTTTGTAAGGTTTCATTCCAGGCTAATGGCTGGTGAAATTGTTCTGGGTAGTTAAAATGAAATGAAATGAATTAAAGAACATGAAGGAGAGCAAGCAGAATGGTTTATTGCTTTTCTTTGAAGGCACAATAGCTATACTCTGTCTCTTTTTGTTACTCATATCTGTGTGGCGGATATTTAAAGTCAGGGGTTTGAATAGCATGATGGCTAAATGAGGGCTATAAATCGAGGGCTATGGTGCAAAATTCTAGTGCCAGCAAGTACTAAAACACAATACCAAAGAGGCTGGGGTCTAAAATTGTTTTAGACTGATGAATATGCAGACATAAAAGCAACAGAAAACAGATATTCCCTTCCAAAAACCTCCAGAAAAAACTAATGATCAATTATTTGAAAAAGGAAAACAAATGTTTTAAATACATTAATGCTTCCAATTTATCCTGGAATGTTACTGGTATTTCCTTAAAAGCCTGCCAGTCCATACTTAATTTTAATTAAGAATGTTAAAAACATGAAGTAGTCACATATTTTTGTTAATGGCAAGATATGGAGATGCTGAGAAGTTAGTGTACAGAATTTAATTTATAAGCCTACAAATACAGGCAAAAAAATACATTTTTTTTAGTGTGTTACCTTACTGAAGCAACAGCAAAGTTTCCCAAAATGGGATAATGCAGCTTAGAAAGCACCTGGTTTAAGACTGTTGTTATACAGCTGAAAAAATAAAGTGTCATATCAGGTTGGGGTCACGTTTGTCTAAGAAAAACTAACAGGAGGATTTCTATTGTCAACACAGGAGATGAGCAGTGCGATAACAGCAAATTATACTCTCTGATCCACCCCCTGTTATAGAAGTGACTTGAGATTAAAGCCTCAGCCAGGAATTTCATTACTCTTATACATTTTTCACAAAGGCAGTATTTGCAAGAACAGTGGTAAAGAAGGGTCAGAAATTTTCATGAAAACATGAGATGATTTTTGACTGTGTGTGCGTGGGCATACATATATCTGTGTGTGCACCACTGTAAGCATGTTTAGAACCCCAAAAGATACTTAATGCAAAGTAATGTAAATGTAATGTAAAGTTAACATGCTCAGGCCTTGGGCTCAGCACGTGAGAGTGGATGTCGGCTCCTATTTAGTTTGTATCATGTTAAAGGTCTGGGGATTTTTTTGTTTTGTTTTCATTTTTTTGGTTTTAAAACTTCAGCATAAGAATATAAACTAAAGTTGAAGGTAATTTAGAATATTATGAGTTAATAAAAAGTGAAACCTTTTTTAGGAGGTGAAGAGTACAGAACTTTGTTAATTTCCAAACGAAAAAAAATTATTACCAGTTCTAGTTTTATTGTCATTCAGTGAAGCAAAGTCCATGTTCTGGGAATGTCAGTTTTACATTCAGGCTTTTAGTGAAGAGTGGCTCCTCCAGGGTTTTGTAGTTGGGTTTCCATGAGGGGCTGGGCCCAGTGGTGTCCCTCGCTGTCCCTGTCATTTCCCCCACTTCTCTTCTTGCACTAAAAATCAAGGCTTTTGTCCTCACTCGAGGGAGGGGATGACATGTAGGGGACAGATCCCCTAACTCCTCCTGGGTGTTGGCACTGGGTAGCTGGTTCCTTTGTGGGGTTGTGCCCCTGGGTTTTGCTGTCCAGATCTGCCATCAGTGCAGGAAGAGTTGTCCTGTGGGACTCTGCTGTCATGGGTGGCACCAGAGAGGGATTTCTCACCTCCAGCGCGTGCCAGTACATCCCTGCTGGGTGGAGAGCCAGCCAGCCCCAAACCCCTTGCCACGTCCTCTGCTGAAGGAAGATCAAACTCCTGAGTCAAACTTGGGCCCACAGAAGTAGGGCAGGTGTGGAACATGGGACCAGATGAGAGCTGAGGTGGGTTCCCCTGGACGTCCCTCAGTTTAACTGGTTTTAGCTGCTCACTTAGAGGCAAAGACTGCTTGAGGATGACCTATCCAGTTCTATCAGGAGCAGGTACAACAAACCCTGGAGCTTCTTCAAAGAGGAGTTTGGAGTATATGAGCAGGATTCTTACTTGTAACCTGACCATTTCACAAACATGAAGCTGCTGCACAACTTCTGGTGGCAGCGCTCGTATTTTTATCGTGTGTTAAGGAAGTTCATCTGTCAGATTTAGGAGAGGGATTAGCTCCAGCCCTGTGGCTTGCTGTGAAATTGCTGTTTGGCACTGCCCATCTATTGTTGCAGGGCACTGAGTGCTGCACGTGACTTTGTTTGTAGTTGTTCCTTTAATAAGTTAGGGTGGAAGGTCTTTCTTTGCAGATGCTTTGCCATCCATAGGGAGGATCAGAATGTGACTCCATGGCAAGGGATGGGCTTTGTGCTCAGTTGGGAAGAAGCCTGCACACACTCACTACCTTATTACCCTGTTCTTGATTCCTATTGTGGTGGTTTTTAAATGTCTGAAATGTGGTAGGCGACTGACATCTGCTTAGGCAGACAGCAGGAAAAACTTCTTAATAGTTATGCATTTAAAACTTTGAAAGAACAGTAGATAGGTGTCTGTGAAAATATTTATTACATCCATATGAAATGGCCCATTTTTTAGCAGCTGCTGGTGTATTTCCATAACGAGCATGTTCCACTGCGATTGTGTTTACTTTAATAAAATTTTTCACTGCTTCACTCTGATGGTATCTGTTCTTGGATAAGAATAGTTTGCAGGGCAAAATGAATGAGTGGCTTTATGCATAATACAGGAGTATCAAATTAATCAAAATGTAAGGTGCTTTCTGCTTTTTAATACTGACTAACTGTTTTTCTTGCAGAAGTTAGTTGAGTTGGCTGCAAAATAGATTGTTATATTAAAATGTGCCTTTTTTCCCCAATAGCTTTAAAAAAGATTTGACTTTTTCTTTATAAAAAGGTCCTTTTTCCCACAGCACATGTGAGAAGTACTCTAAGAGTTGGCTGTGGGAGGAAGGAAGTAGTAGAGCTTATGTTTAAGAGGCTTAACTATGGCTTTGGGAAACTGTGACAGATACTGGGAGCTACTGAAAGTGGGAACAGTAGCTCATGAGCTGAGTTTCTTGGGTTTCCAGCCTGATTTTTCCTAAGGGAAGGATGTTTGACCCATTGAACCAGATTGTTGTCTTCCAGTTTTCATTGCCATGGCTGATGTTCTGAGCAGCTCGTGGTGGAAGATGGGAGCCATTTCATACTTGGGTGCTTTTAAAAAAAGGAAATTAGAGTGGATAAAAGCTTTCTGCAGACCTACCAAGGCCCTGGCATTGCTGCACACCCCAGTCAGTGGTACCAGACTGTGGTGTGGCACCCTACAGCTGGCACTTTGATTTCCAATAAGCAAAATGCTTGGGGGAAAAAGGCAAATAGTGCAGGGATTAGGGCCTCCACCTCTTTCTCCTTTTCCCCCATATACTTTGGATCCTTGTACAATTGTTCTTTGTTCAGAAGCAGCCTGGGATGCTGCTGTCGCTGCTTCCCTGAAGCTGCTCACAGTGTCTCTGGTGCAGCTGTCGTCTGCTCGTAACCAGCAGCTTTGAGGTGAGGGACCGGTCTCTGTTCTCACTGCCCTGAGCCTTTTGGCCTTTTCAGCTGTTTTGGTGTGGGATTTTGCAGAACCGTTTTGCCAGAATAACTTTCTGATGTGTTTTTACTGTTGCTCTGCACATTTTGCAGGAGTCTGATAGTTCCCAAGCAAGGGATGTGCTGTTTGGCTTTAACATTTTTGGGCTATGGTTAATGCCACTGATGAATTCTGTAAAAAGGCAGCAAATGCGCAGTAAATTAACACGCAAAGGCAGCAAATGCGCAGTAAATTAACAAACTAATAATATTGATCTTTCTGGGTTATTACATTTGCTTTTAAAGGTAGAGGAAGCATTAACACCTGAGACTGCAGCACTGGTCATGGCAGTGTCACTGTAAAAGCCTGACGACTGACACTTTACTTCAGAGATAATACAAAGAGCAGCCTGCCTTTAAATCAGGTGATTAACTTCCTTCTCCGTGCTGAGGCTGGAAGAGTTTTTCCACTGAGTTTCAACAAAGGGCAGATTCACAAATTCTGTTCTGCCCACACAAGGGGAGTTCGCAGTGATTGTGCCGTGAATTTTCCAGTTGCTGAGTGTTTCTCATGAAGTGCTCTGGCCTTTTCTTAGCTTGTTGTGTTGGAAACCAACTTTCAGAATGTAAGTTTGAGGTGCAGAGGAGTAGAGATGTTTCCAGATCCTGTTTTTGGAAATATTTGTGGTGCTTTGTCTGTGGAAAATTACCTTGGAAGCGTGACGTGTGTTGCCATGAATCCCTTCTGTTAAGGAAAAGAACAGTTGATGATGATTTTGGGGTCTCCAGTTGGGCACCTCTAGGGTGAAAAGTGCTGAGAAGAGATTTTTTCAAAAGGTAAAAATCCTGTTTTCAGTGTTGCAAGTTTATTTTAATGAAAATCTTTGTTTGCAGGTGGAAAGCTTTGTTTTAGCTTAATTATGTTTCTAATTCTGCAATAATTGTTTCAGTTTTGATAGCCTCCCTACTCTATTAAAAGTACTACTTTTGGAAGCTTCATTAATTAATTTAACAACAGCAGCTTGCAATGTGTCCTATTTCTATTCCTGTATTTTTGGTAAATACAAAAATTTCTGTAAGCCTTTCACAGCAGTTTCAGATTAAAATTTAAACTAAAAGTAGTCATAGAAAACAGAGTTTTAAAGCAGTTTTGTCAGAAGAAGTAAATACAAAATGTATAAAGTGTTCAGGAATGCAAAGAGGCTGTGTATTAATGCAGGACTCTCTAAGGCATCTCCCACTCCCTTCTGCTATTTTTTTTGCCTCCCTGCACTGTGTTTGCCTTTTTTGATAAGTAAATACATAATGAATTTAGGGAGTGCTGGGAGACAGGAAATGAAAGGAGTAGCCATTTAATACTGGTAATAATCTGTATTTTGTACATCAAAACTTGAATTAAGATGCAAAAAGTAAAGTAGACCGCTGGAAAAAGTTCGTGTGATACAGGGTTTAAAATTGCTAATGAGCAAATACTGCCGAGGATTTGGGATTTCCCCTCCCTTTTTCCTGTTCCTTCAGAGCCCAGAGGGTGTCTGACAGCCTTTAGTATTGGGTGTAGATTTTTGAATGTAACAATGTAGTAAAAGTGTAATAAAGTAAAACAGGTTGCATGGTTTCAATTTCTAGGGGTGGAGTGGGTTGGGTTTTGGGGTTTTTTTGATTTTAAGCAGTTTAGCAGAAAGCAATTAAGAGAGCTCATTCTAGTGGCTAATCAAAATCATAAACCAAAACACAAAATAAAGGCAAAGTATAAATTAGTGCTACTGAAAAGATGTTCCCAAACCAGCTGTGCTTACATACATCAAGTTTACATTATTAACTGCACCATTTCTCCACCAGTATGTTGTCAGCACACTGGAATGAAGCCTTCATCTTCACCCATTATTTCCTTTCACAAAAACTAAAATAACTTCATCATAAAATAAGACGGAAAATAAAGTCACATAAGACGCAGAGTTGGAAATGTGCCGTTTCATTCAAACATTTTGTTTAAAAAAACCAAAAGCGGTGAAGCTGCACGTGAAGAGTTTAAGAGGAGCTGCAGAGCTGGCTGAGATAAAGATGACAAATGGGTGAGGGGGCTGGCGGGGCCGGGAGCCCCCCTGTTGGGGCTGACAGATCTGTCCAGCAGTGGCACCAGGGCAGGGAGGCATCAGCTCCAGTAATGGAGAGATGTCTGCTGGAAAGATTGCTCTATCACCGTGATGGGCTCCTCACACGTTATAAATCTGAGATTGGTCTGGGCTGCCGCGGAAATGAGCAGCTCCTTCTCCCTCCCAGAATGAAATGTCGGGCAGAGGAAGGGACAGAAATGAAAAGCAAAAGTGAGGAAAGTTATCTCTTTAACGTAAATCTCTTGTGGAAACAATATCAGGCCCATTAGTGATTTGAAAAACAGCACTGTGGCAATCTTGTCCCTACGTGGGACAGAAAGAAGCTGCTTTATGGCCTCTCCTCCCTCCCCTCCTCGGTGCCTTTAATCTGGGTGCTGGAGTGTTGGGCTGCCCTAAATTTCTGTGTGAGAAGTGAGATCCAAGGTGGCGACAGCTCATGGAGTCCCCATCCCTGGAGGTGTCCAAGGAAGGACTGCCTGTGGCACTCAGTGCTTTGGGCTGGGTGACAAGGTGGGGATTGCTCACACGTTAGACCTGATGAGCTCAGAGGTCTTCTCCAGCCTAATCAGTTCTGTAATTCCTGTAATTGCCTTTGGATTGTGACACAGAGCAACGAGGATGTGGTGATCCAGGCCCTCCTGCCCCTAGAAGGGAAGCTAAGGATCAGCACTTTCCAAAGAGGTCTGAAGGGCAGTAAAAAATGATAGTGGAGCATGTGCTTGCCTGGGACTGGCTTGTCTGCTTGGGTGTCTGAGGACTTTGGGGATCAGCCCCTGGCACACGGGCACTGCCTGTGGAAGCTGGCCATGGGTGCAGGTGTGCTCCCCGCCTCCTCCTGCCCTTGCTGCCTTTTCTGCGTCCTGTGTGTAGCTTAGTTTCATCTTGTGGCTGGCGTGAAGAAGCTCTGCTTCAGGGTTTACTTTAAATTCTTCTGCCCTTGTTCAAAATGCTTTGGGAGTCCTGAAAATGCTGCCTGTGGTTGTTTTCCTTAGGTGGAAGCAGACCTGGTGAGATGCTGCAGGGTTTGGTTGCCCTGGTGAGCAAATACTGTGGATCCTTCTTATGCCCCAGAAAGGACAGATGCGTGAACATAAGTCAGTTTATCTTGGCAAATTTATATGAGCTTTTATTAAGTTTAGGTAGCTTATCAGTATAGATTTCATAGTAGGAAACATGGAAAATTTAGAGGTAATAATTTACCTAATTCGCAAAGGGGAACTTGAAACACACTTTGTTATTAACTATAATTCAAACCAGGCAGGGAGGTGGATAGTTAGACACAATGTCCTGTGATTTTCCATGGGTAGATTGTGCAAAGCTGACTCAATAGCTGTGTTTGCTAAGACTACTGATTTTTCTAGGCATAGGAAAGGCTGCCACTGCTGTCTGGACTTCTGTAGAGCGTGTAGTAAAGGAAATTCCTGGACAGGTTGGTAAAAATGTGGAAAACAACTTAAGCATGTTCAATGTAATTTGAAATTATCAGACTCAAGAAAGGTTACTTGATTGAGTTTGCAAGGATTTTTCTTGTGTCTGATCTTATTTAATATTTTTAATGATCACCCAGACACAGAGTGTGTGGTAATACAGTTTGCTGATGACAAATGTAAGAAGATGTTGTCAATATATAGAAAAATAAAAATGACAATTTGGTAACTTGAACGACTTGAATAATTGAAATGGGATGGAAATTAGTAAATTTTAGGGCCAGTAATTCACTTAAGATGACTGCTAAATTTGAAACAGTAGGCCAGACTAAATAATTGAGTTGATTGAAAAAGACTGTAAAAGAGATCAAGAAGAAATGGTGTAGACAAGTGTGGGAGAGCTCCGATTTCTTTTGGAACTCAGATCAGTAAAGCTGCTCCAGGAAGGGCCTTGCCTGTCCTGAAGGCATCAGTACTTGAGTCTTTGCAAGAAGCTGAACTCTTACCTAGGTAATTCCTGGACTCAGATGTGGCTCTCTGTGCTCTGCCGTTGGTGACTTGCTGTGGGTGCAGTTGGGAACAGAGAGGCTGCTCCTCCAGGAAGGCTCTGCCAGAATGGTCGTACCTTCACCTTGACTGCATTTATCCATCTTGCTAAATGTTTGCAGATAATATGTTCTTATTTCTTCTGTCTGCACTACTTAAAAGGTTTCCTGCCCTGCCTTCACTGTCTGTACCATCTCTTCTGCTTCAGCGTCTTCATCGACTACTGCTTGTCTCACCAAAGATCTCAGATTCTCGTGATCGTCCCGTTTGTTCCTCCCTTGATGTTTTCTTATTTGTATGTGTTGTTTCACGTACTTTACATTGTACCTCGCCTTTCTATGTGTATAATCTCTTGAGTAACCACGTGAATCCCTCCTGTGCCCAGTGGGATGTTGGGTTGTGTTACGGGTTGCACATACACAGTCTGCAGCTTCCATGCTGAACCTCACAGTCCGCAGTGACCTTTGGTTTGTCAGGTTGTTTTTTCAGGAGGGGGGGAAATCTTTTTCTTTTTTTCCATTAGAAGAGGAGAACAAGCTGAGCTTAATGGACGTTAAAATATTAGCACTCTGTTGTTTATCTTTCCTTCTCCTTTCTACCTGCCCAAGAGAGGAAGCAGCATTCAGGTTATAGTGAAATAAAGGACAGTTTAATTCAAATCAGGCAGCACCCCAGGAGGGGGAGGCCATGCTTCAGCAAGGTAACTGCCTCATTTTAAAGGGATACAGGCAATTACTTGCAATTTAGGGAGAGTGAACTGAAAAAGTTTAGTTAAAGCCACCCAGCAGATGAATTGATTGATAGGGAATGGAAAAAAGAGTCATGGAAAGGGTGATGCTGCTGGAGTTCATCCTATCCAAACTCCTGCTCAAGCGGGGTGCCCAGAACCATGTCCAGACAGCTTTTGGAGAGCTTCATTACAATATATCAATTTATTATTGCTTTAATTTCCTGTATTTATTTATTGACAATATAATTCAAACACTTCACGGGGGAAGAACAGCCCATGAAGAGAGTAACCTTTCTATTTTTTTTTTTTTTCATTTATTGAGGGAATAACTGCACTGAAGTATATGGCTTTTGCATTTTGTACTGAATGTTGTAATGATTTGTGCAACTTTTCTCTCAGTAAAAAATTTGTCAGAACCCCCTGTAAGAATGATTTGCAGTTTGGTGATTAGGCTGTGGTGTTTTCCTGCAGTTCTTTGTATTCTCTATTCTGTTTCATGCAATGAAATTATCTGCTGTGAAAGTACAAGAATATCTTATTTAATTTATTTTAAAACTTTGGAAAGTTGTATGTGATTGCAGCAATTTATTTACCATTTAGGAAAAATCCCGCAGTTTGTTCAAACTCTGTTTCTAAGCAGTCTGTGTACTGTCCACTGTTCTCTGACCACTGTTCCTTTCAGCCTTAGGACATGGGGCACAGGCTGTTATTTCTCTTCTCTGTGTGCCTGAAACTGTTAGTAAATGTAGAAAATAAGATGGATAAATGGATAAGAAATAGTGAACAGTAAACAGCAGTTCTCATGTTTTTTCTTTATAGACAGTTGTTTTCCAGGGTAACTTCTGAGATTTTCTGAGCAGCTTTGGGAGTTTTTCCTGCTCTTCCCCCAAGTTCTCAGGTCTGTAATGAAGTGCTGTCCTCCCATAAAAATGTCATAATCCTCGAGTGATTTAGAATGCTTCTGGATCCGAGATTGATAACACAAGGAATAGTTTGCTGTAATACACCTAAAGGCATCATGGTCTAGTTGCCAGAACCAGGAGTTGAGGACCTTAAGTCTCATTGCTGGCCCTGGAAATGATTCGTGTTGTGACCTTGGACAAATCACCTCATCTCTTTGTGGCTGTGATGTGCAGGTTGTGAGATGGGGATCCTAATGCTCGTGTAGCCTCATCAGGCACAGTGTGAGGAGTGCTGTGGGCAGGATGGATTTGCCATGAGGGGACAGCTTAAGTCTATAAATTCCATATGAAGTAAAATTTATCTGCTTTATCTGAGTTTATCTTTACTAAAAGCCTGGAAGCAAATGCATAAAATTCTGTGTGAGTTTTCTCATCAGTCTTGGCTATTTCAGGATCTCACCCTTTTTCCTGGAATCAGGCACTTGCTTCCCTAGCAGTGTGTGTGCATTTTCCATTTGAATCCACTGGAGTTTACTCAGGATATTTTTCAAATTTATAGCGCCTGTTAGGAAAGGAGGTTTGCCCAGTGGGCCAGTTGCTGTGTTTTAAAGTACATATTTATTATATAATCGATTTCACTTTGCTGTTCTAATATTCAGCAAGGATTAATTTTTCCACAGTTATGAACCTGCCTTGTGCTCACATCCTGCTTGGGAATTGCACATGGAGGGTACCTGTGTTGACCTGTTTTTTGTAAAAAAGCAAAGAGGGCAGGTGACATATGGCCAGTCTGATTTCATAGATCTAATTTCTTCTGTTTTCTGTTGATTCTTACAGTATTTACTCAGTCTCAGCAGCTGAGGATTTTAAGAAGAAAGGGTTAATATTAGGAATTCCACAATGAAGTTTGTGCCAGTCTGATTTGGGTACTCCTGATGAGCATCACTCACCTTGTACCTTGGGATCAGTCTTGGCTGCCTGAAGGGAGAACATCTCCCTTCCCTTTTGTTCTGTGTCAGTGCCTGCCTGACTGTTGGGAAGCTATAAACACATTTGTGCAGGCACTTTCATGTAACATCTGTTTTGGTATTATATGCCTTAAATACGTTGCAATTCTAGAACCAGGTTGGACTTAGGAAGGATCTCTGTGTTGGTTCATGCAGCTGGGGACCTTCCATGATCATCCTACTGGAGGTGCCTTTTGTTCATCAGAAAGCACTGGAAATATGTAGGAATGAAATTAGATATGGTATCTTAAGGCTTATGTTCAGTTCTTTATGTATCAAAGAAATAAATAATGGAATTTAACCTAATAGAAAATAATTTTCCTGGTCCTTTGAGGGGGTTTTGTCTAGACGATAGGAAAATTTTATTGCCATTTAACCTTACTGTTTTCTTCTTCACATTTTCTTTTAAAAGGCATATTAAAAGGAGCATACCAGACTGAGAATGGACACGACGTTCAGGTTTAAAAACGGAGTGTTTAATGGAATCATGAATAAATGGAAACAGATTTGTCTGTCAAAAATTAAATAGGAGTATTCTTTGATTAATATCAAAATCTAATCTAAAATAGTTTTAGCCATTTCATACAGGTGACATCTGTGCTTAAATATAATTTCCTCTCCCTGTTCTGGCATGACTGTTAATTACTTACTCAATGTAGTTCAACATTTAGTTAATAAATATGTCAAGCTTTTACCATGGTGTTCTTTTTGCAGAGTTGTGAATTTGCAATTAGTTTTAGATTTACTACATGGTGACAGACAGTGCTGTATAAATAGAGGTTAAACACACAATTTACATATTAATTTCATGATTCATTTATTCAATGATTTATGTGGATATAGATTGTATTTAATCTCCGTGCCGTAGTTGTTTCAGGCATGACGAACAGAATCACTACACTGGTGGAGAAGTAATGATGTCTGTATTGAGCCACAGCAGCAGAGAGGAGCTATGAGAGATTTGGAAACCCAATTATTCATTAATCTCAATACTTTTTGAGAGGCTGGTGCAAAGCAGTAATAGGTTTGTAAAGCATGTATTTACAGATGTACATGTGTACACATGCACATACACGCCGGGGAATTGGATACTCCATCTTGTCCCTGTAATAACTCACATTATCATTAGGCTGTGCTTTGTGCCCGGTTCTGTTAACCCTGGGGGCCAGATTAGCCACCACCTTCCCATTCTGGTCCTGCATGTGTCATGGCATTGTTTTCTGGACTTCACGTGCATGTGTGCTTCATTTCAGTGTATGCTGATGATTGTATTCCAGAAGTCTACATCTCTACTTCTTCTGGTCAGATCATTTGCAGTCGCTCTCTCTTCATTTATTACAATTTTAAAAAGGAGCTTAATGAATACTATTTTGTCTGTAAAAACACTTTCTCTATTTTTTTTATCCATAAGTTTTAATTTTTTTTAATTGAAGAGCAAAGCATGGGGGAGATGAGAACTTCAGAAAATGCATGCTCTGATTTAGATATGCCTATTATACATATATGGATGTAAAAGTAGTTAGAGGAAGTATTTTATAAAGACAGTAAGGGTTATAACTAAAGCTCATGCACATGTATTTGGTATGATGAATGTACTAACTTAAAGCATATTTTTGGTTTAGTATGGTTTTCCTTCCTGCCAGTTGTGAGTATAAAGGTCTCTGAAGTGCAGATAGATCTTTGACCTAATTTAGCAGATTATGGCCTTTCAAAGGACTTGATACACTTCAGACAGTGTTGAATTAAAGTATATCTCTGATTTTGCTGGGTTCCTGTTCCCTTGCAGTACTGTGTGTGTGAATCCTGCACGCCTCTTATTCCAAGGCTTTTGTGATGAAAGGGGAAGGCTCCACCTTCAGTGTGTTCTCTGAATCCCTCCAGACAAGCACTGAGTTAGCACAAAAAAATAAATTGTAACTGAAACAAATAAACCAGGGTAGTTGAAAACAGATTAAGAACCTGAAACAAAAACCATAATTATGCCTTCAATTCATTAAGATAAGCGGCACATGGCTAATTGCTTTTTGGAAAGATAGAGAGGGACCTTGGTTCTGGGAATGTTCTGGGTACATCCCTGGCTGTGCTGTGCCATCCTCCCGGCATCTTCACAGGTGTTTCACATGTACAGTTGTGTACATTTCAGGAGATCATTTTTGGAAGAATGCTCTGATTTTAAAGGACTGGAAGAGCCACTGGTCAGGTGAAAATACTGTGTGAATGATCCTTTTGAGATCGAGTGCTTTGGTCTGACAGTGGTTTTTACTCCATCACCAAGTTAACTCCTCGGTTGGGAGAGGGGAAATCCTATTCTGCTCTAAGGAATTGCAGCAGTGTTGAGTTGAGCTGTTGAGCATGGCTGGGTTTTGGTGGTGGGGGTGGTGAGGCAGCCGTGCCCCTGCGGCCCCTGGAGGAGCCCACACTGAAGCAGGAGCTGCCAGGAGGAAGCTGTGACCCCATGGGAAGCCTGTGCCTGGAGCAGGATCCTGGCAGGACCTGTGATCCTGCAGGGGACCCACGCTGGAGCAGCCTAATTCTGAAGGGCTGCACCCCGTGGAAAGGGATCCACACTGGAGCAGCTCGTGAGGAGCTGCAGCCTGTGGGAAGGGCTCGTGTTGCAGAAATTCCTGGAAGAGTGTCTCCCATGGGAGGGACCCCACACTGGAGCAGGGAGGGAGCAGCAGAGGCAACGTGTGATGAGCTGACCACAGCCAGCAACCACCAGAGCCATCTGGGGTGTATCCACGGGGGAAGAGCCACAGAACTCCTGGGATACCTTCTCGCCTAGACATGAAAGGATGAAAAGTAATCTGAAATATTTTTTTTTTATTTAATGTCGCAGAAGCTGCATGGGGATGAGTTGAAAACTTCATCCTCTTCATCAGGCCCCCCCCCGCCTTGGCTCACACATTTGCTCTGTCATTCTCCTGGGTCCCTGAGCACACAGGTGTGTGCAGCTTGTGAGTTCTGGTGGTGTTTCCCTTTATTTACCTGGGAGGAATTGCCAAGTGTGCCTTGAAGCTGCCTTTCTGCTTCTTGAATCAAGTCCCTGAAATATGTTAGTAGATGCAGTAGAGCTGGAACCTCACTCCAAACCCCTTGAAAGTGCTCTGTGCTGAGTAGCTGACTGCAGGGAGCAGGTGTCAAACAATATTTAAATGACATTCTCAACAAAATAAATATTGAGCTGCCCTGTCACTTTGGTGGGAGAATAATCTGCTCAAAAAAAAAATCCCATTCATTGTAAACTGCCTCTGACATTTGTTCTTCAGGAATTATTTGCAGTTTATCTTCTGAGCTAGAGCCTTTATCAGCACAGCAGTTGAACTGCAGTGCAAAAAAAAATGGTAATTGAGTATTTTATCAAACGCTTCCAACAAAACGGACTTTGCAAGTCGTAAATGAAGATTAAAACCATTGTTGGCAGGGATGAACAAATTGGAATGATTTATTATCTGAAACATCAATATGTCACTGCTCAGAAATAAAATAAAAAGAAACAAACAACTGCCCCCCTTCCCCCGAAATGTGCACTTAGTCTCAGCCAAGCGATGGAAGGTAAATACATGTTTTAATTATTTGTGCTAGAGAGGCTGTTTAAAAAAAGAAAAAGAGAGAAGAGAAAGCATCATCATAATGGCACAGCTGCTGTGGGACATTATGTGAGGAAAAGAGACAGTAATAAGAGAACTGTGTCAAAGGAAAGCAACTCTGAATGTGTACTTCAGCTCTCCTGATTACAGAAAGAAGATTAAATATTATAAATGGGGCAATTTGACAGAGTGGATTTACTACTTGTGTTTAACACCTAAAGAGCCAGTGTTTTTAAAGGGAACCTTATCTCACTCATGAAATATCTTCAAAAACAATATGAGAGGAAAACATACTGCAGTATTGTCTTACTAACAGTATATAGAAAACGGAGGGGTCAGGAACAAAAGAAGTTAATCTGTTATGAGCTCTGTATCAGTTTCAGATGAGAAAACAGAGGGCATGAGGAGAGTCTTACAAGGACTATGGGATTTAAAAATTGTATTTTCTGTATTTGTTCATAAATCAGGAAACCTTCCTAGGCTTGATCTAGGGACGTGTTGACCCTGGTTGAGCCCGAGTCTCTCCCTGTGACAGTGCAGTTGCTCTCCCTATGCTGAGAGCCCTGAAGGCAGCAGTAGTTCTCAGGGTCAGTAGCAAGGCCACTTTGCTGCTGTTTTCCCTTGAGAACTTTATGTAGACATGGAATCTTTAATGTTGGAAGAGACTTCTAAGATCATCAGGTCCGACCTTTGGCGGCTAAACCACGCTGTGAAGTGCCACATCCACGTTTCTTGGGCACTTTGGGGATGGTGACTCCACCACTTCCCTGGGCAGCCTGTTCCAGTGCATGACCTCTCTTCCAGTGAAGAATTTCTTCCTGATACCCAACCTGAACCTGCCCTGGCACAACTTAAGGCCATTTCCCCTTGTCCTGTTGCCAGTTGCCTGGGAGCAGAGGCTGACCTGAACCCGGGAGCTGGCAGGTGCAGACACATTGCAGTGCTTCCAACCATTTCATCCCTGTTTTGTACATCAGGCAGGATCAAAGGGTTCTGCTTGGATCCTTTGTTTATAAAAAGATCAAAATGACTGGGGAAAGCTTTCCTGGTAGCTCACCAGCTGCTGTTCCTTTTTCTGAATTAAGGTAATCACTGAGTTGAAACTTTCCTGTAAGTCAAAGGATGTGGAGCTGTACTTTTAACATCCCCGCATCTTTTCATTTTCTTGCTCTTCTTTCTCAGTAATGTGCATTTATCTTGAACACCAGGTGGAGGAAGGAAGCGAAAGGTTCTGTTCTGAGAACAGATTTGCCCATTGCTGCTGTATTTGTAGCATTTAAGCAAGAGAGAAAAGCTTGCGTGTTAATGTTCCACATGTTGCAAATTTTGTTTTCCCTGAATACAGGAGGCAATTTAAAAATAAAACAAAGTCAAACCAAAAATGAAGGGACAGAACAGCAAAACAGGTAAAGCCTTCTCCTGTCGTGGAGAACTGGCTCTGGCAAAATCATTCTTGGTGTTCTCTGTCAGCCTTTGAGCTTTGCTAATGTTTTCAAGAAATGAGTGACTAGTAGAGGATTAGCTGAAAGAAATACTTGCCTAAACTTTGGCAGTTCAGAAACGATAAAACCCAAGAGTGACCAGTGAAACCTTTCTGTTCTTCTTGCTCACAGCACAAATGTTGCTGTTCTTCTGTTACTAAAGTTTGTGTTTTTCCTGTGTGTATTCAAGAAGCAGACTTGTGTCTGTTCACCATGACTTTTTGCACCCATTTAGCAAAATATAGATGTATTTATGCCCTAGAAACTGCTTATTTTATTTTACTTGTCTGTATGTTACGTGTTACACACGTTACATTACTTAAAGAATTTGCTGGTCCTTGTGAGCTAAAGGATCTTTTTCTCTAGTATGAGATGTTAGCAATCTGTAATTTTTTACAGAATTTTTAGAATTCTGAGTTTTTGTAACCTTCTTGCAGGATTTGGGTGTTCTCCTCTGAGCTGGCGTGTCTTGGCTTAGATACCCGTGGTGCTGTGAGCTCTGGATGTGCCCCTGGCATGATGGAACTCCCCTTTACTGAGGGAAAATGGTTCTNAAACTTTCCTGTAAGTCAAAGGATGTGGAGCTGTACTTTTAACATCCCCGCATCTTTTCATTTTCTTGCTCTTCTTTCTCAGTAATGTGCATTTATCTTGAACACCAGGTGGAGGAAGGAAGCAAAAGGTTCTGTTCTGAGAACAGATTTGCCCATTGCTGCTGTATTTGTAGCATTTAAGCAAGAGAGAAAAACTTGTGTGTTAATGTTCCACATGTTGCAAATTTTGTTTTCCCTGAATACAGGAGGCAATTTAAAAACAAAACAAAACAAAAATGCGGGGACAGAAGAGCAAAACAGGTGAAGCCTTTTCTCATCCCAGAGAGCTGGCTGTGGCAAAATCATTCTTGGTGTTCTTTGTCAGCCTTTGAGCTTTGCTAATGTTTTCAAGAAATGAGTGACTAGTAGAGGATTAGCTGAAAGAAATACTTGCCTAAACTTTGGCAGTTCAGAAACGATAAAACCCAAGAGTGACCAGTGAAACCTTTCTGTTCTTTTTGCTCACAGCACAAATGTTGCTGTTCTTCTGTTACCAAAGTTTGTGTGTGTTTTTCTTGTGTGTATTCAAGATGCAGACTTATGTCTGTTCACCATGACTTTTTGCACCCATTTAACAAAATATAGATGTATTTATACCCTAGAAACTACTTATTTTATTTTGCTTGTCTGTATGTTACGTGTGATATATTTGGGTGTTACACACGTTACATTACTTAAAGAATTTGCTGGTCCTTGTGAGCTAAAGGATCTTTTTCTCTAGTATGAGATGTTAGCAATCTGTATTTTTTTACGGAATTTTTAGGATTCTGAGTTTTTGTAACCTTCTTGCAGGATTTGGGTGTTCTCCTCTGAGCTGGCATGTGCTGATACCTGTGGTATTGTGAGCTCTGGATGTGCCCCTGGCATGATGGAACTCCCCTTTACTGAGGGAAAATGGCCTTTAATATTCCCTATGATTCCTAAGAGAAGCTGAAAAGGCTTTTACAAAGATGTATTTTCTTTTTATTCCCCCTCCTCTTCCTTCCCCAAAATATTTAAGAATGGAATATCACAGTTTCAAGGTTTGTGGCAAACATAAAGTAAATTTGTTAATTTATAGATTTATTACTTGTGGGTGTCAGTTCCAGATATGTCTTGAATGCTGTTTTTAGCCAAATTAGTGTTTTCTGCTCTGTTTCTGTATTGAGGAAAAGCAAATTGTGTATTCCAAACCCAGGCATTATAGTTCATGAAAAAGCCAGTTAGTATTTCCTAATAAATGGGTTTTTCTGCCACCATGTGCCTGTGTAATATTGAGTTTTTAACTCTCCTCTGCAACCTACAGAACATAGGTTTTTTCATCTGCCTACAAAAACAGAATAGTTGTATTTTGGAGGAGAACTGTCCACCCTGTTTTGGCTATTTTCAAAGCATTTTGTGGTTGAAACAGCCATGGAAATTGATTGGGGAGATGGTAGAGCCTGTTTCTACTCCACAAATTGGGATTCCCTAGAGTTTTGTACAGTATTAATGTATCTTCTGCTCATTGTTTTCACCGAAAAACTGAGGAGATTTGTTAGAAATTTCCTGCTGTTCCTGTACATTGCTGGGGATACAGTAAGAAAACAATTTTTTTTTTTTTAAAGAAAAAAAGACTTCCCAGTTTCACATGGGAGCTTACGGCCCGTTACTGGTTTGATTATTGTACATCCTCACCATTAACTTTGCATAACAACTGTGAGTTGTTGTATTTTCTGTGTTGTTGCTTCTGAGTAAACCTCAGCATCATATAAAGAGTTCCAGGCACCTTTCAGCACCGTGCAGTGAAGGCAGTACCTGGGATTTCTGTGCTGAACAGCTCCTCGGTATACTGTACATCATTTTTATTTGTTGTTATAAAGGTGGAGGGGCTTTGTACCATCTGCACAATGTTGGTTGGAAGTTTGTTTAAAACATTATGTTCCAAAGCAATTTGGAGTTCAACAGAGATAATATTCCATCTTCCCCAATTAAAAAAATGAGCTTCAGTAACTTAATACTGAGGTTGGAAAGTAAAGCCCTTAGTAATTGGGCAAGTGCCAGATCTGGGAAAGAGGACCTTTTCCATACACTGGTTGCATAACTGTGTGATCCTTTTATAATGAAGCTGCTCTTCCGTGGATTTCTGACTTTTCCATGGGTTTCTGAGTTACACGTGGTGTGTTTAGGGGAGCTGTGTGTGTTGCACTTGTCCTGCAGGAGAGCTGGCTTCAGGGAGTGTTCTGTACAGCGGGGAGGAGAGGGAGGCAGGGAGGCTGTGCTTGGGGACCAGCCCAGGGATGGGGACAGACTGGGAGTGGGCACCTCTGTCCATAGTTGGTCCTGGGCTCTATCAGAACTCATGAATCCCTTAGCAACCACCCTGAAAGTAATTCTTGTGGTATAAATCATAACAAGGTCTGTGCTGGCTCAGGTTCTGTCCTGCTTCGTTGTTTGGTTAAAGAAACATCTCTGAATCCTGGTGAAGACTTGCTGAGTAAGGAACATTCTGTGTCTAAGCCAGTAAATTTCACGTATTGTAGCCGTTTTTGCATAATAAATTCATGTTGTGGAGTTAGAGGAGTCTGACAGGCCTGTATGTGCTGATTAATCTTCAGCGTCACCTTTGTTCATAAATTTACTGTAACATAGTACGTGGGTTGGCAGAGCTTTAATTGTCATCCTCGAGAAATTAAAGTGGTGTAATTCCTATCCCACCTATCCCAGTTTCCTGTACCACTGGCTTAAAATATATAGGGAAAATAACATTATCAAACTAACAAGGCTAGGGGCATTCTATGAGTACTATTAAAATACATTCTGCTGAATATAAGGAATCTTTTGGTTATATTTAGCTCTTCCGAGCCAACATTTTGCATCAAGTTTCAATATCATATATAATAAAGGAAATGCAGTTACAATAAATTATGTACTTGTTTTTTTTCAATCAGCAGGTTTTTTTTCTTGGCCCCTGATGTCCCAGAGACCTTGAATTTTGAATAATTAGGTAATAGTACCCATTAAACTTTATTATCTTCTGCTGCTACCCAAGCTAAAACAAAGTACAAACTCAGATATTCTGCTGGCTGAATGAAAAAAGGGGATTGTTCACGGTTTTTAAGAGACCTTCCTTATGTATAAAATACACAATAATTAGACCACGCTTGGAAAAAAATAGCATTTATGTCCTGGCTTAATCAATACTGGTCTTTTGAGAATGTGCTGGGTGATTTAGAGGAAGTTAATTTGATCTTTTTGAGGTGGCATCAAGAAATTATGTTTGTCTCTTCAGAGGAGACAGATACTCAGGAATTCTCTGCACGGTCTGGGCAGCAGCGGTTCCTTACCTGGAGGAAAAAGCCTCCTTTGTCCTTACTGGTGTGACGCCTGTAGTGCTGTGTGAGCTTTCCCTTGGTTTCTCTCCAGGGGCTGCCTGCAGCAGCCCTGGGTTAGCTCTGCTGCTCGTGGCCCGGCTTGGGAAGCAGCTGGACAGACCCTGTCAGGTTGGGTGTCCCTGTGCTCCCGCTCTGCCCATCTCCCTGGCATCCTGCAGAGTCAGGCGGGCACGGATCCTGGGGTAGGGCACGGGGGCTCTCAGGCAGCTCTCCCCAGGCTATCCGGGAGGATTATCCTTCTGTGCAGCACTGCTGGCATGGACCTTTCTCTGGATTTCAGGGCTGAGCGATCTCCTGGAGGCAGAGTTTATGATTATGCTGTTGGGCAGAAGGTGTCCAAAGCTCTCTGGCTTCATTTTGCCAAGCGATCCTCGGACAGAAGTGACTCGTGCACTGACAGGTTTGACACTGAACTAGTTACCAAGAGCTGAAGTTCTTGTATCCCCAGCTGAGCCTCGTTTTTCCAAACCCAGCAGATTTCTTTATAAAAAACCCCACTTCTGTTGCAGCCTTAATCCAGTGGACATCATGGAAGAGAGTTAATACAACAGTAAATTTTATTATGCAGTATATGGATGAGATAAAACTCCATGTACCACATTGAACTGCATTGTATAGGTGCAGTTTTACCTTTTTTTCTTCTTTTAAGGTAGCTCTTTGTTGGCTGCAGTAGGAAAAGAATACCTGCTTGAGGGATCAGATTTTCCTGCAAACTCCTGTATTCCAGTGGGAAATGCATAAATAAATCTGAGACACAACAGCATCTGGGATAATACCGTGCAAAATAAAATGGTGCTGGCTCTCCTGAGCCCAAATAAAATGCACTGAGCAGTAAAGCTCTTGTGTAAAGGCCATTTGGTGCTCTCCATGGTGGTTGTGTCTGTGTCCATCCTACCTCAATGTTCAAATGGGTTTTGGGTGAGTGATCTTCAGTTACAGAACTGCTTGTGCTGCATGTTTGAACTCAACCAAAAATACTTCTCAGAAGTTGGATGTAGCTACAAAAAGACTCTACTGCTACTTTACAGCCCTTTTTTTACCCACTTTGCATCCTGGCAGCTGCAAGTGGTGGGAGCATATTTAAAAAATACCCTAGATTCTGAGTTGGAGGACTTTGAGCATGAGTTTCCTTCTCCCTCTCGAACAACAAGAGCTTATCAGGTCAGTTAGAAAGAATAATGCTGATTCTGCTGATTCAGGCTTTTAGAAAATAGAAAATTCCAGACAGCCAGAAAGCTGACACTTGTGAAATCTGTGGTGTGGTTAGAAAATAATTTGTAAGATGTGGACATGTTTATTTTATGCATTTGGTAGCTGACTCAGGTCACATTTGCACCTGAAAATAAGTTACTCCTTGTTAACAAAGTGTGCAAGCGAGATGGTTTTCTTCGAGTAGTTATTGGATCTTCTGAAGTGAGGTGAACAGTCCAAAGGGTGGAGGAAAACAAACCATTCCTTGGTAACTGTGTGTTTGGGTGTTCTTGTGCACTGGTGTCCCTGATGCCATTGATCAGTGTTGTGGTAATGCCCTGGGCTCTCCAGAAATGAGAGTGGAGGGTGAGGAGAGTAGTGGGTATAAAAATCGAACAGACTGTCCTTACTGGGAGTTTTTAAATGGCAATTCTTTCAGTTAAAGCCTGTAAATAGCTCAGGTGGGTCATTGATGGATGGTGTGTAGCTGCAATTTGAATTGGAAGGATTCTTGTGTTGGTTTTGGAATGTCCTGAAGAGAAGTCAAACAGCCAACTTAAAGACTTAGGGTGTGTTTTTCTTCTGGGGATTTTTTCATATAATTTTACATATGGAGTATGGTTGTTTTAAGGCTGGATGTGCAACTATGTCAGTATATTCTCTGCTCAAAGCCTTCTTCTGATGATTCTCATCTTAACTCCAGCCGCCTCCAGAGACAGTTTTGGCTTTCTCTTTGGAGAAATCATCTCCAAAAATATGCTTGAAAAAACTTTCCAACTGCCCCTGTCAGGTACTGGGTATTAGAAAAAGAGAGGCCCCAGGGAGGGTTCATTTTATGGTACCTGTAGTACCATGATATTTTTGATTAATATAATTGGTCCTGGCTGCTGTTTGAATCTCAAATTTGGGAGAAAATTCTGTGTGAAATGTGAGGGCGCAAGTAACTGGGACATTACATGAAACCAACCATTTTATTTTTTGTAATCTTCTGTCTGCAGCAAAGTTGCAGAAGCCCAAGGCTCGGGGTTAAGGCTTTGTCCTCTTGCTGTTCTGCATCTCCAGAAGATGGAGATGATTTCGATTTACGGGGCTGTCAGTCAGACATTAAATTAATTACAAATAGGCAAAGATTTTGCAATGAAACAAACAAGGTCTTTGACATAAATTATATCCTATCATTAAAATATTTAGAAATGTGTAATTATGGTATTTAACAATGTTATTCAAATTATAATTAATAGGAGCCTCAGTAATATTACCTTAAGTGACTTCACATTTTGAAAGGCTTCCTTTTATCTTTATGTGCATTTTGGATTTAGATATCCTATTTAGGTATTTTTATACTCTTCCTTCAGGGATCATTATTCTGGTGCATCGTGTGCAGAAGTTTCAAGGTCAACATTACTTGAACAGTTGTAATAGTCCCAACAGAAAGATAAATATATATTGACTGAGACTGGAGCTTCAATTCTTTCAGTTGCTGAAGGTCAACAGCCCCTCTGAGGTGCTCGCCAACCTTCAAATGTCTATAGGTTAAATCACTGATGAATTACTGCACTTTCCTGAATGAAGGAAACATACTCTAGACAGAGGCAGCTCATGGTGTTGTGCCTGTTGACTGACACAGTCTGGAGGAACTGAGAGGAAACGCTGCTCCCAGACGTGTGGAAATGTGTAAAAACCCAAATGCCTGAATTTGGTGTGTCAGAGCTGGAGTGGGGAGCAGAACTCCCACTCTTTTCTCTATGGAAATCCTGCCCCTGGCACGCCCCTCCATGGAGCACATTTAGGATAAAACAGTTTCCACCAACTTTGAGCTAATTGGTAGCAGTCGCTGGAAGCAGCAGTGAGGGTGTCCGTGAGGCTGAGGGACAGAATTCCAAGGAGAATTTCCCTGGCACCCTGTTCCTCTCAGGACAATACACAACCATGCCTCGCTGTAAGCAGTGCTGAACCTTCTCCTTCCCAAAAGATTTTGCAGGCTGGAAGTAATCCTCTTACAGACTCCTTCCGACCTGCTCAGGAGGGTGGGGGGACTAACTGAGATATTTGGCTTTGCAAATATTCCTGCAGTATTCCAGAGAATATGGTCTGCAGAGGTCAACTCGAGATCGCCAGCGGGGCAGAATAAAGAATCTTGTGTTGTAGCTCTGGATTTTGCATCTTAGCCTTCTATATAACCAGGCACTGCAACATCCTCTGCAAGTTTAAGGGGTTTCAAAATATATTTCATTTAGTGTTACCTTAAAAAGTCTTTTGCAAAATCAAATACTCTTAAAAATATCATTTTAGAGTTCCATTTAAGGCGCATTATCCTAGATATTTTCAATATCTTTTATTTTAGTTTGATCTGTAGAATATGTGTACAGTGAAGCAGTCTTACATAAAATGTAAATTAAAACATTACGTTTCAGAAGATCTATTTTACAGTTACTTCTGAAGTTTGCATTGTCCATATGGAGTCTGCCCATTTGATATATCCTGAGCTGGGACTTTCAGATAAAAATTCTTGACCCATAGCTGGTCTGGAATAAACAGTTCTTATTTTTAATATATAGCTATATATGTGTGTGTGTGTATATATGTTACAATTTTTAATACACAGAAAACCTCTTTATATTGGGATCTTTTTAGTATAATTTTGATAACAGGCTTTGTTTCTTTTTACAAATGAAAAAGCTGATCTGATTATCAGTAGTGTAAATGGATGACCAAGTACAGACTGACTCAACTAAGTCTTGTGGCCAAAATTAGGGAAAACATTAAGCAATATAATGTCTATAGTACTGTGCATCCCCATAACTTGTTTGGTGTCTGATTTTCATAGGAAGTAGTAATTAATATAAAAAACATTGCCATGCCAACACTGCCACGTTGGATAAGTAGCAGTTTCCCTTGTGCAAACACAGCTATTTAATATCATTTCTGCAAGAACAGGTATTTGTAAAGTCAATCACTTTAAATATCAATTTAGAAGTATGAAACACATTTCAAGAAATCCAGTTGTCCTGATAGCAACTGAAATTCAACCCAAAATACATTTAAGTGTAGTCATTGTCATTATCTTGAACAGTTCAAAGGAATTACATGCACAGTATAAAAGCTCAGCAGTTTATTCCACATAAATGACTGTAACATGCTGGGCACCATTTTTGTCGTTTCAGATTTTCATCCCAACTTTTCCTTGTGCTGTTTATTAAATGCCCTCAATATCTGAATAAAGCTCTTGGGGTCCAACAGTCTGCAGGAAGATGTGTTGCTAAAATGAGGAAATGTGAGAGGAAGGAAGGTGAAAAAAATTGGGTATCAGCAAATAAATTAACACAGTTTTTAAAAATGCATAAATTTCATAAAAATTAAGATTTTATTTGCTTTCAGCCTGCTGCTTTTTTCATTTTCTTCGAATGAAAGCTGGTTCCCCATACATGTACGTGACTCTTAGAGTTGAGAACTCTTCGAGAACATTGCACAGTGTGAAATCTATGAAAAAACTGAACATTGGTAACGTAAGTCTTCGATAAGATTTGGATTTCAACAGTGCAGTCATGGGGGAAATTGAGAAATACCGAAACCAGAGAGTGCATCAGCAGATAAGAGCAACCTTCTCCTTGTGCTTGTGACCGTGTGTTGTTGTGTCAACTTCTGACTCACTGGATTCTTCCTGAAAGGTTAAACCACAGGCCTGACAGTTTAAGTGACAGTGATGTGCGAGTAATTGCTGCTGTGTCCCGGGAAATAATTTGCTATTAATTGTAGCACAAATGAGAAAGAAGTTTTGTCACTACCGGCTGCGTTGAAGACGTGCCTCAGGTGCACCAAACCTGCGTGACCTTTGCGTTGCTGTGGAAAGCCCTTGCTTTGTTTTATTACCATCAGAATTCACTATTGCTGCAATTTTCTGCATTTCAAAGGACTTAATGTTTTATTGAGATTGTATTTGATGTAGGATGTGTTGGATGTCAAAATTAGTTTGGAAAGGATGTCGTTCACCCTTTGTTCATGTTGAACTTAGACTGGTTGGGGATGGGATCCTGTTCAAAGGGAGGAGAAATTGATCTGGGCACCTCTAATCCTCACTTTGCTTCCTTTGTCCTCCTGAGCTCCAGCAAAGGCTGCCAGGGCAGAGAAGGACCAGTTTGGATGCACAATTCCATGGGAGAGCAGGCTGTAGGTGACAGTGGTGGCCAGGGAGGTTCCTCACATGGTACGAGTGCATCCTTTCATGGGGGATTGTCAGGGAAAGGTGGTTCCACCCCTACTCCTTCAGAAAAAGCTGCTCTTTGGAGAGGACACCGGGGTTGCTGCTCTGTGTTGTGTCTTGCTTCTCATCTTGGGATCTTTCTGGGATGTTTTTGGCACTGATGCTCCTCCAGCCTCAGTTCCACTGAGGATCTCCTGTGGCAAAAAATCATGTTTGAGAGGATGGATGTTCTGGTAGAGGATAATTTATGTTCCTTGTTCTTTTAAACCCGTTATGAACTGAGTTTCTGTTGGGTTCTGTGGGTCTTCTACATGGTCCGAGTCATCAGAAATAAACCGTAATGAGTATCTCCTGAAACATTCTTACTGCTGGGATCTCCTCGTAGGTATCAGTATTGACTCTAAGCATTGTTACTATCTCACAAATTAAAAATGAGCGTGGAAGAGGAAAAAATGTAAAATCCAAACTATTTATTTCTTTAAAGACCTAAATGCTAATAAAAGCATAAACTCCTTTAATCAGTCAAAGTTGTCACAGAAATGCTATGGCTTGGGCAGAGGATAAGGCAATTTGATGGAATTTTCACTGTCTTATAAGTACCAAATATAGATTAATATATAGTTCAAAACACTTTAATTTTTAAACTCTTGTCTTTGTTCTTCACTGCTGAAAAATTATTCTTGAAAAATAAAGAAACTGCCCTGTGGTCAAAGATAGTCTTAACTACCTGTCAATCAAAAGGAGAAGTTTGTTGAGACATTTAATTACAAGATAATGTAGTCATCAAAATCTCGTTGTGGTAACTGACAGCTCATTTTGGACTGAAAGCGTACAGCTACCTCCCCTGAGGTCAGAGATGTTCCGAGGTTAACGTAGTAATGACAAGTCCTTTATTATCACATTATGACATTGAAAAAAATTGCAATTATACTAATAAATTAATAACAGTAATAAAATGACAGTCATAATTGCATAATATACATGTTGTCAACGGCATTTTTGTTACATGGCTGGAATTCATATTTTATCTGCATATCTTGCACGGTATTAAATTTTCCCAATTCAGTCCAGGCATGCAGTGGCTCCTGAAATTTCTGAAAGCCTGGGCAGTTAAAGTAACTGCTGGAAATGAAACTTGGAGTCATGAGTTGTATTTTACATTTATAGATTAAAAAAAAAAAAGTGAAATTGAAGAATTTTACACTCAACTCTAATTAAAAATTAGATTTTTTTTTTTAGCCATGTCCCTAAAAAAACCACAATGTCTGTTATTAGATATAATAATGGGTAAAAACCTGAATTAGACAGGAACTCTTAAACTGTGCAGCAGACAAAGAATGTTCATTTTCCTCTGCAAATAGGGAATTTCATGGCGTTTTTTTTTTCTTCAGAAGTACTTTTGAGCTTTGCCTTAGAGTGAGGTAAATTCTGTGTGGACAGGACCAAGGAAAGAGGATGAGATCAAGATACCACTGCTCTTATTTTGTGTGGATTGAACTCTGTGGAATTTTCATCTCCAGACTCTTTCCTTGTTTTATTTTCTTTTTCCAGCAGAGTGTGAAAACACCTCCCGTTTTTATGACCTATGGTTGTTCTTGATTAATTTAATTTAATTCTTTCTTCAATTCCATCTTCTCTTCTTCTTTCTGCTTCTTACCCAGATTTGATTTCTTCCCCAGCACAGCATCATCAGTACTGTTAGGGAACCATAGGTAAGAGTTTAGGGTACAGTCACAATGAGGCACAGTTATCCTAGGAGAAATCCTAAATACTTCTTTTTTCCTTTGATTTGAGTTCCTTTGGAACCTCCTTGGAAGGAAGTGATGCTACTGCCAGCCCTGTACTCCAGGCTGGTTGTTCTACAGGACTCTCCCAAAAAAGAACTGTAATTTGGGCTGATTTTAAAATTTTATTTAAAATTCTGTAACCTAACAAGAAAAATGCAAATGAATTTCTATCACATAGAAGATTTCGAATTTAGATATTGCATAATTAACATTTACAACATCAGATTTACTCAAAGGCTTAAAGAATTTATGACAAGGAGGAGTTGTCATATTGTCGTGACTCCAGAATGAGTTTCCTGGAAGAGTCCAGCCTGTACTTCAGTGTGTGGAGGTGCTGAAGTTTTGCATTAAAACACTGGTATTTTATTAACAAAGGAGCAGCAACATGTTTTCCTGTATTTCCATCACAAACTTAAGATGGAAGCAGATACCAGATGTGGAAAACTTCAGTGCAAATTATTAATAATTTTCAGGAATGCAAAATACTGACTTTAATATTTCTGTCTCTCTGAAAGCAGTTGAGAACAGGGCTGTAATAACATCATTATCACATATGTTACACCAACACTGCTGTTGGGCAAGAAGTGCTGACAGAGAAGCTGTGCAATGAATGTGTAGCCTGTGTGGAAAGAAATTCTGCTCTTGACACAAAATTTTAGTTTCTTTTTTTTTTTTTTAATATTACTGAAAGCAATATTGAAACTAGGTAACATCATAGAAACAAAAGAATGTAATGTTGAATAGTTACATGAGTTGTAAGTACTATTCCAACTGATAAATTCCGTAATATTTAACTCAACAAATTACAGAATGCAAAGAAAAAGAAGTCACAACTAATATTTCATTAATTTAATAATCTGCATGAGTCATGTATTTCAACAATTCGGGTAGAGTTTGCTCAATGCAATTACTTTACTGTTCATGTGCATGTCAGTTATTCTCTGCAGATAGTGATGAATATCAAATAATTAATGCAGTTTAGGATGTTTCTCTGTAGCAATGGGTAATTTGTGAGATTAAGGGGAAAGGGTTTTTTTATTTTTAATTATCCCTGATTCCTAAATTTACTCTGTCTGTATCAGTGACAATTTCCTGTTCTCACTAAAGCTAAATGTGAAAGGGCCTTTTCTTGAAAGATGATTTGAGTTCAAAAGAAATGGAACAAAGCAGTCGTATTTACAAATGTGCACACAGAAGTTTCAGTAGAGTTTTGCAAGTAAAGAAGTGTGTTGGATCTATTGAGATTTATTTCTGTCTGAAGAGACAGTTTTCTTGTCAAAAACTGGCTGTTTCTATCACGTGCTGTGTGCAGGAATCAGCTTTAGATGAGGTGGAATTTCAGTTGTTGTTACACATCCATTGGTTTATTGTCCCTGATTCTATCCTTGTTACTGATATTCCTTTCCAACTGATCCTAATCTTCCAGGATCCCCTTTCGTTTTGCTTTCTTCCCTTCTCCCTGTCCCGTTTGATCCAGGTAGTCCTTTATTTAGTGGGCAAGATTTGATGAGAGTGTGAGAACTCTGCTCCTTGGAGTACACCGAGGGTGTAGAACTCCTCAGCAGGATGCTCTGCACATCATGTCACCATCTTTCTTATAACTCTGCCAGCTAATGGGAATATTTTTCTTTCTGGAAGGAAGAAGACATACAGAAAAAAAAGAAATCAGAATGTGAAATAAATCCTTTTGTTCCTCCAAATCCACACTGATCCCCCCCTTCCCTTTTCCCCCCAGACATCTGGTTTTGTGGTTGTAATGCTGTCTCCAGTCAGTTTTCATTTGAGTTCGATGAGGAGGGTATTAGATGCTTTCAAGTCATTCACCTCTAATTTCTGAACTGCAATTAGAAATAAACTTTTTTCTTGCCCCTACTTTTTGCATCCTAGGGTAGCAATTAAGAAGAGCTGGGTGAATAGGTTACCATTTTATCCAACTCTATTACTCTGACTGATGGAGCTATTAGATAAAGGCAAACTGTAATTCTTTATTACCTGCCTGGCTCATTTCTGCACTTTGCCCTGGAGAAGAGCTGCATAAAAGATCAGAGTGTTATTGAAAACTCCTGAGCAAATATTGAGCAACTCTCTCGGTCACTCAGGTAATGACAGAATTCCAGGGAAATGCAGCATGCACATGGGAGTGTTTGGGTAAATCTGTGGTGAGAAACTGCTGGATGGCAGAGCTGGAGTGGGATGGCTTTGGGAAAGAATAGCTGGGAACACTGTATATGATAAATACGCTTATAATTAGTGAGATCATTAGCATGGACACCATGTACTTAAGTATTCACAAAGAAGTCTTTAAGCTAAGCAGTTAGCTTCACAATGAAGGAAAGAGACAAAATGAATTATATACAGCTGAATAAGCTTTTCAGAATCTCCAAGGAGGTGACTTGTCTGTTGATGGCCAGTGGGGGTCGAAGAGTGAAATAATTACTTAACAGCATGTAAACAATGTGAGATGTGAAGTGTGCATTTTTTTCCTTTTCTTTTTCTTTTCCTTTTTTTTTTCATTGAGAGAGTTTCTTGTTGCGATGGCTCCACTGGGACAAGCAGCAGAGAAATTTGATTAAATGGATGCCTGGGGTCACGACCCTGTCTAAACATGCTGCAGCTCTCAGCATTAATCAAAGAATGTTAAAAAAAAAATTTCTGACCTTGCTGCATATGAGTATTGGTGAGCTGTGAATGCAGGCGTGGATGGATCGGGGCTGTGTGAGCGCCCTGCTCACAAAGGGACGGAGGAGGAGGCAGGTTTCAAGGACAATGGAAACCCATCATGTTGTTTCAGTTCTTGTTCCGGGACTTTCATGTGCTGATAGCCCAGCAGCAGCACTGGAGTTGGGAGATCCCATTAGGATGCGGTTGGGAATGCAGCTTTTTGTTATGGGCTGCTGCTGCTTGAACCCTGAGCGTGGAAAATATTTATAGCTCAGTGCTACATGGGAGATCCGTGGGTTCAGAGGGATTCTTGGCTGCCTCCCCTCCGTTTAATGGATCTGGAAGTACAGAGGAAGCAGCTCTCCTCTGTAGGAGTAGCCAGGATTAGTATCACACTTATTGTTTAAGTGTGTATTCTTAGAGTTCTGGTAGCAGCAGGGTGAAAGGTCTTGAGTTTTACTGAGCGAATTACCTTGTAATAGAGCTTATGATAAATCAGCAAGTGAGATGTAGCCAGAAGTCCACAAGTGGTTTTTTTAATACTTGCAGTGGTCTGGATTAGTGCTTGAAACTCCTACTCCGTTTGATTTAGCTCTCAGTACCAACAATTCTCATTGCAGGCAAGAATATTTTGGGTAGACAGAATTTTATCAAGGGAATCAAGTCTCATTAGTGTCCAATTTTTAAAACAGTCCAAGATAGGGATAAATCTTTTGTCTATTTTTATATTATTTAACTGGGAATTGAAGCAATGTAAATATAGGGGCATACTGGTATCTTACCTGTATTTTGAAGAAGGTGAGAGAAAAAGGAGATGGTCAATGCCATATTAGGGGAATTAGTTTGGTCCTTCTGTCTTTTGTTCTCCCTAAAGAGTCACTACTACAAAAGATTCCTGATCTCATTAATGGAAGCAGCTCCATAAATTTACATGTTGGATTCTGTTGGATAATTAACAGATTAGAAATTATTTAACTGTAGACAAATACAACTAATGTGAATATACATCTAGAGGATCTGTCTGACGGAAATATTCCAAAGTTTGGAAACACCTGAGATAGTTGGATATGGAAAAGACATAATGGAGATCTCAGTGCTGCAGCAAGGACAGCAGATCCCCACTGTAAGCTGTGGAATCCTTCAGATGGCATTTTAGGTGTATTTCCGATTGCTTGTGGGATTAATTCATCGTGGAGCTTGGACCTGCATTCACTGCTTTGAGTGTCGTAACTGCATGAACGGCCCACCAAGCCAGTTCTCAGCAGAGCTATACCCTGCATGTCCTTGTGATAGAAAAACCTTAAAAAGCAAGCCAAAGACCTGAATTCCAGGATTATGAACTAATAATACACGAAAATCAGTTTAAAAGGTCTTGCGTGAAACCTCAGGCAAATTGCCTCTTGTGAGAGCTGCAGGACCCCCAGTTTTAGAAGGGTTTGGAGTTACAGTGTAAACCACTGAGGGTAAAACCCAAACCTGGGGTAGCTGTCCCTGGCTCCTGCGGGGCCGGGTCCGAGGGGGATCAGTAACACAGGGCTGATTGTTAGCAGTATTTTTGTTACTCTCTTTGGCCTTCCTGGTTTTCGCTCCTGCCTTCTTTGAAATTTCTTCCTGAAGAACAAAATAACATTATCTTAGTGCTGCACCTTCTCCCAGGCAGTAACACCTTTTGGAAATTCACTGATTGAAAGAAATGTAATCTTTAAAAAATAACCATCAGTGCTAGTGAGTTGGGTTTTTTGAAGTGGAACCATGGAGAAATTGGAGAAGCAGAGGTGCAATTTTTGGCTGTGATCTTTGCTTGTTGATGCAGAATTGAGTCAGAAATCACCCCAAAGAGCCTTGGATTTTCCAAAGAAAACCCATCTACTCCCATTGAAACCAGAGACAGTATTTATGTGACATTGTTCAGTCTTGTCTTTGTAAAGAAAAGAGTTAATCCAACAGCAGGTGCTTTTCAGTTTCCCACTGCCTGAGCTTTTGAGCTTTTTTGAACTCCTTGAAGAGATCTGGCCAAGTCAGGATGATCAAGGCAAGCTTTTGGGTGTGCCATGATCGGCTCCAATACTTACTCTGTGAGAGAGAATAATTAAGTTTCAAAAGTTTCTTTTATACCCTAGTATAAAATTAAATGTTAGTATCCTAAAATGCATTGCATCTGCCAAATGTGCGACTGCCTACAATGTCCTGAGGGTCCTTAGGTCTGAGCCCTTCAGGTGGGGCAGGTACTTTAACTGCACTTTAATGTGTTTGATTTGGGTGCAGATAATCCCTGAATTTTGTAAATGACAGTGCTTCTAGGATAAATATTTCATAACTGTAGCCTTTGAAAAGTTCTAGGTTTTATGAAAAATTGTAGCTTTGGAAAGGTTTTAGGTTTTTTGATAAAGCATTTGTGATTTTTGAGCTGTGTTTTGTGCTGGATTTTGTCTGGATTTTGGCTGATACTCACCATGTATTTCTGTAATTGCCTGCATTTATCTTTGAGAAATGACACAGAGGGTGGCTGCTGTTGGACTGAAGGTGATCCAGGTCACTGTGCTCATGCCAGGCTGTTTGTATTTTTATAATTGCAGTGCAGAAGAGTTGTTTTATTCATTAATGAGCACATTATTCATATATAGATTCTTTCCTGTGAATGTTTCTGAAATAGAATTAAAAAAATCACCATCAGTGTCCTTTTACCATCACTGTGTGACAGTCGTAACACATCCTGCCATAACTAACTCTCATTGACTTTTCCACTAAGGATGGGTGTATTCTAGTAAGACTTACCTAATTTTACAAAAATCATTTAAAAACCCCATTTTCATTCACTTTGGAAGCAGCATTCCATGCTGTAAAATCTAAATGGCCAATGACTTTTAAATACCTTTATTTAGCTGTGCTAAACATAACTTGTGTTATTGAAGTTGAAAGTTCCTTTGTCTTAACACAGAAATTTTTGTACAAACACAAAAGTGATTATTTTTGTGTGGTAAAAACAGAAGAGTAGAAGATGACCATGTCTCAAGTTATGCACATGCTTTAAGATTAATTTAATGTGGGTTTTTTTTTAGCAAAATGAGCAGCTTGAGTAGGAGTTACCTGGTTAAAAAGAATATATTTATAGAAGTGTTTATTGTAGGTTAAGAAAAAATATAATAGTGATCAGTGAAATGGTGTAGATAACAATGTTTCAGAGGCTGGTCCTGTGTATTCAGTGTTCCACTGGGCTTTGAAGCTTTATTGTGAACTTGAGTTTTCTGTAAAAGTGGTTGTGGAAGTGGAGTTGACACATCTGTGGTCTGCAATTCCCAGCTTCTGCAGGACATCCCTAAATCTGTGTGTTTGTCTACGCTCCAGACACACCATGACCCATTCCAGGGGGGAGAATGATTATTTCCCTTCTGCCTCCGCAGTGCCTGATCTCTGGTGGGTCTGCCAAGCTCTGCTGGCCACGGCTGCAGGACTGCTGGGGGCTTGGTCTGTCCACTCTGGGCTGGGCTGGCAACCTCTGGTGATTTTTCACTGGATTTTTCACCAAACCTCTGCCAGATGGTACATTTGTATTTTAAAGTTACACAGCTGACACTGACTTAAGTGGTCTCATGTTCTTTGCTGTTGCTTTTGCCATAATCTTCCCTCCCTTTTACATATTACGTGCTATTTCCCTCGATCTTTTAGTAAATAATCTGAGTGTCAAAGGGGTAATTTTTTGGATATACGACTAAAGAAGATTGAACACAACTATCTCAAATTTTTTTTCATGGAGGTTTTAAAGCAGGACTGGTGCCCGTAGTTTGGCTCACCAAAGGCAAGGCATTGTGTGACTGCCATTAGAAGAAGATGGGAACTTAGAGGTTGCAGAATTCAATTAAAATGAAGTGATTCCTATAAAATTCATAGTTTTAAGTTACAAACAAGACCCACATCTGTGTGTCTTTGTAGTCTCCGTGCACACGTGCAAATACAGAGCCTGGAAGCCATGATTCTTACAAGTGATGTGTTTATTCGGATATTAAAAGGAACTTCATGAAAAGCATACTTTGAACAAAATATTTTGTTAAAAAGAGTTAAATTTATTCATCATTCTCACTAGAAACAATTCTACAGTAAATATTTTAAGTAAGTTTCTTAAGGAACACAATGGGCCATCTAGACTCGAGTCACACTGACAGCACTAAAAGGCATTGCTCGATTTATGAGAGCTCTCTGTTTACCCAAGAATGTAGAAATTTCCCTTTCTAAATGGGACAGCCTTATCTTTATTATTCCAGTGCCTTTTAGTTTACACTTCTGCTGTAAGCAATGTTTCAGGAGTCTACTTTAGGATTCCTAAATAAATGAATAGACAAAATTAATGCTCAGTGCTAGCAATCTACATTTCATATATTGTGTGATTGAAAGTAAGCCTTGCTGAGCAGCAGAAAAGAAAAATGATGGTGGCACTTTATTGATACAGAATTTATATGATAACAGAAGGTAAATTGAGCTTCTGAAAATAAACCTTGTTTACAAATCCTGGGTTTTTTAAAAAAACAGAAGCAAACCGTGATGGCAATGAAAATCCAGTTCTAGGCACATCCAAGAAGCCATCTCTCTTCTTTTCATCAAATAGGTGTCAGAATGGATATAATTGTACATCATACTTGCTCACTGCATGCAGACCAGCAGTAGCACCCTGCACGCAGTGTGGCTGGGTTCTGGCTGCCTGTCTGTCACAAGAGTGGAAATAAAACCAGGTTTTTATTTGGAAAAAGCAGATTCCAGTGCATAAACCAATGCTAATTGCGTGGTCCGTATCCGGATGTCCCCAGGAAGTGCCACTTCCATGCCTTAATACGGACCAGGGGCTTTGTGTGCACAAGGAAAGTTTTCAATATATCCTGTCCAGAGTAACTACAAAACCAGCTGATGGAGTTCCAGCTCAGAGCTCTGTTTTCTCCCCAAGATAAAATCCTACCAAGTGTAGCAGCTGATGGGAGCTGAAGGGACATGTGCTGTTCCCATCTTCAGATAAAAATCTGATAAAGAAAACAGCTGATGTAAGTTAAAACACAGTGTACTATTTATATGCTAAAAATAACATTTGGAATGCTTTTGTGTTGAGTTATCTTGGCTGTCTTGAGCAGCAATTAATAATTTATTCAGCCTGTCTTAATCTGCTTTTCTGTCTGTTTATCAGTGGACCTTCACTGGAAAAACCACAGTGACAAGTCAGTAAGATCCTGGGATTTGATATCTTTCTGTCTTTAACTGTGAGGTGTCTCTCTTTTTTAAGCACACTGCTACTGCAGCTGAAATTTTACTTAATGTGCTTTTCTCAGTTCTGTTTTGTTTACTCTTGCATGTGACTGCTTCCCTCTCCCACCCCCTTTTTCATCAAATAACCCATCATTCTCCAGGCGGAACCTTAAGAAGAACAT
>VYXC01008606.1:637684-895006 GCA_013397175.1 Platysteira castanea | reverse complement strand
CTAACACCCCCCCCCCCCCCACCTACTCCAAACAAAACCTCTAATGCTTGCTGAACTAAACTGATGGTTTCTGCTCATTTAGGAGAAGATTTTGGCCATGGAATAAGGTATTAAGCCAGTAAATAATCTTCCAGAAAAACTATCTGTTATTTTTATCTACAATGTAGTCAGGTCCCTGTGGTAAGTTTTTATTTGTTAAAATTATTTAAATAAAACAAAATTACTTTTAAAAATTGATTTGATTTTTACCTCTTTAGTAATGTTTGTTTTTCCTCTGCATTTTTGCTTGAAGTCTTGTCATGTTATTGTAGAAATTTAATATTGTTTTAAGGTTGATGAGAGGCCCATGGTTTAAAAAACTCTAATCTGAGCATAGGTTGGAGTGTAAAAAGCAGTGATAACCACTTTGCTGCTCTTGGGAGGCGGAGACTTAACATTAATTTATATCCTTAGCCACACTTCATAGTGATTAAACACAGAAAAACATCCACGAAACATTCTAGTTCAGTAATTCTGCGCATTTCCATTAATGTTCAGGCTGTCCATCAGCTGTGGAACATCAGGAGAACATCCCATGTGCTTGCCCAGCCTGGCTGTAGTGCCCGTGCTGCTGTGGCTGTGCCGGGCCCGGGCCCGGCTCCGGCAGCACCAGGGCTGCGCCTTGGGGTCCGGCCCTGCCCCATCCATCCCGCACGGGCTCCCTCCCTGCAGCCCCGCTTCAGATGTTTGTCTTTCCCTAATTAGATCCACGAAATCCATTCAGCCGGGCTGTGACGTCCGGGTCCCTTGTCCTGGCTGGCTTGGGCCAGACAATGAGCACAAAGATACAGTCGGACTCGTTTTCTCATTATTGATTTCACGCACCAGCTGGCAGCTGTTGGAGCTTGTTCGTTTTTATAACCCTCTGGGCAACTTTTTAAAAGTACTTTTCTTTGACCATCTGCTAAATGCAATTGGTTTAATAATTAAAGACTTGCCATCCCTTTTTGGAGAAATACAAATGCTGTTTCTACAGCTGAGAGTTGGCTGGTTTTGTTTTTAGCATAGGTGGGATGATTCCTGTCAGTGATGGAGCCGCAGCTCCTGGGAGAGTCCCATCGCTCATGTTAATAAGGGGATGAAAAAAGGGAACTTTTCAGTGGGTTTGTTTCACGCCAGCTGAGTGCAGGGTGTGGGGAGGGGAGGCTGTGTCCAAGCTCTGCCTGTTTTTAAGTCCTGAGAATTCCCAGTTCTTGCGTTTGCAGGAGATCAGGGAAAAGCTTTTCGCTGGGTTGTAAGCAGCGTATTCCAGCCTGAGTTGTGCATCAGGGGAGTGAGGACCAGAAGCATTTGGAAGTGTTTTTAGTGCTGGCTGTGGCTGCACTGACAACAGCAGGCTTTGGGACCACCATCTGCCTGTGCCCTGCCTGGGGTCAGAGTGGCACAGAACCCTGGGCACAAACTGGAAACCAGACTCCTGGAAACCATAAAAGCTTCAGTTGATGTTCTGTTATTTTCAGCTTCTCTTTCTTTCTTTCCCTTTGCTGAAGTGATGGCAAGTGAGACACCAGTGTCTGTCTTACTGGGACTAATTTGAGATAAAAGATGATAAGTAGCATAATAAAGTTCTTCCTAAGAAAACCAAAGTGCTTGCTAAAAATAAAAGCAGAGACAGTAGGTCACTGGTATGAATGGGTCCCTTGGAGCCCCTGGATTTTCCATGCAGTGTGTTTCATAGGCAGGATGTGTAAAAAAGATCCAACCTTAGTTTGAACTCATCTTTATGCTGTGATTAGATCTAAACTTTCCCATGATTCCTTCAAAAAGGGCTGCTGAAAAATCCTTCTGTTTACCAAACAGTTTACCATTTGTTTCAGATGTACCTCAAAGCTGACCTGGAGGATTACTCTCATGAGAGGTGAAAAAGGGTAATTCATTTTTTATGTTCCTTTAATCTTGGAATTCTTTCAAGAACTCGCTGTGCAGGAATCGGTGCATTTTATTTTGCTATGGCATCATTTATTCCCCAGACATTCTTTCCTGCACAGTGTATGCTTACAGAATTGGTTAGAAATTCGTGTGGAAGAGGAAAGTCTGTCAGAATTTGTCAGAGTTTTTTAATACAATTGAATAAGACTCTTTTGTAGAGAATGAAAAAGGAAATAGTCATGTGTTTTCTTAATAAGATGAAAGATATCTGTGTTTGCTTTGAGATTTTTATGTTTGTTTGTTTTAAAAGTATTCCCATCTTTAATATTTTTGTACTTTACAAACATAATCTTGTTCCAGACAGCTGTGATCTCTGGTCCCCTCTAATTCCTAAAGTAGACAAGAGCAAGTCAAATTTTCCACAGTATTTGGCTAAATATCCCCTGAAATATGATTGAACTGAAAGTGAATGCTTACAGTAAAAGTTCAGATTAGAGTGCAAAGTTTGCATGAGAAATTCCTTTCTTGAACTTAATCCTGTGGTGGTTTTCATACAGAGCATTCTCATCATAGATTTCATGGTTGTAGTATTTTTTTAGATTGCAACAAGTCTGCCCTGACCTGTGTAAGCCTGTGCTTTGCGTAGGTATTTCTCTTTCAAACAAACCTCCTCGCTTCTCTTCATTTTCTGCTGCTTAATTCCAGGAGCTGACTCTCTCTGAGGCTGTTAATTACGAGCCTGTCGAACTCTGTGTAAATGGGAAACGGGCAGAGGAGATAAATACAATTTCTTGTATTTGTTGAGCTCGAACAGTTGACAAAACCAGTGACAGCTGCACAAAGCGCGTTTGGGTCAGTGATGTTTCTCTTTAGGAGGCTGGAATGATTCTTCCTTGAATGCCCTAAACCTCTTAGAGTGTTTCACAATACTCTGTATAGTTGCTTTGAAGTGTCCTTTTCCTGTGCGAAGTTTAGTTCTAAATGAACTGCAGACGGATGAATGGCCGATAGGCCACGGCAGGGAATTCAGCTCAGGATCAGGCCAGGAGCTGCAGTGCAGGCTCTCGTGGGCACAGCTCTGCTGTGGCTGGAAATCCAGTCAAATCCTTGTTTGCAGGAACCACTGCATTTGATTTTATTGAAATGCAGTAAATGCTCTTTGACTTGCTCCTGGATAGTGCTGGCGTTCCCTTGGGAGTGTGGGAGAAACTGCTCATCCTCTTCCTCTCAGCCCTGGTCTGCATGGACAGCCCAGTGCTTCCTTGTTTGTGGAAGCTTTGTGGAGAGGTTAGGAAGGAGAACTCCTAAAAACATCTCTCTCCTTACCCTGCTGAGCTTTCCCGAGACTCGAGCTGTGCCCCTTTCCCAGAGAGAGGAGGGCAGAAACCCTGGAGAGGTTTGGGGTGCTGTGCTCTCTAGGGCTGAACCTCATGAACAAGGGGCTTTATTGGGTTATCTGGTAGCATTTTACACCCAACTTTTCTCACTGCACAGAAGGCAAATTCTTCACCAGGAATAACAGAGTCCAGAAATAAGCTCAGAGCCTGTAAAAGGAAGTAGTCATAAAATGCATTCATGTGTTTGCAATCCCCAGGATAAATATTTTTGTTCGTACTAAATAATGATCTGACACTGGTACAAATTCTGAAAGCAAGAAATGGTGTTTTGCAAGTTATTTTTTCTTGGGCTTTTTTTGCCTTTTTCTTTCTGACAAAACTTTACCCAGATTTTTTTTCGTCTGAAGCGGCTTTTGCGGTCGCTGGGCTGAGGGGCTGGGTGACAGGCGGATTTCTCTGGGTTGTGGCTACAGACAGCTGTCTCCTTTTGGAAATGGACTTCTGGCTTCGAGGGGGGGTTTGAAATGGATGCTGACATGTGGGAATTAATCCAGTTTGTCACATACAGTGGAGTGTGGCAGAGAGTGGGTTTTTCCCCCCTCTTGAGCTGTACAGACCCTTGTAAGAAAAATACAGGCAGAGTTTTTCTTGTGCATCAGCTACAGTCGTCCTGTTATTCCTTAATTGACCCCCTTTGGAGATGCCTCACATTCTGCTGCAGGGCTTTCCGTCGTGGTTCCAAAGAAAAAGGTGAAAGGATTCATTCTCCCCTAAAATGTGAGGGTTTTGTCCCATGCCATTGATGGCTTTCAGATGGTGACCGGAGAGGATTCGTGTCTCACCACACGTCTCTGTAAAGGTTGTCAGTAAAAATGGGCTCTGCCTGCAAAATTCTGAGTCCTGAGTAGTTCCTGGGCTGTTAGAACTGGAATACAGACTTTTCAATGGAGCAAACCACAGATAGTGCTGTAAGCAAGTACACTAAAAATTTGGTATATTTAGTTTTCTCTGTAATCTGATAATAACGGTAGTACTTGGAATGTTTAACTTATGGTATCAAAGGAATTTCACTCATTAAGTGATGGTCTGAAACAGGTCAGATTTTGCCAGCTTTGGTCCTTTCTCCATGAGAGAGCAGGACAGTGTCTATCCCTGTTTGCAGTTCCATGGAATGACCGATACCCTCACCTGGATATAAAAACAGCCAGACATTTTTTGCACATACAATGAGCTGGATTTTCCAAATCTCATCTCTGGCTCGTGGCATTTATACAAACAGTTTGTGCTGGTCTTGGTGAGGTTTAATTGTGCAGATAATTCCCATAGGACAGAAAGGGAGAATAAACACTTTGAACAGGACAGGAAAAAACAAAGGTGCTGGTCAGTGCTTCTGTGCGACAATCTTTAATTACAGGCAATATAAAATAAAGATTGAGAGGTTTTCTAGGGAATATTAACACTACTACATTTTCATCTTGTTTTTTATTGCTTGCTGTGTAAAATGTTACCTGCAGTCAAAGGTGTTTGCAAAGGGGGATTCAACTCAAGCTAAAAACCTATTGCTCAAAGTAGTTCCATGTAAGGATTTTATGATACTTACATCAAAGCATGAAAGATGCTTTTTTCTAAACATTGTAAATTTTGATGTATTCTTTCAAACAATTTTATGCAGGATCAGTTCAACTAATATGTGCTAAGTTCTGAAGACCCTTTGAACAAGACTCATGAGCACAAACGCTGCTGGGAAGAAATATAAATAAACCATTCCATAATCTTTTGGACTAGAATGAACAGCTTAATTTGTAGATCCATCATCTGACTTCTCTAAAACTAAGAGACAAAACAAAAACTGTAAAACAATTCTGAATAATTTATTGGTATTGTTGATGCTTCCAAGTGAGTGAAGTGCATAATGATGATGTCTACATAGTCATTATTTGTCTTTTTTACATACTTGATAATTGAGCAGAATAGTTTCTTGAAGATTGTTTGTGTTTGTTTGCAAGTTCTGTCAAATCCAGGAAGATGTATAGGTGCCATTAAAAATCCATATTGATTTCCCACACTCAGCTGGGAGCTTACTTGAAAAGTCAATCATTAGTTGAATGAGCGTCCAAAGATGTTCCAATATCTACTGGTAGTTTATGTTTTTAAGCAAAAATGACTGTTTGAAAAAGAAATGTCATAGGTTCTGGCATCTGATAGGTAAAGATTTGTGTTTTTCACCAGTGCTCCTGGGCTGGGCTGTTCTGGCCTGAGTTTGTGCCTCTGATCCTTCACGTTTTAATTTATTTGGATTCAGCCTTGCGCTTTCCTGGTGTGCAGTCCCTCCCAGCCCGTCCCTGTGGATACTGACAGGTGTGTGGCTGGATTTGGGAGAATGAAGGAGCTGAAGCTTTGCAGTGTCCCTGTCCCCTGGGGCACCATCCTGCAGCTGGGCCTTGGGCACTCACCATGGCCTGGAGCTGAGCAGGATTTTGGCTTTTCCCCCTCTTTGCTTCCTGTTTCTTGTCTCCTTTGTTACGCTCCAGAGGAGAGAGTTTTGAGAGAGGAGGCAGCAGCACCTGCCCAGGTCGAGTGGAATGGTTATAATTAATGGATGATACATTCTCTTTACACTTATTTCATGGACAGCTTATGGGATATCTGCGCTAATGGATTGATCCTATTTAATGTATATTAGTAATTAAAGAAAATACATTTTTAAGAGGCAAGGATATATTTAATTTTAATAACTACCTTGCCCCGAATCAAGAAGTCTTTGCACAGAACTCTAATGGGTAACATTAGTCAAATGTGTGATAGATCAAATTGTTAAGTGTGAAGGGTGTTGTTAATGTAACACAGAAGAGAAATCTTGTGAGGTAACTCTGAATAACACCCAGGAAGAGTGCATTCATCATGGTGTGCTGACAAAACATCTGAGTAATGATAGCCATTAAATCTTTTGTCATGGCTAAGATATGAAAAAAGAAAACAAGTTAAAGTGTGAACCATTTAGGAAAATTGCCATTTGACATGTAAACCTTTCTGCCTCTGTGTGTTCATTTTTATATTATGGAATGAATTTGCATTTTAGGAGGAAATTTGATTTTCCTGGCAATTAGGGGGGAAAACGGTGAATTTCAATCTCTAGTTAGTCAAACATTTAAATGGAAAAATTGGAGTTGCTTTTTTTCCTTTTTTTTTTTTCTTCTTTCCTTGGAAGGGAAAAAACCCAAAACCGCAGCAAAACAACCAACTCATGAGATTCAAAAAGGTTTGATTTATTGATAAATTTATTTTTGGACAAGTTCTCAGTGTCTGACCATCTGCATTGTCTTTACACGACCCTGTGTGTGAGTAGATGTTAACTGGGCTGCCTTAAACCCTGGAGAAGGGAGCGATTCCCAAACACTCAGCACTGCTCATGTTCCCTGTGCAGGGAACTTGGTGAATTCTGTGTGGTCAAACATGGCAATAAAGCCATGGATTTGCTTGGTGAGGTGAGTGGATTGCAAGAGTTTGTAAGGGTTTTGGAGTTGATGTAACAGAGAGAAGAGTTAGAGAAGCAGAATTCGGAGAGTCCCTGGTTATTCTGATGTGGTGGCTGAAAAGCCAACTGACAGTTTCTTAAAATGACTAAACTCAGAAAAAATTGGTTACCAGTTTCAGGGCTTTGGTGGAATTGGCATTTCTTAGCTGGTTCCAGTATCACCAGTTTTTGTAAGAAGATAAATAGGAAGAAAATGATGATGTTGAGATCAAGAAAAGTTTGTGTGAGACATTTTGGAGTTGCTGAAAAGGTCTGTCAGGTCACTGGAATGTATCCACACAGCAACATTCTGTTGTTATATTAGGAGGAAATGAGGCAAATTACAATAAAAACTACATTTAGCCAAGAAAGAATTCGTAGGAAAATTGTCCAGATGGTTTATCTTAACCCTGACAGCAAAATATGTTAACCAGATTAGTAATTTAGACACCACTGATATAAGAGGGACTGTTTGGAGCAATAGTGGTTTGGGTTTTTTTAAGTTGGTTTCTTGATTGAATTTCTTTAAATGACTGTTCAAATTGTAGTGGTTCAGGTTGTATTTTAATAAATGTGGCTCTTTAAAAAACCTGAATTTGATGTATACAACTTGGAAATAATGGCAAATGTAATTCACACAAGTTTATTGAGTTTGTTTTAGTGTAATCCGTTTTGAAAGGAAACTTCAGATAGCTTTGAACCATCAAGCAGTGGTATTTAATCAGCAGCATTTATGGGGAAAGGAAAGGGCCTGGAAATTCTTCTGCGAGTTGTTCTAGCAAAGTGGCAGCCCCAAAAGAACTGAAGGGGATTGGATCTACTTAAAATTTTAAACTATGGAGACATCAGTAAAATAGCTGAAAACAGACGTGAGACATGGAGAGAGGAAGAAAGGGGAAGGAGAAGGGGTACAACAGCCACTAATGGAATAAGAATGCAAGGAATATATGTAAAGGTTAGGAAATCTTCTGACCTCACTTAGGATATTGTTTTTGTTCTGGTTACCATATTCTTTAAAGACGTAACATTTGAAAAGGGGAATTTGATTGACCTTATGACTAAAGATAGGAACTCTGGGGAGAGGCTAAAATCATGAATTTCTATAACCTTTAAAGAGCAAAGGTTGAAAGGTATTTAATTGGAAAATATAAAATCTCCTGAATTATATATCGATATATAACTCTATTTCTTTTGTATCAGAAATTATTATAAAAGGAAGGGTATCTGTCAGTTGAGGGGCAAGTAACTGAGCAACCCCTGTGCATTTGCTCCTTCTGAGCACAAAGAAACCAGGCTTCCCTCCCGCTTCTAACAGTGCCTGAGCTGGGAAAATATGAAAACATGTGAAATGCGTGTGGGGAAAACCCATCTGAAAAAGTGTGAAAATACTCTCAGATATTCAGATCTACTGGTCATCGCTGGAGGGGGTTGGGTTCACAAATAAAAGTTGTCTTCTGGTCTTGGACAGAGACTGTGGTGGAACTTGTCAGGAGGCCTTGCAGGGTTTGGTTCCTCCACGTTCCTGAGGCAGGGAGGGGTTCCACACCCTCTGGATCTCCAGACCCCACCATTCCCTCCTCAGCAGAAATCCTGCACTCCACACACCACGGCCGGGTCTGTGTGCAGGCAGAACTTCCCCTCTGAAATGGGAGTGGGAAGTGAACCAAACGTGGGGGAAGCTGTGCAGCACAATTGTAGCCTAAAACTGCTCTGGAATTACCAAAATACAGCATTTAAATTAAAACTCCTTACAGGCATAAATAAGGCTTTAAGATTGTTTTTAAGATTAGTTTTTAAAATGATCCTATTCAAGGAATATTTTGTCTAATTATGTAATATTTTAGCTTTATTTAGTCACTAAAGAGATCAGAAAACAGTTTCTGCAGTAAAATACCCAGGTCAGTCTGCATCTGTCTGTGACAGCTCATACCAGAACCATATTTTGAAGTAGTTGCTAGAAAGAAGAAACTGATAAAAGGGAGATGAGCAGCAGCAGTGTCGCTTCTCTTGTGGGTTCATTGGCTTTGCTCAGACAGTGACATCAAAAAAGAAGTGAATCCACTTCTAACTGTGCTGTTAACTTACAGAAATGGAGTCACTTCTCTAGGAGATGAAATGGATAGACTTGATATTTCCCTTTATCTCTGATAAATGTTGTTTTTTGTACTCTAGATCTAATGGAGTTTTTCTCACTGACATCACTGCTCAGCTACAGTAATTTAAATATGTTAATTGAGTTGAAGTCAGGCAGCTCCAAATGCAGTTTTGATGCGATCCAGTGCTGCACAGTCACTTCATTTGCCTCTTTCAATATTCAAAGTTGCATCATCTAAACTTCCTATGCCAAGAACATTAGGATGTTTTTGTAGTTTTGAATTTGTAAATAACTGCCATTTTGAGAAAGATGCCTGGTCACTCGAGCTCGTGCACTGATTAACTCTCACTGTGGAGCAGGATCCCTGAGAATGCTGAAGGTCCCGTTAGAACAGACACAGCTTGATTTATACTGAGATCGACATTGATCACATCCACATACTGAAACAATTATTGATGGAGTCTGTGATGAACAAGTCATTCCAGTTGTGATGAACATTGGCTTCTAGCAGACATTTGACACTGAACCATGAGATTCTTTGTTGTTACAGCACATCTGAGAAAATCATTAAGCTTTTTGAAGCCTTTATGGGCTGGGCCTGGGAGTATTATTTGCATTAAGTTCCTTTCACATCAGTTTTGGTTTTCTTGCAGTAATACCTTAGCAAATTTGGGGTTATCAGTAGCCATAACAGATATTACTGGTAGAAATATAAATGTAGCTCACCTAATTATCAGCATGTACATGTGTCAAAGGATCTTTGAGAAAAAGTAGAGTTATGTTTAAGCTGTTAATATCATGGTAAAGGCAAACTGCAGCAATTCTGAAGAACTGGAAATGTTTGCAGTTCAAAGTTTTCTAATTCTTATGTTCTTCTTGAGGAAAGAAAGGGTGAAAATCAGAAAAGAAATGTCCTTCCTGGTTGGTTCAACCAAGCCTATGTGAGCGGAAAGAGAGTGTGACACCAGTTGAAGAACTACATTTCTGTGTATTTTTGACACTGGAAGTTACAGGATTTAGTTGGGAACTTTGGGAATACAGCTGGATTTCCAAGAATTGTCACAGTTTTTACATCTGAATTGAAGCAAACTGCCTGTTCAGATGTCAGTCAGTCGGGAAATACCCTCCCTTGCTGGCCAGACCTTTGAAATGGTTATTCACTGTTCTGTGCATGGGATCAGGCTGCTCATGAACAGTTCCTGACAGCCCATTCCATGTCAGGGAACAGGCAGGGGGGGGAGTTGTGCTTGGGTTCTTGGCCGTTTGTTCCTCTGTTCACATTATCACACGCACCTGGGGCCATGAAATACGCTCCCAGGAAAACAGGAAGAAATCCGTGATTCCCCACAGGCTGCTTGAAAACAAAGCCAGGGAATACAACACCACCTTGTCCAGCAGCATCACACTCTGTCTGCCTAAAGATCCCAATTGATTTGTGTAACAGCCTGGATAATGAATCTGGATTTTTAGTTCAGTCCCCTGAGCGAACGATGCTGTTCCACTCCCTTTGAACTCTGCTTTTCAGCTTGTGATCTTCAAGTTAAATTCTCTCAATGTAATTTTACATTCAGAAAGAAGGTAAAAACTAAATTGTCTTAAGACTACAAGATTTTTAATTGTCTTTTTTGAAAAGTATTGGTAATTAATGTTACATGATGGAGAATAGGTTGCAGATTTAACTGTCATTTTAGTATTTAAATCTTCAGAGATCTCTGACCCAGTGTTCCCTGACCCACAGGTTTACTGTCAATCCTCTTGACCTTCTTGCACTCGCTTTTCTTTGGGGTTTTTTCATTAAACTGGTGTTACTCATAATGAGATAGATATATGAAAGTTAATACTCCCTTCTTTCCAAGCAGAGTCAGTTGATATTTTGCTGCTAAAGTGCATTTAAAAGTCTCCATGCAAGCAAAACAGGATCATACTTTGTATTTGATATGCTGAGTAGCTGACCTGCTCAAAGGATGGTGGACAAGCACAAACCCACAGTCCTGCATCTTCCAGCTTCCAACACACACACACAGAGATACTTTTTCTAATATTTTTGAACACGACAAATTGGAAAGTCTTGAAAAAGAGAGTTAACAGTCTTAACACTAGAAAGTTTTGCATTGGCCTACATCAGGAATGCACGGGGTGAAAAACATTAAAAAGCATTATTCTAACCCACCAAACTTTTCCATTAAAGCCAGTGTGTCCAGCAGTGATTTCTGCTCAGCATCACTTTCATTAGGTGACCTCTGGGAATGTTCTACATGCAGAAGCATCAGGCAGACGGAGCTGACTCGCACTTGGATTTGCAGAGATGCATTTGCAGAGTGTGGTCCCTGAATAATTTAGAAAGCAATAGTCCAGAGGAGCTGCAGCTCAGTGTTAGAGCATGCTGAGAAAGTTGGTATGTAAATGATTGTTTTTATTTTAAAACGGGACCACTCCAAACTTCGAGTATTTTTCTGCATTCTTTCCATTTTCTGTTCTCTTAGAACAGATGCTCTTCAGAGGAGGAATAAAAAAGGTGGAAAATTAATATTTAAAGGCAGAAGATGGAGTCAAGGAATAAAATACCCGTTTTCCTTCAAATGCCTCTGAAAGCTGCTCCCAAATAATGTTTAAATGAGAATGTTTTGCAAAACTGGTTTTGAAAAATTTATTATTTAAACTAAAAAAATAAAAAAAAAAAATTTCAATCCTGCATTTTCAAAATACTTGGGATTTTGCATAGCTGCAATGCTCAGTTACCTCACAGGGAATTTGGACACACGTGGTGGTGTGTGCCTGCCATGGGGGATAACAAATCCGTCTCTTCCTTGTGCTCATATTGGATTATATGAGGTTCTCCTGCTAAGTGCTCAAATTTACCCCTTCCCCCCAGATGTTTGGGAATAACTGATGTGAAGTTCTCAGGGGAAGCTGCTTTGATGAGGTGTGGGATCATTGCTAAATGCATCTCAGTCCGTACAGAACGTCTGCTGGAAGGAGGATAAAAACCAAGTGGAATTGCCAGGCTGTTTGGGAAGAGGCAGCTTTCACACGTGGTCACTTGACATTAACGAGAGCTGGAATTCTGGTATATTCTCACAAGATAGAAGTTGTGGGTTATAATCACATTGCAGGAGGATGGGTCTCCATTAGAGCTTCCTGTGCCCAGAGACAGGACTTAGCACTGGGTGGCACATGGCAATTAAAAACTGAGCTTGGATTTATTACAATACATTTTTTGTAGTGAAGTTTGCCTCAGGTGAGTGTTGCATAAAGATATTTTCAAGCATATGTGCAAACAAAGTAAATGTAGTGCTGTTGCTGATGTATCTGTAGTAAAATTGGTAAGAAAATTATTAAAAAAACGAAGAGCGGCATTGGCGATTCTCCACTTACGAGAGCATTGTTTACTTGCTGCCACACAAACTCTCTCTTTCTGCAGCTTGTTTATTTATTCCCCCCTCAAATGGGAAGAGAACACTTCATTCCTTCTAGGTGCAGGACATCTCCTTCCTAATTACTTAAACTCTTCTTTTTTCCCTCCTTGCATTCCAGCTGCTCACAGATGAGAGTTCTGTTACGCTATCTGGAATATTTGTTAATAAGAAAGTAACTTAAGTAGTTAACATAACAGGAGTTGATTTGACCTGCTGATACGCATTTTTACAGAATAAACAAAGCCTGTTATCTGAGATTTTATTTATAAGGATCTGCTCAAGTGATCTGAGATCCCCCTTGTTTGCCTGTCCTGCCCTAGACCTCGGCACATAATCTCACTGTACTGCTGCCCTTTTGACATCTGATTGCCCTTTCCATCAGCATCCATCCAAAAGCATATTTGTCTAAAAAGGAAACAATTAAATTCCAATCTCATACAGAAAACCTTTACTTTTCAAAGAAAACATACTGAAGAAGTTACAAAGTTGTACATGACGGGGAACCCTCACTAAATCAGAACCAGAAGGCATTAGGCCAAATTCAGCTCCTGCCAAAATAGACACCAAGCCACTGATCTTGATGATATTTTGCCTGTTTATATTAGTAATATTATAGGCACTTACTTTTTATTTGTTTTTCCATTAAATCCTGTAGTAAGACTTAAGTTATAATGTATGTGACAAGTATCATTGACATGCAAGATAAATAACAAGTGTGATTGGGGAATACTGAAATATTTCAAATATGAAATGATCTGCTTGTTTTAACCACCTATGATAGTGGACTAAAATGGCTGAATGCTGTGAAATTCAGTTTAAATGATGTTGCTCTCCTCTCATACGTGGATGTCCTATTGCAGAGGGATCTGAGAGTTGCATTATGGTGGGTTTTTGAGGATAGCAATGAGTTTCTGTAGTGCACAGAGCAGATCTGCTGCTCTCAGTGCTTGCACATCCTTTTTGTTTGTATGTCTGCAGATGATCCCACCTGGGAAACACCTTTTTGCCTGCACAGTGAGCATTGTTCCCTGACTTTGTCCACAGTCACAGGTGCAGAGTTTTGGATCTCAAGTTTGCAAACAGCTGTGAAAAAGCTACAAATAATTCATGCTGTAAAATCAGTGGTATAATTGAGTTATACTCTGAATTTAGGTTCGATGGGGAAGCAGTGCCTATATCTTACCTTCAAAGCCTTTCATGCTGGAGAATTTACTGAAAGGAATTTTGTCACTGGTGTCTCATTGTAACTTTCTCCAGGAGCAACCAGGTAAACAAATATCCCATGTGGTGTTTTCGGAGTGGAATGCTGTGGGGGCATCGTGGTTAACAGCTGCAAAGAAGAAAGATGAGAGGCAGAGTTGTGTCTTACACATGGAGTAGAAAGTGGTCTAAAGGGAAAAAGGCTTCTTTGTGTATTGTTTTACTTTAACTGTTAGTATTTATCTGTCACGTTTATGTCACGCTTGATTATACACTAGAGATGAAAGGTTGATTAGATCAGATTATATTGTAATTGGAGCTTTGGAAGAAGGGTGCAGCCTGGATGGCCACTGGGCACATTCCGAACTTTGGTGTTCATGCCCAACCCAGTGGTTCTGCAGCAGGACACAAGGAGAGAGCTGGGAGCAGGCTGGTGGCTCTTCCTGACAGCCCCACCACCCCTGAGTGTAGCCAGGGGAGAGCTGGAGTGGGCAGATTTTACTCCTGTAGCTTTTTGGCAAAGGTTTTTATACTGAACTTCCGAATGTAATTCCTACCTGAGAGAACTTGAAACAGTGTAGTTTTGTCATTAATGAAATTTCCCACAGCTTCCGTTCTAGATAGAAATGGCTGAAATGACAGTTCCAAGGATCTGAAATGTCACTGACATGTCCCTGGGTACCACTTCTCTGCAGGTGGAATTCCCAGGAATTACTAAAGCCCCGCTACTGATTAATCCCAACCAGCCTGATTTTGTTACGTCTCCAAGTATGTAGGCTTGAATGCTCATGGATTTACGATGTTTGAACAGCTTCGGAAATGCTAACAAGGTTTTTACTGCATAGTGAGTTTTATGGTACAGGAAAGGGCGAGCTGCTGTTCCCAAACTTGCAGAGCTTACGGACTGGTAAGATGTTACCTGCTAATTTGAGGAGTGCAGCTTGCTCACCTGTGCAGTCCTTTTGTTCAGTATGAGATCAAACTAAATCTTGGGTGGTTAAGGACTAGACAAGTCTTGGTGTGTATATATATATTTATAAAATACATACATATACACTGAAACATGTCTGTGTGCTTGGAGTTTGCTGTGTACTTGTTAGGGTAAAAGAAGTTCAGCTGCAAGTTTGTCAGTTTTAACCATCGAAATCACAAAATAGACATTAAATGCTTTCCTATTTGATATTCAAAGGTAAAGCAAGTCCAGCTAAGTGAATTAAAAGAATTGTTCTTAACAATGAGGTTAATATTTTTTCCCAGCTCTCTGACTGACAGTTTAATGGAGGTTTTATTGTGTTATGTTAACGATGTCGGTGGAATATATATTTCTTTGTTTGCATCTGTCACTTATAGAGTTAATTAATATTCTGCTGGTTCCATATAGCTTTTTGTTCAAAATCAGTCCTCTTTTACTCTGTGCATTTCTTTGGCAGCCCAGTCCTTAGAAAAGGAGAAGTTTGCAGAGTCCTGAACAGCTGAATGTCCCTACAAACAGAACTGCAGTTTGCCAGTGATACCTTGTACAAACCAGGACTAAAATATCAGTGTACTACATAAGCCTTTTACCACCCTTGAAAACCCAGCTTGAACCTTGAGCGAGTCATTTACATGATGTTTCCTTGGGATTACCTACATTCTTGTCCACTTTGACCTTGTAATTTTGCTCACAGTTGGAAATGTAATGCAGAGTGACTAAGATAATGTTGTTTACACAGACTTTAAGTGGAGTGACATTATAGTCAAGCAAGTGTCACATCACCCAAAGTGAAGGAAGACTTAATTACCATAATCCTGTGAATACTAAAATTCCTTAGCCATGTGCAGCATAATAATGTAATGTTCTGCATGTTCCATTTACTAACCTGAAGGTGTTGTATTAACTCTTGGGGAACTTTTAGTTACCCTAAAATGAAAGCAGACAGATTTAGAGCGGGTTGGGAGAGATTCTGTGCTCAGTGGAGATCCTTGGTGTGTTACATTGTTGCCAGTACATCCCATCTTCTTTTGAATTTATACTTCGGCAGGTGAAACAGAACTGAAGCCACTGCACCAGCATCTCTGTCCATCCAGTGGGTGTAGTTTGGGCCAAGGATTTCTGCAGGTGATAAAGCTTAAGTTCACTAAATAACAGGACTGGGGCAGTAGTAAAACATAGTGTGCCATGGCAAACACACCAGTAAGTGGAGAGGAGTGTTTAATCCTGCAGGACTGGAGCAATCTGTTCCTTAAGTGTTGGAGCTGTCCTACCTTTTGCTCACAGTCAGTGCACCAGCCTTAAGGACTCAGCGAGTAAGTAGATTTGAATGAGGATATAATCATGAAAAGGCAAATTATCAGCAATTATGGTGCTTCACAAAGAGCTGAAATATTTGTCATGTTCTCTTCTGAGCAGTGCGTAACCGTTTTATAGAGATGGAGTGATTATTCTTAATATGTTGTCTTTATTTGAGTAACACTGAGTAGTAGTGTACAGCCTCCTGCATGCCTTAAACACAGTAACAGACTTAATGAAACAATAAACAGACTATTTAGCAGCTGAAGGAATGCAGTGTAGATAAAACAGAGTGCGGTGAATAGCTCTCTTCCTTTTCCTACTTGAGAGCCCAGAGAGCTCTCTAGATCCTGCCTGGCCCCTGGTCCTGCTGTCTGGGTTCTGTGCTGCTGTGGTCAGTGGCCAGCAGGGAGAGATGGATTTGAAGCACGAGTGGAGAACCCAGTGTGATTTAGTGTTGTGTGAAATAGAAATTTCGGATTTGCATCCTGCTGAGAGCAGCAGATACAACGGTTCATCGTGGGAGGGGCTGTGTGCTTTTATTTGGAACTGGTTTTGATAACTGTCTGTGATGTGTAACTGTATACTAACTGTGTGCTAGGAGGTAGTTCAAGCTTAGGGTGTAAGGCTTGGTTCTCTGAGGACTGGAAAATGTAAGTTTACAAGAAAATGTTAGAAAGCTGGACCTTAAAAAGCATGTGCTGCTGGTGGATGATGTGGGTGTACAAACAGTGAGTCAATAGCTGGTGTTGGGTAGTGTTGGCACAAAAAAACCTTTTCTCTCTACTTACACCAGTGTGATGCAATTGATGCAATTGCCTTTAATGGAATTGGACTTACTTGTGGAGAGGAGAGGGGAAAGGAGGCTTTCTGTGTGTTAGTAAGGATTTTAAAGAGTGGATGTCAGCATTAAGGATACTCTCTGCAAGGAGGGTGCAAACTACCCTTGCATGGCCTATGCTTTACTGTATTACAGCAGTTTTTGAAAGGTGTTCCTCAAAAATGGTGCTTTTCCCTGGGAATTGGACCTGGAGGGAAGACAAGAGGATATTCTGCTCCAAATCATCTCAAAATTTTGAAGAATGAAATGAATATAACAAACAAACTGTTAGTGCTCATCCATCAGAGGGCTGTTCGTAGTCAAATACATACACTGTGATAATATGGAATACTTTTCAAGCTAGTTCTTCTTTTCTGTGGAGTTTCCAGCTGGTTTGTGTGTTTAAAATAAATGCCAGATCTCTTATCAGGGCAAAGAACGTAGACTTGCTGTTTCTTGGGTTGTTTTTGTAGAATTAAGCCATGCTTAACACTGCTGATTGCCAGAGGTCTGGCCTTGCCCTGTAGTATTCACTAAGGGTATTATAGGCTAAATAATAGAAGACAAAACAAATGCAAATGACAGAGAATGTAGGTCCTACATGAGAAAAGTTTTGTTGTTATGGATTAATTTTTTTTTCTTTTTTTTAGAAACAAACTTCTACTCTTAGCAGCAGCAGTCTCAGCTGTGCTGTGTTCTCATTCCCGCATCCCCGCTCTCTGTCTGTTGGCTGTGGTAGAACAGGAGGAGTTGGGGTGCCCTTCAGTCTGGAGTGGGACTAAAGCGCTGTGCAAAGCCGAAGCAGCATTTGCTCAAAGCCCAGCTTTGTCCCCCTCGTTCAGCCCGAGCACAGCCAGACGGGCTCTGCTCACGGCTCTGGTGCCCAGATCGCTTCTCACTGCTGCGAGCTGCCCTTATTCCCTTGGAAAGGGGGCACGGGGCTGTGCCCTGGGCGCTGGGGAAGCGCAGAAATCCAGGCTGGAGCTGCGGGCCCCGAGCAGCCACGGGCTCAGGCCGGCGCTGGCCGTGCCGCGGGCGCCGCGGCTGCCGGGGGGAGCAGCAGTGGAGGCGCTGCCGCGCCGGGCCCCGAGAGCCGCCCAGGGGTTTGCACTTTCTGTGGGTGTATAATTTTTGTTGATTAACAGGAGTTCTGGGAAGGAGCCCTTTTGTAGAGCTGATGACAGGGAGGAGCTGCCTGGGGCAGAGGCTGTCAAATGATCTCCTTTGTGACTGCAACAGTGCAAATATTACCAAGGAACCAAAATCCCTTCCCTCATCCAGGGCTCCCTGGGGGAGGCAGTGCTCAAACACAGAACTCTTCCTGTTGCCAGAGATGAATCTTACAGGTTCCAGCTTTTTTTATTTTTTAATTTCGAATTACAGAGTGTTTTGGAACATGCAGATTTTATAATAGCATCCTTGAGAGCAGAAAGGTCAGAGACTTTTCCAGGTATTAGGACACCAGAGTTTGGCTTTTATCATTGCTGGCTTCCTTAAGTAGATTTATTTTCCTAGATGTCTGAGGAATTACTGCTGTTGTGACTGAGAGCATCTTGGGCCCAGCACATTTTGGTTTTTCTTGTAGAGATTTCACACTCTGCTCTATGTTGTTCTGGAACGTTGAGGGTGGGAAAGGGTTTTCCAAGACATTTACAAGCGCTGGTTACAGAGATGTGGAAGAACATTCTGAGAGGCCTGAGCTTGGGAAGTGATAAAGGCTGTGTTGAAGCACACATTGAAAGTTCAGTTTGCATAAAATCTGGTCAAAATCCTCAAAGGAAGCAGTAGAAGTTTGGCTGGAAGGACAGTCAGTGGCCAAATTATGTTCAATTTGCAGGGTAAATCAGCAGCATTTTCATCTCAAACTTTGCACAGGACAATATGAACTATTCTACTACGAAACTAAACCAGGTTTTCCATAATTTCTTTTCCATTCCCATAAAAAGTCTCACAGTCACTTGAAACATTATTGAAAATAAGAAGGATAGAAATACATAATGTGTTGATTGTGGGAGTCCTGGGGGGCAGAGCCTGGATCTGGCATGGGGATGGTGACCCTGCCTGTCCATCTGCCCATTCCCTGCCCATTCCCTGCCCGTGCCCGGCATTCCAGAGGGGCAGCCGCCCCCTCGGATTCCTGCAACTGCAAAACTAATTAGTGAAATTAAGTTGAAAACGCTGTAAACAAGTGAAGTTGTTATTCATTCCGTACGGCACTACAAATGTGGGAGGACATGTTAAATGATAAATTAGGCATGAACTGCTTTAATCTGGAAGCTGAACATGCCAGCGAAGGGCCTGCATTTGTAATTAGCATCGGGGGCCACAGGAGAGTGGTGCCTCTTTTAAAACAGTGACAGGGAATTGATCAGTTTAGGTTGCCGTGGCAACCAGGAGCCCTCCATCGCTTTCCCTCGTCCTCCTATTATGCCGTCCCCACGTTCAGAAATATATTTATGAACTGTAAAGATAAACTACTCAATAATGCAAAAGAGGCTCCGATGCTCAAATGCCACAGTGATGGGGGCCAAGCGGCTGCCTGACTACCCGATAACAAGCCTAAGTGTTCTCTGGTTGTCATGACATTTCTTTTACAAAGCAAATGATGTCTGCAGGAAAAAAAATCTTAAAATTAGCCGAAAATGCAAATCTCTTTATGAGGCTGTCACCTTCATAATAACAGACAATAATTGATGATTTATGAGATGCCACCATAGCAACCAACTCCTTCGGCACCCCCTGGTTCCTCTCACACAATGGCTTGGGCTCCTGTGGAAAAGTTTCCTGCGCGAAGCTCAGGAGGTCTTGGAGCCTCTTACTCCGTGAGATTGGCAAATGTTGTAGGGATTTTTGCCGTCGTCCTACATGTAAACGGACTGAAGTCCCTTCCGTAAAAGCAATGTGAAACGTTACTGAAATAGAATGACTTCAGTCTAAGAAAACAGATAATTTTTATTTGCTATTCAGGTTGGAACAGGAGCTGGGACACCCAGATCTCTGCTGTGCACTTGGCTTTTCTGAGTCTGCCATCTAATAACTTGTATTTAAGTGTTGGTTGCATAAATCAGCCCTTTTTGTGCCTCCTGGTGTTTAAGTTAAAATGACTGTCCTTGAATAAGTGGTTGATTTGGATTAGAACTTAAATGACTTTGAAAAAAAGGCTTTTATTTGCGAATGGTTCATTATATAATGAATGATTTTTTTTTAAAATAATTTTTTAGATTACTGTCTTTTCTAACTGATAAAATTGACTTGAGGAGAATTAAGGTCTCTAGACTTGGTTAAAAGTCATAGAGCACTAGGAGGAATCAGGTGAAGTAGTGTTTGCATCTTCATGCCCAAGGACCATATTATTTGCTCTTCTGAACAGGAGTAGGGGGCATGGAAACCCTCATACCCCAGTTCTGCATCAGTTTGTAAAACTCAGGTCCCTAAATTTGGTACCTAGAAAAGCCAGTTTAATGTTGAGGGAGACAAACGGTCAGTGGCAATTTCTGCTTAAGGTGGTGTCATTCACCTCCCTCCCATTACCTCTCCTTTTCCTGCCATTAATAAATGGAGATTCTAAATGTGCCCTTCTGTTGCAGTTCCCTTTTAAAAAAAGTACAGTAGTAGTAGGAAAAATCCACTGATTAGAAAAAGCATTCTGAGAGTAATATGTTAATTCTTAGCCCATATCTTAAGATCTGTACTCAGACAATGATTCCAAAAAAAGTAATAGAAACTTGTTTGAATTAAGAATTCATGATCTTTCCCATTCTTTTTTGCTTCGTCAAATATGACAGGTAGAGCTGTCAGTTCCAGAAAGTGATTTCTGGTAGAATAGTATCTTTTAGTCACCCTGCCTGGCACAGAGAGGAAAAAAGGAATAAATAGATGGAAACCCTTTATGTTGTTAGTGGTTCTAGCTAGGCATTTATTTTTCTGTTCACATTTTGATTTCTTTTTTTTTTTTCCCATCGCTTAATTTTAACTCTTTTCATAACTTCTTCTGGAATAGTTTTTCTAGAATTAATTAATTATGTGTTTATGAAAAGAAAAATGGAGATTTCTTCATGTGTTGAGGATGAAAACAAATAAGTTTGATGGTTTTCCTCTCTATGACTGTCTTCTTTCCAGCCTCACCTCTGACTTCAGCAGAACTTGCTTCTTTCTCTGCCGTTGACTGTTCCAAAACCACAGACAAAAAACCCAAAACCCACACCCCTTAGCATCTCCTGCTCTTCCATGGACAACCAGGTTTGAATACTGTGAAGAACACATGCAGGAGGAAGAGGAAGGAGTAAAGGCAGTTGGTGGTGGTGGGCCGTACAAAGTGGGTGTGATTCTGTGTGATTTCTTGGAGACCCTCTTCTCTTCTGTGCATTCTCCTCCTCTCCCAGTGCTACCCTGCTTTCAGGGGTATGGAGGACATTCCCAGGCTTCCTCTGGAGCTGGGCTGGGTGTGGAGCTGTTCTCATCAGCATTTTACAAGCTCTGTGTGTGCAGCAAGTGCAGAAACGGCAGTAAAATTTTTTGCAGTGTATTGACCTGAAGTCCATTTGAAGTTGATAAATACCAGCTGTTCAAACAGAAAATTAAATAAAAGCAAGTCAAAACTTACTCTGAAGTAAACAGGTGAGCAGTATGTAAGACAAAGCAGTTCCCCAAAGGCATTTTTAGTACATGGTCATTATTTAACTCCTGACTGAAAATAAACAATGCTGACAGAGTGTGTGTTGGGGGGCTGTGATATATGAACAGTGTCAGTTCTGTAGGCTGATAACCTATAGCTTGACATCCTTATCTATAAACTTTGACAGATACATCAGTTTGTTATTGTCACTTTATTAACTTGCTTCTATGATAGCAGCAGATAATCTTTCTCAAAGCCTAACTCAGCTAATACTTTATTAGGTAAAACAGTTGGAAAAATGTCAAATTTTGTTCCCCCCTGCAAAGGAAAATCGTTTACAGTTCTTTACATGTTGAGCCAGTATTTCACAATATGGAGCAGCATTGTTTGCCTATCAGCAGCAGACAATATACTGTTTTGTCACATTAAGTTATTTATGCCAGAGACATCCCAACAGCCTCTCTTAAAAAAAAAGGATATATTGCTCAGAACTGTAGTTGTGGCTGCGTGAACCGAACACTTGCTTAATAAATTAATATTTTGGTCTTGTGATTTTTAATTGGAAAATAACAGCTGTTCCTAGTTGGAACTGTGTGTACTTTGCCTTGTGGTGGTTTCAGCAGAGCTGCAGCACAGCTCTCACCAGCCCATCCTGACCCTGCCGGTGCCACGGGGCTCAAGGGGCATCACAGAATCTCCAAAACCCAGGGCTGACCTCTTCTAAACTTCTCTCAGTTCTTACTCTGGAATCTGGTGTGAATTATGCTTCCAAACGAGCATTTTTCTGCATCCTCTGAAACAGTTCTTTAAGGTTTGTTTGAATCTGAAACTTTATCCAACATCTGTTGCACCACTCTGTGCCAGTCTCTTTCCCCATAACTCCATACCCTGTCCATCTATCTTAGGTTTAATGGCACATCCTGTATTCCATCCTGTGTATCCACGTGTGTGACCGACGGAGGAACTGGGAAGTGATCCTTTAAATGCTCATAAATGCTTATTTTTGTGCACTGAGGTGAGGCCGGGCTGCTCTCCAGCTGCCCGAGCCCACAGTGTGCCCTGGGTGTCCATCGTAGAGGTGTCCCTTGGGATGGGCTGGCTGGGAAAGGCAGTAGTTGGGCTATAACAGGACAGCAGAACTCAAGCTGCACAAGCAGCCTAAATTCCGAAATTGCATCATTTTGGGGGCTTGGTTGACTCCATGATGGTCTTTAAACACAACTCTGTGTGTGTGCCATTACTTGTGGTCTTGAGAAACGCGGTCAACCCCCCCAGAACGTCTGTAATGTGCAGCCAGTGCCACCCCTAAGGGTCCTGCAGTGGCTGGGCTGTGCAGAGCTGCTCTGGGGACGGATGGACCAGCTGTGGCTGCAGCAGGCTGTGGGCCTCCCTCCGTGGGAGCCGGCCCTGGAAGAGCTGGATGCCTTTTTGATAGCTTTTCGTGGATACGTGTGTGGTGGAAATACTGAGCTGCACTCGTGTTTGGAGAGTACTTGAGCAACTACAAACTTCCTGCTCATCTTTCACAGCTCACACGAGAGACTTCCCCTCCTTTTCTGCTCTACCCCACTCCTTCACTCCATTCACAGGCCCTAATCTTTCATCTCTCTCCTTCAGACTTGCCCTCCAAGTCCCCGTTTCACCCCCACGCATCTTCCTTCAGCTGCTTGCCTTGAGCACAATCCTGGTGTTTTCTTGCCTCAAAAAGATTGGCAGGAGTAAGAGATTGTTCCCCAGCGTCCTGAAGTGTTCCAGTTCTTCTGCAAACTCTGTTTCAGGCAGGGAGGGTCTACTGAGGTTAGTGCTGAGAATCCAGAACAGATTTGGAGAAAAGGGGAAGGCAAAATTCAAGTGACTGTGGTTGCTGTTGATCTTAGCAGGAATTTAGGAGAGGAGGAGATCCAGGCAGGAATTAAAGCCAGTTTGAGCAGAGGCCTCAGTTGGCTTCACTGTATAAATTTAAAGGGAGTTGACAGTGCTGATTATCACATGTGTAATCCTGGGAGTGGGAAAGGATGTTAATAAAAGGACGGGTTTACAGCATCCATATTAAATTTGAGAAAATAAGAATTTTCAAATTTTGACAGCTTTTCAAAAAATGGATATTGTGAGGGTGCCCCAGATCCAAATCTATTTCTGCTGCATAAAAGTCAGTGTTATGAAACATGGGAGTGTTAAAGGATTATCTGTAAAGAAAACCATCACTGTAATAGCAAATGACAGTATTCTTCTCTTGCTGTTTTTCCAGAATGATCCAGTGAGGTCTTATCAACAGTTTGTGTTTGTATGATTTCCAGAAGAGACTCTGCAGCTGAGCCTGGAGCTCAGTGTGTCACTGGAGCTTACAAATATTTACTGTTTGGTTTAGTTAGAGTAACAGTATAATGTGTAATAGCATTATTACTTCACACATAAAATAATTTGTGTTTCAAGTCAAAGCTTTATGGATAAAAAAATACTAACTTTATTTATTGATGCATGCTGACATGTTTTTGAAAAGGCCATGCAGAATAAACTCAATTTTAAGGACGTATATGTGGCATCAGAGAAAAATCTTGCAGCATAACATTTGGTCTCTTTCTTCTGTTCTTTTCTTAAGTAAAAGTAATGTTCCTAATTTAACTGCACAGAAGTTTAGCATGGCCTAAAAAAGTAAATCATTAGAGAAGAGAAGCTCAGCTCCCTGACTGAACGGCTGTAATGAAGCACAGCTCGGGGAAGACAAACTCCTAATTCCTGTTAAGTAGAATCCAGCAGCAAGGTGGGAGCTACACAAAATGGTCATAAACAGAACAAAAAGTACTGATTAGGAAAAGTAAAGTGTTTATGGAAAAAACAGTAGAATTGCTGTTGCTCTCCTGCTGGATTGAGACCGGGGTAACTCTAACACCCAGTGCTGCTCCAGTCCCTTGGCAGCTGCATTGCAGACAAGTCCCCACATTTTTGGTAGACCCTTGCTGACTTTGAGCACTCCATCACAGCAACAGCTGCATGACAGCAGCAGTGCTCAGGATCAATATTGCATTATGTCATTTTGTGCTGTGAAGGAGCCCTGGGAAGCTTCTGGGTGTGCTGCTTTGGAAGTGTGCGGCTGGAACTGGAAACGGGCTGGGACAGCCTGTGCTGGGGTGTGGAAATGGAGGGGTGGGTGTGAGGGCAGGGAGTGGGCAGGGACACAAAGTCAGGCTTTGAGATGCACGATGAGAAAGGTAACCCTGTGTTTCCATTGTGGGTTACATCACTGCATTCAGAGATTTTAACAAACTCTGGGTAAGTTTGGTGTACGTTTGAACCCACTGGATTTCGCTGCATTTCCCAGGTGGAGTAGAACTGTGCACAGGCTGTTACCAGTAATTCCTGCAAGAAACAGGGTGGTTATACCTCCATCAGTGGATCAGGAACTCTGCTGATGGTGTGATTTAGGAGCTACTTGTTTGTTCTGCTGGTTCCTTCCTCGTGTAACCTGTTCTGAACAAGTGGAAGTGTTAATTCCAGAAGGAAATAAATGTGTTTATTGGAATGCTCAGTCTGAAAAAGTTGCTGTGTGTGTTTACATACAAACTTGCTAATTAGGCACAAAGATTCCAGATTAGAATTAGAGTGGGATGGCAAAAACCAGAGATACGAGGTTATTATTAACATGTTTAGGGTGAGTACAAGAAACAGGGTGGTGAGTTGGCTCCAGATCACCTTACAGTTCTGTTGTGATCTCAGTAGGATGGGGAAATAAACAGGAAAGGCAGCAAAAAAAAAAAATAGTATATGATCATAATTTATGGTTGTTACGTAAGAGAGTTGATCAGATAATTCACAAAGCTGGAATGTTATTGTAAAGGATGTGGCTTGTTTGGAAAGCAAAGACAGCTAAAGAAGAAAGAGATGTTGCCTTTAAAACAGGGCTTGTGCGAAGGTCCAGCTCTGGAGAAAGGTGATGTGGGAGGAGGGCACTGGGTGTGATGCTGGCTCCTCTGGAAGGCCACCAAAGCAGGAGGGATCCCTGTGTGTTCAGGTAAAATCATCTAAAGCGCAGGACTTTGTGGCAATGTAAATTTTTTTCCAGGCCAAGCATAACCAGCATGTACTGGAATGCTTTATATAAGATCCCCAAAACTTATATAAATAAGATAAAGAAAGAAGCTTTAAAGTAAAATTTCTGGAGAAACTAATTGAGATTGTCAGAATGTAATAGAAATAGGGTGAGAGGGTTAACAAGAGTTAACAAGCCGTATGACAAGTGGAGGAAGAAATAAATGAAGTGCCTTAAAATAATGCAGACTGATGTATTAGGATGAAGAAGTAACAACTCTATGGCAGTAGAAGGGTAAAATTTTCAAGAAACCTTGTGGTTCCTTTAAAAAAAATTAATGTAGGCATAAATACAAATGATTCCTTGGCAGAGTAAAAATAGCAACTGTGGAAAGAGGTCAGATCGGGTAGGTCAGAATCTCTCTGACGGTTTCGGGTGCAGCGTGGCAATGAGGGAGCTCAGGGAAGGAGTTTGGGGTAGAGAAGAACAGCTCGAACACGTGGGACAGGATGGGAAAGGGCAAAGAACAGCGGGAGGTGCAGTCAGAGGGGCCTTCCAGAGTGAGAGGGAATCGTTGCACGTGTCCATCTTGGGAAGAGGAACATGAGGGGTGATGTGCTGCAGTGAGAAGGGAAGGGGAGCAGCAGATGGTGCTGGAAGATGGAAGAGTTTCATGGCTTCAGGTCACCTGCAATGAGATGTCTGCCACAATTAACAGCAGTGACAGAAGTGCGGGAGCTAACCTCGAGTGAGAAAACAAGTGTGACAGAAAGCTTATTTAGGGTAGATGTTCTCAAATCGGCTGGGTCTGGTGCAGTGGAGTTGAGGAACGTGGATGAGGTGTCGGAGTGATTAATGGCTAACTTGGGAAAGTCATGGAGGGATGAGTGAGGGACCAGGAGAGAGGAGGGGAGGAAGGAGGAGGAAAAGCTGGGAAATTACAGACCGCTCAACTAGAAATGCACTGTGATTAATAAACAAACTGCCTGTGAGTGTCCAGGAGATAAGAGACAACGTGGAATTGTCAGGGGCAAATTATGTCAAACTAATCCAGTTTTCTTCTACGAAAGAGGGGCAGTCCAGGGAGGACAGAGGTGAGTGAAGCAGTCAGTGTCACATGTCCTCACTGGAGGAAGGTTTATGACAGTGTCTCACAGAGAGTGGAAAATGCAGTCGAGGTGAGGCTTGTAAGACACAAACCAGGCTTGGATTTGTACTCAAATACTGCTGTTTGCATAGGGAGGGCAAAAATGAGTTCTTAATGAGCTTGATTTGAGAAAAGCAGGGTGTTATATCACAATTACTGGAAATTTGTCAGGGCTTTTGTTGCCTCCTGTGCAAATTGTAGCAGTTACGTAGGATTAAAGCACAAGGATTATGATTCAGCACCTTGACTAAGTTTTGCACATTTGTTTCCTGTCTTCTTTTCCTCCAAATTGCAGCAAATATTTTTAACTTAAAATGTTCTGTTGCCCAGCACAGTACCTTAGACCATTTCAGGTATTTTTTTTTAATAGTTACATTCTGTGTTTAAAGTCTGGTCTGTGGAAGATGTAAAAAGAGCTGCTCCTTTTCCTTCATTCTAAGGGCAGTCACAGAGGATAGTGCTTGTTAACAAGAAAAAGAGTCTGATTTTAAGGGCTGCAAATCAATCTGTAGGATGGGATTTGAATCACTGTCAGTGGAGGGAAAGTGTGTTTATAATAACTGAAATCCCACGTGCTAGTAATTGACAAAATTAGAGGCTATATGCACAATTTCCCTGTAGAGAAGAAAGATAATGATTTCAAAACCTTGTTTGTTCAGGCTTTTTAATAAACTTCTATTAAAAAGGAAAAGGAAATCTGGTATTTGCAGCGGTCTAAACTCTTACTCATGTGGGAACTTCAGATAAAACCATGGCTTCCTTTACATGATTTGTACATCATTACAAATCATCAGGCTGCATTCTGTGGCACGAGGGCTGGTTGGAAATCATGGCTTTTTGTCAGGATGTGTTTGGATAGCCTCTTGATTTATCTCCCCAAAAATTAGGTTGATGTTGCTGGAAGTGCTTTATTTTTGCCAGGAATACATATTCTAAACGTAATTTTATTGACTTACATGCTTTTGCCATAAGTTTACAAATCTAATCTAAGAAAGCATGATTTCCTCAATATTTAGCATAGGAAACCTAATGTTTTCTAAAAAGTAGCCTGTCAATAACTATTACATTTTTATGTTCTCTGAAGAGATGTACCTCCTGCTGCCCAGTCCTAGGAAAATTTTAATTTTCTAGACTTCTATATCCTGCTGTTGAAAGCAGTAGAGGAAATCATGTCATCCTGGTGCCAGAATGTTGGTTACAGAGTTTGTATGAAATGGCCATTCTGCAGTTAGCAGGCCACAGAGAGGCCAAGAATGGGTAGCACAGAGGTGCTGAAATAATGCTTTTTCTTATATTTTCAAGATTCTTCTGCAACAGTCAACTCCAGTAGGAGTTGATTCAGTAGGAACCATGAACATTTCAATTTGCTCTCTCCAAATGGTAGTTTTGGTAATAAAAAGTGAATTTTAATGACCAGGGAAAGCTCATTTGAAACAAAGAAAGCCGTCTGTTAGTTTAATTTTGATTGACAGGCGTGCCAGGGATAAACTGTTGGCTGACACTGGAACATGCCTCATCAGAGCAGTCTACAATGTCCCCAAAGTCAGCTGAAGACGTTAAATAACATAGAGCATCAGGATCTTGGAACGGCTTGAGCGACAGGAAACAAACTGTTTTTTGTTTTTCATTTGGTTTGTTTGTAGGTACAAAAAGGAATCTGGTGAGTGTTTACATCTTCCCATGACATTTTGCACTTATACTGTTGCAAACAGATTACAGAGTAGAATATTAAATAAATACCACAAAAGGAACTCCTGGTTTTCAGTTTCCCCCAGTGCTGAATGACAGTAATCCTCTCTGACAAAAGAGGGTTATTGCCATTAGTTAATCCTGTTATGTAGTTCCCTCAGCAGCCTGTAACACACGTTGATAAAGACTGGGAAAATCTAAAATGTCAAACTAAGAGGCCACTGATCATCTTGACCATGAGGCTGTAGGAGCAGCCCAGAGCTGGATCCCTGCATCTTCAGAGGATTTAGCTGCTCCACCTAAGCTGAAATGATGCTCTTGGGCTGGAAGGTGTGTGCTGTGGGAGGCATTCCCTGTTTACCCAGCAAAGGGATGGGTCAGTGAGGATCAGCTTGGACACAGGTGGGTGACAACAGGCACGATTTGAACCTGTTGGTAGCATTTTTGATGTGCCAAGCCCTTCCAGGGCACATGGAGTGAAATCTGCAATGTGCAGACAGTTTAGCCAAATCCTTGCTGTTACAGGAGTGGTTTTGAAGACTGTGCAGCTCCAAAGTGTTTATGAAGTCTTTCCAGTAAGGCCACAGTTGTGTAAGTCAGGGGTTTATTTTAAAAGGTATAACCCGGGGTGTCCCTGGAGAGTCAGACTGTTGAAGTTGGGGCTCGTGGTGAAGCAGTTAATGAATCTTTGGTTAGTTTGGAATTCTGAAAGGAGGGCTGCTGTGCGTTAGGGTGGAGGGTCTGTCTGGGACGTAGAGCCTTCCTTGTCTTAGCCCCGCAGCGAAGACTGTGGGGCCAAAGCAGTCAATGACTGTTAATTGTCTTCGTTACCATAATGAACAGGAGCCGGTTGCTTTCTTGGTCTAACGCTGCTTCACACCAATATTCTGAATTAAACCACTTGGCAGGAGGGTGGTGTAAAGCACATCCTGTGTGTCTGTTGTGGAGACAGACGTGTTAATTCCGCGCTGGGAGGTTGAGGATGCTCCTCCGCTTCTCGCGCAACTTTGAACTTCATTAGAATGTGGGTGATCTGTGTGATTTCCTGTTTCAGAGCATGTGACAGTTTAAAAGTTGCTAGAGATCTGAAGGAAACTTCAGCAGAACAGCTCACAAGTCTGTTGTCATGGTGAGAGACTAATTTCTCTTTTGCTGTTAGAGCTTTTCACTGGTTGCAGGATGATGAGAAATGTTGGGCCCTCATGTAATCTTTTCATATGCACATCCACCAGTAAAGCATTAGCTAAAATGTTAGCTAATAATTTTATATAATAGTGGTAATTTCTTAATGTAATTTTCATTAGTCATAAGTGTGACTTGAGTAATTTTCACACAGTAATAATAATAATAATAATAATAATAATAATAATAATAATAATAATACATAAAGTTACATAATTTAGTATCTCACACAGTAAGCAATCATTAGTGTATGATCTAAACAATTTAAAATGTGTCTAGTTCTGTGTGTTTGAATGCATGTAAGTTATTTTCAAGATATCTGAAAATATCTGGAATATTCATTTCAGCATGAAATATATCTTTAGATCTCAAGTGTTGAACCTTGAGGGTCTCTTTGGGGTATCCCATTGGAAGCTTTCCCTGGGCTACAGTGTTGTTTTTCCTGAAGATCGCATGGCGTGGTAAAAGAGAGACAGTTTTGTTTTAGTTAGCCAATCCATCACATCAAAAAACTGGTATTTTTTCAAATATATAGGAATTACTCTAATTACGCTGCTTTTTCTTTTACTGAGCCTCCACTGAAAGCCTGTAGCTCACAGTGCTGCTGCTCGGAGAATGGCTCCCATTTATTTCTAGTCATAGCAATTGAAATCCAATATTTATTCATTTACCACTCAGTAATATATTTGACAGATGTGTTGAATAACCGAGTAAATTGCTGCCTTTAAACTCCTAGCCTTTTTTATTTGAATTCACAGTATCTGGGAACACTGCTGGTAATGTAGTAGTTACAATATCTACAAATTAATGTAGTTGGGTTCCCACTTACTGTTGTGATTTGGCTGCAGATTGGATTTGTGGGGTTTTTTTTAAACACAGAGTCAGATTCCCTCTGAATAAGTGACTGCTGAGAGCAACCTCAGTTCAGCAGATGCTGTAGAAGGCAGATTCCTGGTGTTCCCTGCATGGAGAGCAGGTCTGGGGGTCTGGCACCTGCCAGAGATGTAGCTCTGGCTGATGGGGCTCTGTGACACAGGACAGATACAGTGCATGTCTTCCTTGTTCTCTACGAAAAAGGAATGGATGCACCCCAGCCATCAAGGTGCTCTTCCCCTAAAGGCTGCAGAGATGAACTCAGGGTCTTCCTTCAGACCCCAGAAGGAGCTGTGCAACCCGAAATCCAGCTGCTGGCTCTGGTGGTGATGCAGTGGGGAATGGAGGAGTTACTGGGCTGGAGGATGGTGTGGGGAGGGTGTTGGTTTGTGTGAGGTCAGCCCTGAGATCCCAGGTGAACAAAGCAGGTTCACTTCATTATTGTGGGACACATCTTGGAGACACCTCTGTAAGGGTCTCAGGGCCACAGATTTTTAAGATAATCATAATGTAATGCACTCTTCAGTGACCAGCTAGATGTGAACTTAGGCCATGAATTTTGTATTCATGGTATTGATACAGACATTAAAAAGTGGAGGAAAGTCGTGAGGAAGAAAACCTCCAAGGTAACTGTGTAACGGTGATGGAAAGGACTCTCACAGGCTCGTGGGAGACTGATGTGCTGGGCCCGTTTGTTGAGTGCTTTATACCTGCAGCCTTTTGGTCACAGATGTTTCGTAGGGAATCCAGTATAATTTTAGAGTGAGTTTATCCACTGTTGACCTTTCATGTGACACTGCTGGGATGGGATAACTACATGAAGAGAACAGGTTTTGGTGGGGCTGGGTCATGAGGCATCACATACAAAAATGCAGCAGTTCTTGAGGAATGTCTCATGTTGTCCCATTGGTTGCAAAAATTAATGGTCTTAAAGAGAAGTGAAAGATCCCTTGTCTTGTTTTTTTTTTTGTGCAAGTTTTAATTCATCACTTGTGGTTTTTCAAGCCTAAATGGTGAAATGGAAAAGTCTTTCCACGTTGTATTCCTGGCTGGTGTTCCATAACAAGTGGAGCTGCTGTGGAGGAGCAGAGCTGACTCTGCAGGTAACTGGAAAGTGGAACAAAAAATTGCTTTTGTAACTGGATCAGTCAGGGGTGGAGAACTGCTGAAAAGTTTGGTCAAACTTTGGTTCTTCTTGGTGAGTGTAATATGATTAAGGCCCTCCCCAACAGTGAGACCGTTGTTCCCTGCTCTCAAATATTAAATTGGTATCAGATGGTAAAGTCTGAAAATTTAAAATACATCTTAATGAGCTGCTCTGGCCACGTTTATCTGGAGAAGGGCTTTGAATGAAAGTGTGCCGCTTGTCTGCAGTCCCTATTTTGAGAGGGAATATCAGTTTACCATCAGAAATTTTAATCTGAAGTAGAATTTTGGGGTTATTTTTAATCTGCAGGCAATTTTTGCTCAGATAATGTGATAAGACCATGAATGGCTTCTGCCAAGCATTGGGAGAGACAACCAGGACACACAAAATGGGGTGAGGCTCCCTTTCCCTCCAGGTGCTGCTCTGTTCTCCCAGTGTTCTGTAGAAGCACAAAGATGCAAATAAGCGGTGCTGATGAAAGAGTGCATTTTATTTTCTCACTTCATCTCCTGCCAGAAAAGCTTAATGGTATTTTAGAGCTGATATTACACCTCAGAAAAGGGGTAATGCATCTTTAAAAGCTAAACTACATCTTCTTTACTTTTATCAAATTCTCTATAAATCTTTCATGACAGTTTATTTAACAAAGTGTCATTGAAACTGTATAGATGATTGATGTGACCCATGTAAGATCAACATGAAATGTTTGTAAATGTCAGCAAAATGTGACCATCTAGAAGCAAGTAAGGATGGTGTTGCTGTGAAAGTGAAAAACAAACAGAAAATGTTTATCTTATTCTTTACTTTCTGGGATGAAATTACAAATTCATAGAAGTAGTATTAAATGATTTTTCTTGGACATCATGCCATGAAGCAGGGAGGAAGATCAAAATTTATCTTGACATACTCTGCTTTTATTATTTCCTTCTTTTACAGTGGATAATAGTTTCTCACCTATTAAAAAAATTCTGATTTCACTTCTCAGAAGAATAATTTTAATTTGGGTAAGAAAAAATAATAGAAAATCAGTCAGAATCGGAATAAAGTAGCTTTATTCAAGCTGTCCCTGTCATCAAATGAGCTGGAAACAGGTTGAGATTCCCTTAATGTACTACTTCTCTGAAGAATGCTGCTCTTAGGAACACACATCTGCTTTTACCCGTTCCTTGTCACCATCTTGGTTAAGATGTTGACCTGGTAACTCCAGATCAGTTCATGCTTCTGGCCTCAGTGCAGTTCATTAAAAGAAATAGAAAAATTCTGCTGGAATCTTTCTGATAAACTAATTTTTGGGATCATCTTTTTGATTTCCTTCATTTCTGACTTACCGTTTGCCAAGATCAAGGAAAAAAGTGACTTTTGGGGCTCTTTAGAGCCCTTGGAATGCCCTGGGGTGTTGCACGTGGGGCTCACCAGCCTTTAATGGCTCATCTTTCATCCTGCAAAAAATTGCAACATAGAGCGTCGTATGCCCTGCAGTTTATAGTCCTTTGTGCTGGTGGGTGTTCAGACACAGGGAATGTTCTGGCTCCACGATGTTTGCAAGAATAAATTTCTAGCTTGTTATTTGCAGCAGCTGCCCTGTCCTGTGTGCTCTTTATGCAGGTGTGATCAGCCACCACATTTTAAGGGGGGAAAAGTAAATCATGGATTAGTGATAGATGTGTGTGTGTGTGTGTGTGTGCACGTGGTTCCTGGTTTGCTTCTCATCCTGGTTCGGTGCAGAGCAGCTCTGGTACAGCTCAGGGCCCAGGCAGGGTCCCCTCTTCATTCATAACCACCCAAAGCAGCTGCACTCCTTGTGACCAAAACGCCAAAGGAAGTTTGTGAGAGCTGGAGATAAAAACATTTTTGGTCAGCAGCCAAAGGGAGCCTGAATGTGAGCCCGATGGTTTTTGTAGTATTGCAGAACTTCCCTGTTTGCCAGGACCTTCCCTCAGTGCCCAGAGATGAGGTACTGCACCTCATCAGCAGACGGAGAAAGGAAAAAGAACCTGAAGGTGAAAATAAATCCTTTCTGGTATCAACTGGGACAAAAGCCTTTGTAAATTACTCTAATGAGGTGATAAGATACTGTGGTGATAAAAATCTTGTAAATCAGACATGTTTGTATTGCTTTTAAATTAAACTAAGACAACATCAAAGGAAGATGATTGAAAAATTTAATATCTGAAGTGGGAGACACAAAACGAAACTGAAGGAGAGAACAACAATCAAATCCTGTGTGCTGATGCATTTCCAGATGTGACGGGATGAGCTGAGCATAGCACGGAGGTTGTAGTCGGATTAGCCACTTCCCTGGAGCTGAATCTGCCATTCCTGGCCCTTTTTTTTTTTTTTAATCCCTATGGGACACTTTAAGTTTTCAGGTACGTAGATACAAATATCACATAGGCTGTATGTACTTAAAATGGGCTTACTGGAGATGCAGTGCTGGCTATTTACAGTGTAGTGCAGCAGTGCCTCAGTGATGTGACGTTGTCTGGGGAATGGGAGAGTGGCATTTCTGTGGGAATAAAGGGCTTTGTGCTTTTATGACAATAACACTGGCACCAGGACCTCAGGAACAGCCTCATCCGGGAACCAGGAAGCACTGGTCTTATTCTGGTATCTTTAATAACCACAGTGCCCTGATTGAAAAGGCATTTCTTCAAATACACTTAGAAGATTTTAAAAGGTGCTTGATCATTTTGGGGAGAAGCAGTGAGTAGTTCTGGACCAGAATTTAGTTCTTTGTGAAGGAGAGTATGTGTGTCTAAATAAACTTTATTATCAATGGCACATTGCCTGGGTGCAGGTGAGCAGGTGTGTGACAGGAAATGCCGAGAAAAGCAGCGGGTCTGAGTTATTTGTAAACTGCCTTCATTTCAAAGTAACCTACATTCAGGAGTTTATTTTTTAATCATAATTAAATAATAATCCGGCATATGGTTATCATAAAAAATACAGGAAGTAGCTGGAAGTTAAAAAGCAGAGAGTTTGTGAGTTCACGCTGGTGTTATTAACTGCTCACCGGTGACAAAAAAGGCATAAAGAAAGCAATAATCAAAGGAGCCAGGGTTATGTAACAAATAATTGATAGGTAAATATGGATTGCATGTTTTTTGGGAAGCGTGCACAGGCAGTCAGAGGAGCCTTGGTGTTGCACAGTTGGTTCTAATTCCTTGGCTCCCCTCAGTTTTCTCCCAGCCCCGGCCTGCCAGACGAACGCTCCTCTGCGCCAGTTGGATCCCTGCATCCCCCTCGCACAGCGAGAGCACCACTATTCCCTATAACCACGGTGATGAATATGCAAATATCATTACATTAATTGGCAGTTACAGTTCTCTGTGCTCTCGCAGCACAGAGGATTCTGAGCTGTTAATAGAAAAGCAAAGAAACTGTGGCCCGTAGGCGACCAATAGAAAATTGTACTTCGTTTTCCCTTCCTTCCTTGGCACTCCGGTTCCTGGGTGTGTTGCACGTGTCATTACGTTCTTCTGTGAAACTGCAAGTATCTCTCTTAGCACAAATTGACACAAGTTCAAATCAAAATCCTTCAGCAAACCAACGCCTCTGTGTGTTGCTGGTCTGCAGGAAAGGAATGATGGAAGCAGAAAGGGAAAATCAAAACCATTTTCTGTTTTCAAATGCCCTCAGTATGTGGATGGTTTTGCTTCTTCTGTGGCTCCTCGTATTGTAACGTGAAATATTGGTTCAGAGATTTAAGGAAGATTTTCTCTTCTTTCTTTGCTAATTTGGGAAGAAGATGAAGTGTGTAGTGTAGTGCTGGAGCAGTGCTCTTTTTTGGTGTTTGACCGTACATATTTCTGCTACTTATAGCACAGATAAATTGTGGGAATTCCTTTTTATCATGGATGTGCCTGATCCTGAAAGCCTAATCTTTTTTAAGGAAAAAAGGGACTTTAATCTCTAAAATCCCACCTGAGCAATGGCTTCTTACTGCACTTAATTTCTGTAATTATATAAAGAAGTAATTTTCAAAGATAATGAAGATGAGTTTCTTCAGTTTCCTCAGCTAAAGGAATAAGTAAAATGAATGTGCAGTTGTGAGTCATGTTTAGTCCTGCTGTGTCTTCTGATCACTTCCTGTTACATCCTTTATGTCCATTAAACATTAAAAAAGTAGAAATTGTTCTAAAAATGACTGTTCAGGCTTTTTTCCTCAGCAGAAAGGAATACTGATGGCTTGAACTGGCAGCTGACCAGTCCAGAATCTCAGTGGAAATCTATAGCTGGCTTAGACTTTAGTCTTTAATTAAAAAATGAAAATTAAAATGTAAAAATTCGTTGGAATGTAGAGAAAATTGAAATACCTATGTGTACTTCCTTGTCACAATTATACAGGCAAAATAGCACATTTCTACAAATTGCTGTCGTAAGAGATGCACATAATTTAGTGACAAGCAGCTTGGACATCTGAGGTTGAAGGCTTACTTTGAAGGGTACCCACAGGGGTTGACCATTAGTTGCATTTTTTTTTTCCTGAGAGAGAAATACTGAAGGTGAAACCCAGCAAGGCTTTTCCTGACAGAACTCCAGGATGAAGCACCTGAGGAACTGGAGGAGCCGTCTTCTGACAGGAAGTTATGGCTCGAACCATCTGTCTGTTCCAGCTATCAGAGGGAAATTGTAGATGCGGCTTAACGTTATTTAAAATTTTAAAACTTCAGTTCAATGTGTATACAGTAAAAATCCAAGGTGCATTAACGTATGGAAGGCCGTTAATTTAGAACAGTTTTCATTTTGTTTTGAAGCCAGATGTTTGTAGGTGTCACCTTCCAGTCTAATGATGGTTTAAATGACTTTCTCCCCCCTCTTTTACCACTGCACAACTTCACGTGAGGAAAGATCGATTCCCAGAGGCCTGCGACACGCGGCCGTGCTGGAGGAAGGAGAAGTTGTCAGTGCCATTTGCTCATCATGCAGCTTCTGCAAGGATTTAGGACAAACAGGTGTTGTTAGCAAACGGGGATAGAGATGGCAGTGGAGCACCAAACTGAACTGTCCTCTGCAACTGGACAGGGCAGCCAAAGCAGAGTTAGTGAATGAGGAGTGGGTGTCCCAAAAATCCATTATGTTTGCTTAGGAGAGGAGAATTTGGGAAAATGGCAGAAAAACTGTTTTGTGGTGCCGTAAGTCAGATCTGCAGGCAAATTGTGGGCCAGGCCCTGGGGAGTGCTGTGGTCAGAGCTGGTGGTCAGAGCTGGCCGTGTCCAGTGGCCATGAGGACAGGCCTGCAGAGCTCAGTGTTCTGCCAGAGGCTGCTGCCTGCCCGGGAGGCTGAGGGGTGCTGGGCAGTGACCTTTCTCCGTGGTTTTCATCTTGAGCATCACCTGAGAGCCCCAGATCTTCAGCTTTTTCCTGCTGGGCTGCAGGCACAATGCAAGTCCAGACACTGTGCAAGGTGGATGGAGCTCTCTGCCAACTTCCCACGCGTGCCAGCTCTAGAAACTATGTCAAACTTCAATTAAAATAAACGAATTTTTTAGCAGCTACTATGGGACAGATGTTCTCAAGTTTTTTTTGTAATGAACTTTACAACAGCAAGACAGGGAAACTTTCAGGGTGGTCAATATTAATAATTCAATTAACGCATAAAGTCAGATAGCTTTTACTGCTGGTTTTGCCTGTGGTGTATTTGTCACCTCTGCACATTGATCATCTCACAGATTCATTTTAGAACATATTTTGTCTTCCTACGTGCAGTATGTATAATTACACTTGAATAGTTACACACAGAAATAATACCAGTAGGTTAGAAAATTACCTGTCCATTCCAACTTCTGGAGTTATTTCTGCACAGTGCAGCTATTCCACGCACTATTTCTAATAGCGCAGCTATTCCCTGAGCTGCTGGGGAACCTCGCGAGTGAGGTGGAGCTCTGGGGAGGGTTGGGAGTGTGCCTGTGCCGCTCCCGTGTTGTGACAAGGCGTCACAGAGAAGTGCCCAGCCCCCCGCGAAACGCCGTCATTACCCAGCGTGTTTATCAAACAGCGGCAGGGAAAACGTGTCAGTCAGCGCGGCGCTGCTGGCGGAGCTCCTGGGGAACGGGCTGCGAGGAGCGGAGCGCACCCCACAGCCACGGAGGCACTCGGGTGCGGATGGGATTCCAAACCCCTGGTGTGTCACAAGTGGGAGATTTCATGGGGCTGTGGTTGTTGTGTATTGACGTCTCATATTTCATGGACTGTTAATACTTTAGAAATCTGTGGGTTTTTTTTTTTTTTTTCTGAGATATAATCTTGAAGTGATGACTGATGTTGGAACAATTCCTTTCCCTTCCCTTCCCACCCAAGAGTTTCTCTTAAATTCAGGTTAAAAGAGGGTTAAGAGAAGACAAGGTTAAATCAATGGTGAAAAGTGGGAACTCAAAAATCTCTTCCCCAACCAATCATCTCAGGGTTGCTTTCTCATGATTTTAAAGAAGCCCAGTAGTTCTTCAGCTGTCAAAAGATTTCCTGGAGGGGCAGATGAGTGTGCAGAAATGGACATAACCCATGTCCTCCTCTGAAACAGACAAATCTCTCAGTCCACAGGGTGTATGGAATTTTGAAGAGGGATATCTTTGCATTATAAAAGTGAATTTAATGTTTGTGAAAATGCTGGAAGCACAGTGAAGTGTTGTGTTGTTAAAGGGAAGTTAATAAATGGACAGTCTTGTGTTCCATGGTTGCTTCAGTGTCTTAACTCCTCAGCAGAGGTAGAACTGCATCACCTCTCATCAGTCAGAGAGTCACTGAGAAGTTGGTGCTGACATCAGCTGTGGTATTTATTCTTTATTCCATTAACTCCATTGATTAATTCTATTAGGCTATACAAACTTAACAAAAATTGTAAGATATCCACAAATTGTTGTGCATTTATATTTAGCAGTGGCTTTAATAGCAGCTCATAGCTAAATGAAAACAAACTGTTTAAAGTAATTTTTAAAAACATTTGGAAGAACAGAAATAATAGGCTAGTTTTAATCATATAGTACAAAACATTCGATAAATGGAGCGAGATCTCAGTGAGTGTAGGAGATGAGCATTAGCGTAGTAACAAGACTGTAACAAGTGGTTATTGCTTTAGCCTTTCCCCTTTGGAGATGTGAATTTAAGAGCTGCTTGAGGCTGCAGTTAATGAAGTCGAGTGGTTTCACACACTGTGCTTGGTGCAGTTACCAGAGTTGGCCCTGGAAGGCCTCGGACTGGGCTGGCAGATGCGTTGCAGGTCAGTGCTGAGTTGCAAGAGCTGTGGGAGGGAAACGCCACCTTTTGCTGGTATTGCTGTCCCTCAGTACATTTGTAATCAGCATGTTAGTGCAATATTCAAAAAAGAGCAGCCAAAGAAGGACATGGCATTTTGCTGTTGCTCTTCCATGAAGCACTGCTGTGGTTGTTGGATGAGCAGGGAATCACCACCACTGACAGGGAGGTTTGTTCCAGAGACTCCATGGTCTAAAACAGCAGAGCAAGATGAGCTGAGTGAGCAGAGAAAATGCACAATGGCGGTTTTTACTGAGACTCTCTCATCATTGTGACAAGCTGTTGAAAAATTAATCTAATTATAGATAGATACATTTGTTTCACGGATTCATTTTCAAGTCATAAGCTGCCTTGCATTCCTAGTGTTAGATGCTTGAAGATCATTGTCTAAGCCCCCCAAAAAAGAGTATTAAGCAGGATGTAGAAGCAGGATATATGAATCAGTGTTGGGTTTGATACTTTCCTCGTGTGGTTTCTGAGCCTGTTGCTCACGTGTTGGTCGTGTTCTCGCGGTTTCTTGAGTTTTGCGTTGAATCTGTGGCTGTCCTGTCATCAAACCACTGCAGATGTGGGAACAAGGAAGATGATACCAGGCTGTGGATGTATAGATATCCATGGGATAGCTGTGGGGGTGAGGGACCATGGTTCAGATAGGCCAGGGAATGTCAGATGTGAGTTTGGACACTTGGATGTGCCAGCTCCGCTCCCCTTCTGGACCGGCTCACACAAGTACAGGACTGTAAAGCAGTTATGGATATATTCTTATTCAGGTAGTGATGCTCTTAAAGGGAAATATTCCACACGTGTGTATGAGCTGTGCTTATCGAAGGACATGCTTAAAAGTGTTAGAAAATTACTGGGAAAATTTTGTAGGTCTGAATACATTCAAACATGTATAAACTTGGATAAATATATTTGGACACTTAAAGGAGATATTTTGTTCTAACTTAATGGGGCCCTTAATGCTACAAAGAGAGTCTTGTGAGCAGTGAAGGAGCCAGAAATGCCTGCAGGCAGTAGTTATTAGTTACTATTAATCAGCAACCAGAAGCCATCCCTGGAGGGATTTAAAAGCCGTGTGGATGTGGCACTTGGGGACATGGGTTAATGGTGGCCGTGGTGGTGCTGTTGGGCTTGATGGATCTAAATGGATGAAAGTGATTCTGGGGTTCTATGATTTTGTTTGAGGAGATCCAGGAGAAGGCCCTGGCTTCCTCCAGCAGGATCGGGTGACTTTCAGGTGACACGTCCCGATGCGAGGAACATCGACTCTGATGTGGCTGCTCCAAGAGTGCCCAAACGTTGGTGTCCAGCTGCCAGATGGAGCCGCGCAGAGCCCATCCCGCTGAGGGGAGGTGTCTGAGGGGCTGGGGGTGGTGTGTGATGGCTGAGGAGGATCAGCCATATGGACGTGGCTCTCTCCGGGCCCGCGGGCACCGCCGCAGCGTCGCCGAGCGCCTGTTGGCAGCGGCGCTCCCCGGGAACGGCCCTGCCTTCAAACACCAGTAATTGATGAATTGTATGCAATATGCAAATGGGAATGCATAAATCTCCTGAATGACAGCTTAATTTATGTGAGCCTTAATGAATGCAGGATTAGATTTTAATTAAATATCTTCAAAGGCACCCTGACTTACTCAGTTTTTTGGCTGCTGTCTTTACGGGAGTTTAGGAGGGGACAAAATCCAGATTTTAAATATGCTATTTACTGTATTTTCTAATAAATTGTCATTACGCAGAAGTCAAATATATATATCTCTTGGGTGCATATATTTCAGGGACTATTAGATAAATCCTATGATGATAATAATAATAAAATCAAAGTACCATGACACTTGTTTGAGTTAAATAATTAGTGCCACTGGTTCACTTGTTCCTTTATGTTTAAAATGAGTAAGCATCCCAGTTAAAGCTGCTATAAATGTTTAATGTTTCACATTCAAGAAGTACCTTAAACTTCTAAAAACAAGTGTTTGCATTTTAATGGTTACTGTTGCTGTAGTTGTTCCTCCAGTTGTGATGAGTTGATTGTTTGTACTAAAGCAGTGAGAGCTAAATCCAGCTTGGCTGCCTCAGCCAGCCTGTGGCAGCTGCGGGAGATTATCTGCACAGGCAGAGCACTTTGAGGTACCAGGGCATAAATAGTGGGTGCCTAATTCCCTGGCTCCTGGAAGGGGCAGGTTATCCTGCCCTGCACCCAGCAGATGACGGGAGCAGTGGCTGAAGTGGGAGCAAGCTGGGTCAGCAGAACCCCAGGGAGAATTAGTTAAGTGAACAGTTTGGTGTTTTGCTGGACAGAGCTTATCAGTCTGGAAGAAGCAAAACCAGTGGGATGGAAAGAGGAGGTAAGAAGACAACAAGATATTTCTGCTTGGAATTTAAGTATATGTGAAGTCAGTTATACCTGAATAGTGCCATTGTCTTGAAATTCTTGCTTCCTCCATCTTAATCATTTAGTGGTGGCCTTGGCAGTGCTGGGTGAACACTTGGACTTGATGGTCTTCAAGGTCTCTTCAATCAAAATGATTCAATACAGAAAAAAGAAAACTATATGGTACCCCTTCCTAATAATCTTTCATTTAAACAAGGAGATAGTTAATGAGGGTGAGGAAACACTGGCACAAGTTGCCCACAGAGGTGGTAGATTTCACATCCCTGAGAAATTTCAAGGCCAGGTTAGACAGGGCTGATCCAGTGGAAGGTGTCCCTGTTCACTGCAGAAGGTAGGACTGGATGGCTTTTAAAGGTCCCTTCCAACTCAAACCATTCTTGGATACTCTTACTGTATTATTTTTGTAGTAATTCCATTTGTATTTCCCCCCCTGCTCACACCCACTGAGCTGGACCCTTGCAGTGGAGTTCCAGCTCTCCTTTCTGGGTGTTTGCATTGTCACCTGCCCCACCCTCTGTGCAGGTCCTTGCTCCTAATTCAGGGGCAGAGCAAAGATCTCCTGCTTTCCATCAGCTCCCATCTGGGAGAGCCTTTGGGATGGTGTGATGGTGCTGACTCTTTCCATCCAGGGAGAAGCAGTGAGAGTGACAGGGCAGGACCTTCATTTCCTCCTGTGTTCTGGGTCATTCTTCACTTTCTTGGCCTGTTTGATACCATAATACTGGTCCAGGGAGAGTAGCCAGGATGACAAATTTCTCAGCAGTGGGAGAACAGACCTGAGGGTGTAGGATAGGTTTGGTGGATGTGAGGCCAAGAGCAGAGAGTTTGGGGGATATTGTAGAGGCAAATCATTGTGAAACATTGAGCAGTTTGGATAAGTGTTGATTAAAAACGTAAATGTGGAAGGAAATGGATTTTCAGCCTTGTATTACACAGGCTTTTTGTCTGGAAACAATTTCATTTTTATCTATCTTCATTTAAATGTTTTCTCCTAACGTAATGCAGTTGCAAAATAGGTCACTCTAGTGAAGGCAACGCACAAGGTAGGCTGCCTTGTTTGGTTTTTTTGGTGCAAGTCCTTAGCCACAGGGCTGGCGAGCTGTTCCTGCCGGGTTCCTGTGTCCGCGCCGGCGGTTGGGAGCGTGGTTGGTTATCAGGCTTGGAGCTCCCCGTCGTGAAGGATTGCCTGTTGCACAACCCTTGATAACACATGCAAGAACAAACTTACAGTTGCTGTAATTTTTTAATGCCAAAAAAGTAAATAAAATCTCGAGACCCGGTGCTTTTTTTATTGTCGAGAGTAAGGACTGAGAATTTCTTGAAGTGGGATTGTAGTGGATACAGCAGGGGGAGATGTCTGAGGTTCAGCAAGGAAACACTTCTGGGTCAAAGAGAAACTAAAAAATAACTGAGAGGAAAACCCATCACCCCAGCAAGGAACCAGAAGTGCACTTGGAAGGAATTACCCGGACCCGGAGAAATATTTTCATCAAGTGGGACAACATCTAAATCTAAACATGTTTAAATATTTTTTTACTTTTTTTTTCTTGTAGGAAGAACTTCTCTATAGGTGACCATTTTTTTTCACCCTTGTGGGCCTTTTATATTTCACAACGTCTCCCTGACATGGGGGGATCTGTGGGAATATGTGAAGGCAGAGTCTTTTCTGTGCATCATTAAATCTTCATCATTTGGGCACTGATGGATAATGTTTGCTAAATACCTTATTACTGCCTTTTTGAATTATGTTGACCCGTTCCTATTATATGAATGTTTCCTGTAATTATGGCTGCATTTAAAACTGCAGCCTTTAAAACTTTAAAATTCCAATAAAAATTGGTGTATAGATAAAAGCGTGGCAGTGAACGCCATTTATTTCTGAGCATTTTTTATTTTATGTTGCTCACGATCAAGAACTGTTTTAAATCATGAGATTGAAAAAGTCAAGTTAAAAATAACTCTAAAGCACACAAAGGCTGGTGATGGGAAATTTAAATATATAAATATAGAATTGTGAAATATCAAGGTAAAATTCAAATGTAGAAAATAGAACAGGCCGGTCCATTTTTTTCTGAACAACTTCATGTTGATGCTCTCATTTTTAATTTTGCCCAGTTTTAGGTTTGGAAGCAGTTTCGGTAAGGGAAACCTGCTTTGGGAAATCTGCAGTTGAATCCTGACAATTAATACAAATTTTAGACTCTGGGGCAGTGTGACAGATCTAAAGGTCTTCACTGAAAACACAGATGCTAATAATAGATGGCAGAGGCTTTCTGGACTTGAATGTGCACATCAGTCATTGACTGTGTATTTTTTGGCTGGAAAGTTAGAATTGATGCCCAGGTTTTTTTGGTTTTTTTTTTAATCATTCTCAGATGCTCCTTTTTGAATTTCTCTGATAACAACACACTGTGTTGGTAGAGCTGCTCTTAAAACAAGTGCAGGCACAGAGCTCTTTCAGAGACTTTCAGAAACTGAGATCGGATACATTGAACTGCTGGTTCAAGCTCAGCAGCAATTTAAAAGGCAGTTTGAATGTTTTTTAATTAGGCCTATTTGAATAATTTGTGATGGTGCTAAGCTTAATTCCTTTAAGAAATGCACTCAGGGATAATCCTGGAGGATTTCTGTGGATTGGGTCGCACATGTTGCAGGCTCAGGCTTGTTCAGGTAGATGATAAATAGCTCTGCTGTCCAGGTGTACCTGAGAAGGGATTCACAGGGAGAGCAGGAATTGGTCCCTAACAGGAGGGAAATGCTCTCTGAAGTGTGGGATTGCACCCAATCTACTTTGGACTGACTTGGAAATACGTGGTTATTAAGAAATTTAAATTTGGGTAATTTGAAATCATTCTTACACTGCGCAAATTCGCTGTTGCCACTATTAGAAAGTTAAAAATGAGCATGCTCCAGCACTGCAATATTAAAAGGAAAATCCAGTTCACTTCTTTATGAAAGCATGTTTTAAGAAATTAAAATAGGAAAAAAAAATTCTGAAGCTTCATTACTTTATTTTTGTTTTCCCAGGAAACAGCTACAAAAATCAGTGAGTAAATAAACACAATGGAGCATGCTTACCAGGGACCAAACTTTGAGATTCCACAGAAAAAAGATCTGGCTTACAAGGAATTACTGAAAAGATGTTCTTGTACGTTTTCCTTTGAGATTTCAGCACTGCAGCCTAAGCAGAATTTCAACCCAGACAGATTTTGTGTGGTTTCAAAAGAAATGTCTTCTGCTGTATTTGAAAAAGAATCAAGTTATGTACTTTGCACTTCTTCTAATGTCAATTAGTCATGGTGGAATAATGCTTTGGAACAACTGGGCTCTTTTAAGTATCACTGGAAAATAACCTTTTCAGTTAGCTGAGGAATTTGTTCTGTCGTTAATATTTGCTTAAGGAGAAGCTGTGCAATTAAAGCTGGGAAGCAGCAGTGAGCAGCTCTGGAGGAGAAAACTGAAAGTGCTTCAGCATCGCTGCTCTCAGAAGGGAGCCCAGGGTGTTCCACCAAATGATGCTCCTGCACAAAGCTCTACCCTGTGCCTGAAATCTGAAAGACCTCTCTGGATGTTCTGAAATAATCCCAAGTAACAAAGTGGGGAAATCTCTGCAAAGGCTGGTGGGTTTCAAAGCTGTGCAGTCAGGGCAGTGAAATCGTAACTGGTTATTTCAGTGTCCCAGCTCTGCCCCACAGGTAATCCGCAGGGAGCTGAGGAATTCCGTGCCTTTCTACCATTTCACATGTAAAAGCTGTTGATCTCTACAGTGCCATTTCAGTGAAAAAGTTGTGCTGTTTTTGCTGTATGTGGAAAGATCTGTTGAAATGTGTTTTTTGTCTAACATTCCTTTCACATCTGCTATTTACCACACAGAATACAGCGATGTAAATCTTAATATTTCATTTGAAATCAGCCCATTCTAACAACTTAATCATTTTGACTGCCGTGCTTTCAATTCCCTCTAGCTTGGAATATGTTCCTTGTAATTAGGTGGTTTAGGGATCCATGTGCAGTTCCAGGTACAGCCATGCAGGAGCAGATGAGGTTGGGCAATTTCTGCCTTTCCTGACATGATGCTTCCAGGCTGCAGCCCAGCAAAAAGTTGGATATTTTCCTTGTTTTGTCACATCTGCCTCATTTGCAGTCTTTTATAACACCTAAATGTCTCTCAGCATATTAACATTGCAGATGTTGCCTCTCTTTTGGAGGGCTAAATTTTCGTTGTTTTTCACACTTCATTAATTTTGCCAATTGAAAAAATTGAATTAATTTTAAAGCTGCTTTTATTCACTCAGATCTCGCTGAAGGGTTTTGTAATCTTTCCCCTTTCCTGTCGATGCAGTCTCTTCTTTGAGCTGTTTTAAACTTCCCTGCTTCCTTTTCGGAATGTTTATGATGATATTAGAGCTGAATCACTTTATTGCTGATTTTCCAAGGTAGCTCCTCTCCATACCATAATTTGCTGTTTCAGTCCATGAGTGCTCACATTCATACTCATCTTTTATTGGAACAAGGCACTCTGTTAGTTGATTTTTCTCATTAAATTAGGGTCTAAATGTACTGCATCTTCTTTTTCCCCCCATATATCAATTAAATGTGCAACTCCCTTTCTAGAAAGATTTTATTCTGCCAAATGGCAGCACCACCCTGTGCTGTCATCAGCCTGAGATCATTCTTTCTATGGTTGTTTAAGTATTTATCAGAAGCAGAAGTTATTTCTCCAGGTCAGTAATTACTGGACCTACTTAGACTGGACACGAACACAGAACAGATTTTCATGCTCCCTTATCTGTGCTCCTTTAAAGTGTTTTTTTCAATAAAAGCTATTTTTAAAATTAAGGGAAAACAAGTCATTGACCTGGAAACTAATTACATTGCTGGAACTCAAGGTTTGCTTTTTTGTTTGTTTTTAACAAAAAGGAAAATTATTAGTTAAAAATACTACTTAGGAACAATTACTTCAGCAGCTGGAAGTTTTGCACGGGGGTGATGGCGCTGTTTTAATGGATTGTTGATACAGAACTGAAGCTGCCCCCTCATTTCAGTGCGGTGCAAGGTGAAGTTTTCTGGTTGTAGTCATTTAAGTGTCTCTAATTTGGCCTCTGAAGACAACCAGAATGATGGTGAACAGTGAATTCTGTAGGATTGTTACGTGAGGAAATGATAACAACCCCCCAGAACTGCGAGGGGTCCCGCAGGTTGTGACTGTGCTCCAGACTCTGCCCCGCAGAAACGCCCTGAATTCCAGCATACTCTGCTGTATGATGGGGCAAATGGGGAACAGATAAAGGCTGTGTTACCTTTTATTTGTTCATATTTATCTGGCTTTGTCCGTCTCTTGAAATAGTGCAAGTCTGATTTGTGTTCCATACCACTGAGAATGCCAAATTATTTCCTTCTTCTAATAACACGGAGGAAAGACGCTTCTCTTGTGAATTTTTCAAAAAAAACCCCAACACTCTAAAGCTCTGAAATTTCAAGGAAAGAAATGTGTATCTAAAATGATAGAAATTGTGAATAGTGGGACACATTAAATTATCTTAACAAGTGCAGGCCAGATGTCCATCACTGTAGAATTAAGTTAAGCAGTTGAATTTATTGTCAAATCAGCCAGTTTTCTGTGTGATGTATTTGATAATTCTCCTAAGTTAATTAGTTGCAAGCAGATACTTTATGGCACTATGGCCTGGCTGTAAAATAATGCAGCTGGGTTGCTTTCAAATGGAAGAGTCTTCTGTCATTTCTCTACAGCTTTAAAAAATATCTGAGTGTTATCTGGAGTCAGGCTGAGCTGGAATTTCTGTCACCCATTTAGTCCAAGGTGATTACTCCACTTGAGAATGTCAACAATTACCCAGTGCTCATGTTTAATTAGTAAAAGGGAAGCACCTGTATTTTCAGAGGAAAAGACTCCAGGATTAGACTGTACAAATTCAAGTTGTAACAAAAGACAAAAATGAGCATATTATTCATCCTGGGGGAAAATCAGTCACTGGATGGGCTCCGTTCACGGAAAAAATGCAACAAATAATTCTTTTTGCCTCTGGTCTCTGTGCTTTTGTACTGATGCATATCAGTAATGATGTTTACAACTCTTAGTCTGTCCAGCAGCAAAACAAAAGAACTAATAGCACTTCTGGTGATTAGACAGACCCGTAGCACTCTGGCTTTAATACCTCAAATTTTACACTTGACGTATCATTGCCGACTGAAAAATGCGACTTTTTATTTATTTTCTTTAAATCACTTTCTTTAAACCACCATCTGGTTGAGGCATTAAAACAGGCAATATTGCTCTAAGAGTTTTCTTAAGACCTTTCTTTGGCTGTTAATTGCACATTTATAATTATGTTCTTACAAAAAGATAAAAGAGTTTTGAAGGATTATTCTTGGCAACAGACCTGAGGTGAAAACCTGCTGGTTTAATGTGTAAATTATAATGTGTGCAGTTGTGAAGAGTGGTTTTGTGAAATGCTCGAGTAAACTCAAGAATCTAAGAGAGCTGTCAGAGAGTTTGCACTCGTAAGGGGCTGATGTTCATTGCAAAACAACTCATAATATGCTGTGCCTGAAGGCTCAGTGAGTGGTTTAACTTAAACACAATCACCAACTTTCTGGAAGACAGATAAAGGAAACAATTGTTCCTCTAGCAAAGTTAGAGAAATGAAAAAAGCAGCCTCACTTTGATGCCTGTTTAAAATCATTAATTTTCCTGTAAGTTAATGTAAATCGAGGATTAAACAGAAACTGTTACCATCTGACCCTTATAAACTAAACTTCTGTGTGGCTCATCTATTTGAAGTCAAATCTATCCATACATCTAAACAGGAAACTGAACGAAAACATTTTTTCTTTTCATTTCCTATATCCTGCAAACGTTTTCAAAGCCTATTTCCTTTTAAAAGTTAGGCTGTATACTTATAAGGCTCTTTTTTTTCCTCCTGTGATCATAAACTTAACCACCAGTTACTAAGCAGAGGATTAGGAGAGGGTGATCCCTGGGCACTGAAGTTTATCCATCTGAAAATGTTTCTAAAATACCATCTTTGCGCATGGTTTTGGACTGTGTGAGGGATCCACACTCTGGGATAGTGTACAAATACTGTAATTATGATCAGTTCAGTTTCGTGACTGAATGGCAAATGGTGGGGATTCAGGATTACAACTTCTCCCTACAGCTCAGGGTGGTTTCCCCCTTGGTAGATCTGTATTTCCTTGTCTGTAGTGACATTGATCTCTAGAAAATGCTTTGCACTCTAGAGATGAAATTACTGTGTATTAGATTATTATTATTATTATTAATTGCTGTTCTTTATTAACTGCAAGGATGAATGACACAGCTCTGGTGCTCACCACTTAAATCTGCAGGTTGTTGATGTTTAAAAAGGTGGTAAATATCAAACAGGGGTGGCTGTCATCCCTCATGTTTTGGGGATCCAGAGCACGTGGTGATAGGAAGCTCTTCCTTCAGTAAATGAGTTTGGGGCTTTTGTGTGTCCGTGCTCGACAAAAAGCTCCTCATCTTAATGAACTGCCTTGTTTCATTATCAGATGTTCCCATGTCAAAATAGCATCATTTTGTCCCTGGTCAGTTGAGCGTCACACAGCGCAGGGAGTTTGAAGCCAGGTCCTTCACTCAGATAATGTGACTGGAAAGGGCAGACACTGACAGTGAAGGATTCACAGCCCTGACCCTTCCTCTTGGTCATGGCCTTGTCCTGCCTTCCTGGCCCCGGGAGCAGGATTGGGTCCCAGTGTGAGTTGCTTTTTCCTAGGTAACAGATAAGCAGCAACTTCTGGTGTTGCGCTGTGGTGTATTGAGTTTCCAGAGCGGGCGCTTGCTTCCTGCAATCCCAAGTTGCCTGCAGGGCTGACACCAAGTGCTGGATGCAGACAGATGTGAGGTGTGCAGTGTTCCCAGGTGTGCAGCGTTCCCGGGTGTGCAGCGTTCCCGGGTGTGCAGCTTTCCCGGGTGTGCAGCNTTCCCAGGTGTGCAGTATTCCCAGATGTGCAGCATTCCCAGGTGTGCAGCGTTCCCAGATGTGCAGCGTTCCCAGGTGTGCAGCGTTCCCGGGTGTGCAGCGTTCCCGGGTGTGCAGCGTTCCCAGGTGTGCAGTATTCCCAGGTGTGCAGCGTTCCCAGGTGTGCAGCATTCCCAGATGTGCAGCGTTCCCGGGTGTGCAGCGTTCCCAGATGTGCAGGATTCCCGGGTGTGCAGCGTTCCCAGATGTGCAGCGTTCCTGGGTGTGCAGCGTTCCCGGGTGTGCAGTGTTCCCAGATGTGCAGTGTTCCCAGATGTGCAGTATTCCCAGATGTGCAGTATTCCCAGATGTGCAGTATTCCCGGGTGTGTGGCAGGGTGCAGGTCATTGCTTTACACGGCCTTTCAAGTGTTTACCATTGTTTCTCTTCCCTCCTCACGTGGCTGTAGCCTAAAAAGAAAGTTCTGAGCGGTTTTGATTTGTCACAATATCAAGTTTGAGATGATGCCTGTACCCTCCCAAAGGTGCACCTGGATCTTCAGCTGTCCTGGCACTTGTTCTTCTGCCAATTTGGCCGTGAAATATGAGCTCCCACATCTCTACCAGATTTAAATGCATCAAAGAATCCTGGATCTGCTGATTGGATACATTCTTCTTCACAAAAACGCCCCTCCCTAAACAGAGTAATGCATTCAATATGGGAGGTGTTTCAGAAATTTTACTTTAGTAACTAGGTCAAGAACATGGAACTTTTGGAAAGAATTCTCATGCATGAACAGTAGTGTGCAAGATTTTTCATTAAAGACATGGTGATGAGGAAGATGATGTAGGACAGCAAATTCCTACCATTCAAGGAGGCTCTGTTACAGCACATGGAGGAAGAAAATATAGAGGGGCTTCTGGTACCCTAATAATTGGCACTTGGTAGTTTGATTTTAGCAAGAAATATGACAAAAATTCTGCCCTAATATGTAATATATTATAATACAGTACAGTGTCTGTATTCTTCCCTACTTTTTTCCCCCTTAGTTCACTGGAATTAGTTAATGAGGATGTTGGAGGATTGAGGGGGCAAAGAAGCTCAAACCTCTGGGACTGGCCCTTGTCGAACAAACAGCATCCAGACACGATGCTGCACATGTCACAAGTGTCACCTTCTGCAGAAACTCTGTTTCCCTTGGTTTTGCAGTTGATTAAATAGTGATTGTATTCCTTGTTGTATAAAATTGGAGTATCTTGGACGGGGCTGGTGGGAGAGGACAGCAAACTTTGCCATGTTAGAGCACGAGCCCACTTGCATGAAAAGAAAAAAGGATTCTTCTAACAACTTTCAGGGTAGGAAGATAGGACTTAAGTGAATTTGGCTCTGAACCAGATAATCCTCTTTTGTTGATGTTAAACCACTGGCCACAGCAGTGATTACAGCATCAGAGTACAAAAGAGGCTTTATTTATACTACACTTCTTCTTTCATGTTTCCAATCATAAAAATAAATATGTCCTATTAGAAAAGAAAGATTTTACTTATTTACTTGTTTGCGTGCTGGGAGGCATTAAGTATTTCCTTTTTTTTTTAGGGGAAGTGTGTTGCTTGCATTTAACTCAGATAAAAATAAAGGAAGATAAAACTAATTTAATTTTAGAACATAATTTTTTTATTTGTTGAACAACTGTTGTTTTAAAATGGATAGCCTGCTGCGAAAGAAACAAAGCCACTTCAACAAAGCAGGAAATCAATAACCACAAGAAAGCCTAAAGAAAATGAATGCATACAGGGTGAGCAAGTGACATAGAAATTATTTTCTGGTGTAAGAATGGTAATAATAGAATGCATATGGAGGGGATGAAAAACATGATAGAAATATACATAGAAAAGACATGTTCTCTATTTCTAGTTGTAAATAATGACCCCTGTGTTACAGTATTTAAACTTTGAAGGGTCCAGATGATGGTTTTCTTCCTGATTTCCCCACCCCCCAATCCTAGGTAAATATTTATGCTTGCAAAATTTAGTAGGCTGGCAGCCATGGAAACGTATGTCTTTCATTTATCTCCAGGAAATCTGGTTACAAACACTCTTTTACTTGAATTCTTTCAATCTTTTTCAGCAGCTTTTAAAACAACCTCTGGAGTAAGGAGCAGGAGCTGTGTGTGTGACGTGTGAGTGGGATTCTGTGGCAGTCCGTGGCAGGGCTGTGTTTGCCCAGAGGTGGATGGTGCTAGGAAGTTACACACACCACGGAATTTCTGGGAGAGTCAAACCCTTGGGTTTGAAGGAAAGTCTTTTAAAGACATCAGCAGCAGGTATGACTTGTCTGCTCAACTGTTGTATCTACTCCAGGACGTACTTGAGTTCAGGAAATCCCTGAACTTGGGAATAACTCAGCTGCTTTGCAGTAGACTGAGCTGCTTTTTCTGCAGTTGGCTTCTTCCAGTTTTTCCTAGTTCTATATGAGAGACATTTATAAAATGACATCGTGTTTCTCAGTGGGAAATGATCTGTGGCTGTGGTGAGAAGAGTTCCTTGATGTATCTGTCGATGGAAAAGCAGACAGGCTTTTGGTCAGAGAAGTGCCTCAGTGTATAAAAAAAACAAGTAGTATTTGAGGCTTGTTATGAGCTGAGAATAATTATTCCTTGTATCTGTCACCCCACCTTGGGGGGAAAGGGTAAACCTGGCTGGTGCAGCAGAGGGAGTATCACCAAGAAGGAAAAGAGTGATGCTGCAATCTCTCAGGGGAGAAAATGAAACCCAGTGCTCGCGTGCAGTGGGGAGAAGAATGAGATACCATAAACTGGTAACTTTATGATGCCTTTGTTTGGGTACCCAGCTGAGATTACAGAGTTACAGATTCTTGTTGAAGCACACTCCTCCTCTCTCAGTCAGCCCTGAGGTTGGCCACATTCAGAATCAGAATCAGAGTGCAGTGGGGTTTGCTTTCACAGTCATTTCGATTGTCTGCTATTATGGAGTTTCAATCAGGTAGAGTTTTTGTGAGTGTGTGCACATGTGTGCACAAAATAGGGGAAGTTTCTACATTCCTGTAGGTTAAATCTCACTTAACGTAACTGATAATACTTCTGTGGTTTTATATATTCATATTAGCATATTTTCAAAACAGGAAGGTTTTAAAGACAAAATTTAATGTCAATTTTACAAAAAATTTCCTTCTTCCCTTTTATTTTCTCCTGTGGTCCTAAAGGTTTGTGTTTTGTTGTTTGAAAAACCCTTCTCCTACTGTACATTTGCAGTAGAAATAATACCCTTGTCTGTCTCGGGAGCTAACTAATGAAATGCCAACAGTCACAAAATCTGGAAAGGTAAAGGTGAAGCAGTGGAGCTACGTCCTTACATTACTGCCTGTTTAATTTCATACTGGTCCAGGACCACCAGCAAACTACAGGGTATTTTCTGTATAGTGAAGTTCAGGCCTCAGATGTTTACTCCTGGACAGAATCACCTAATCACAGAGGCTCCTCTGGATTGCTGGGAACAAGTCCTTTCATCATGGACATTGGTGCAGAGGACTGCTGCTATGTTCTTTCATTTATTATTCTTCAAAAGATGAATTTCTCTTTTCTACCTCTGAAGAGTTTTTGCCAGGATTGTGAAAACACTCAAAGTTGTTATGCAGAGATTAAAAACAGTTCAGGCAAGAGCAGTTTCCCATTGCATCAGCCTGCAGATTGCTCTGACACCATTGTGCCACCACAGAAATGCCCCCCTGTCAGGGAATTAATATCAGTTCCCCTGGGTTACGTGATACTCACGGCTGTAAATATGTCAAGTCTTGCTCTTAGGTTTCTGTCCATAGATAATGGGCTTAAACAGTCACATTTTTTACAACTTTAATTGAGTTGAGTCTTACTGAGATACAGCTTTGTGGAAACCAGCAGTATTTCAAATACCTTTTATTGTAATAAGTTCCTCTGAGTTGGCATTGAATTCAGACACAGGTCAAAAATCAAGCTTGGAAGGGTCTGATACAATTCAGACACATGACATGAGTGTTTGTAATAGATGGTGATTCCCTGCTTGGAAAGTTTCCATGCAACTATTTGTAGAAGTAAGTACGCGTAAAAATAAAATAATTCTTCAAAAGATTTGGGTTAAATTAACTTGTATGAAAGGAGATTTGTAGCTCCTCAGTGTCATGGCATCTCTTTGCACAGGGGTGGACCGTGCCCTGCAGTTCTGTCTGTGCCTTGGCCAGCATCAGCCGTTGGGATGGAGCTGTTCCGTGCTGATCCCAGTGCCTGCCTTGTCACCTGCTCACAGCAGTGCTGGGCTTTCACACACAGGTGGAAAAATCCTGAAAACGTGTTCAGTGGTTTGGTTCTACCTGCTGAACAGTCAGATACTTCAGGAGATTAAAACAAAAACCAGTCAGAATGCAAGTTGCACAGTAATATTGAGTATAATGTGCAGTGGTTGCCAGCCCTGACTGGATCCAGAGCCCGAGCAGAGCCATCCAAGCAGCTGAGCCGAGGTTTGCAAGGCTCAGTGTAAGCCTGGCCATGTCTCTGGCACTTGCACATTTGGTTTAGCTGGACATCATGGGGAGCATTGTTTTGACAACAAATCTGTAATTTGAATTTGGGGTCTGGGTATGTCATTAGTGGCACGATTCCATCCTGGACAGGGCCCCTCCTGCAAGGTTTGGTCTAGGCAGAGTGGGAGCAAAGGGAATGAAGACGCAGCAGCAGGAACTGTGTCCCACTGGCTGTGATCCATAGCTAAATGGACTATATTTTATCTGCACCTTCACTGCCATGGTTACTAACTTCATGCAGTTCTATTAAATTTCTGTGTGTATCCCTACATCTGCTGGAGTCACACTTCCAATTTCCTCACTGCCATACCCTTAAATTGAGCCGGGGCAGTGTGGAACATGGATCAGCCTCCCAGCTTGTCTGCAGCCATGAATCACCACCATTCTGAAATTTGGTGATTTATCCTCCTTTTTTCTGTGGTCTTATTTGGCAGGATAAAAAATAAAACCAGGAATGTTGAGGTACTGTTATATCTGCAGGCATACTCATAAGTAATTAAAGAGTTATTTAATGTTTTAAATCTCAGTGAACCAAAAAGCCTTTTTTGGTTTTAAACTTATTCTGTAATGCCTGATTTCAGAAATAAGCAATTAAACTTTGTTAAGTCAGAACCAATCACTTATTCTCTATTGCAGCTAGGCTATAGTGACAACTGAATACAAGGAATTCAGGTGGTATTTCTGACTGTAGACCCCAAGATAAGTTTTAAGTAACTTAATCTGTGAATAACCAGAAGGTGCTAGAGACCATTGTGGGGATAAATCTGTAAGATAAATCTGTAAAACATGTGTATATGGATGGAATAGTTCTACAAATTTTTACCCTAGTGGGACTTTTTAATACATTTAAGAAATTTGTAGAAATCCCATTTAAATTCTGTATTATCATTTTGCACAGTTATAAGTAGTCCTGAATTAGTGATCTTTCTCAAAATGAAATAGTACATAACAGACTGCATGGAGATATATTGAGACAATGGTGTTTTGCAAAAAAAAAAGATTTTAGTAGAAATTAGATAATTTTAAGCTTCTCTATACTGCTTCACTATTTTTCCAGATAGTTTTATTGAGGATGTTTTCATGAATCAGACACCCATTTATTTTTTAAAATAAAAAAAAGCATTTTCTGCAGTTCTGTCGTGCTATCTGAAGACCTCTTTAGGTAGCAGGCAGAAAAATACCCACCCTGTCTCCCAGAGTAGCGAGTCTCAGGCACAGATACCTGCTAGAGATGGCTCAATCACAATTATTGCATGAGGGACTTCTACTGTTGCACTTCCCATAACTCTTAGTGCCTGTTCATATTTAGTATTTGTTTTAGAACTTCTAAATTTTCATATCAACTACTTAAAGAATCTCAGCTTTCAGTGGTGAGACTTGGAGGAAAATAACCAACACCAGTCTCCTCAGTCTCCTGTGGCCCTTTCTAGAGGAGGAAATATGGGAAGTGTGATTTTTAGACATTCTAAATATTTCAAAATTAAAAGCCAAATAAAAACTTGCAAAATGGAACTCCAAAAACATGCAAATTTTATTAATTCTTATGATAGTCAAGAATAATAAAGCATGGCCTCTGCCCAGGCAGCTTCCCAGTGCTGCCAGGATGTCTAACACAGAGCTGGCATCTAGAGAGAAATACCCTGGTGTCATTGAGGTGTGTGTGCCCGAGAAACCATCCAGGGGCTGGGGGCTGGGATACCTGGAGAATGCCATGTAGAGGGGTTGTGGGTGGGGAAATCCTCGGGGAATTCTGACCCAAACAACGGAGCTTGTGGTAAGGGAACCAAGTGTGGTAATTAGTCAGATCTCTGCTGCATTTTCACTGATGGAGGTTTTTTAGGAGGAACACAGTGGTCACGTGCTATGTTCCATTCTGAATGGTGAAGTTACAGAGGTGTAATATTCCCCTGGAGTCCCAGCTCTGAGCGATTCAGTGCTGTTAAGGAGTGGTTTTTTCTACCAGTAACACCAATCAGAACAACAGAAAAAGTTCAGGTTTGTGATGCTTTAGAACAAACTTCCACTGACATTTTCTCTGAGGACCTTCCTTGCTGAAAATCCCTGGAGAATTGAGTGGGGAGATTCCACTGTGGAGTGTGAGAGCCTTTCTGCACATGTCCTGTGTCCTCTGGCAGGTGAGCTGTGCCTGGGCTCTCCCGGTGCTGGCCTGGGCACTGCCCCGAGCGTTGCTGTAGGGACCAGGTTCTCCTTACCAGCTCCAACAGCTTCATGTATGATTAATGCTCATTGCCCATTTTGCATGGATGACTTTTCTCCTGCTGCTGAGTTGGCTGCTGCTGCCTTTGATGTGGCTGGTGATCCAATGTCCTGCCATGGCCAGACAGGTGATCAGTTTGCCAGCGCCGAGAGGAGACAGAATCAGGTTGCTGCGGGGTCAGGGTTTGCTTCTCTTCTCAAACACTGAAAGGTCAAGCAGAGTTTAACTACCACTGGCATCTTTGAAATGTTGTAATAAATGCCAAAGCAAGGAGATTATTTGAAGTCCGTGCTACAACTAAAAATCTGAAGGTAACAGGGAAGAATTTTAACTCATCAAGATGTTACATTTTTTGGTAAAGACTTAAAAAAGTACCTTTCACAATCACTAGGGGGTATTTCATGATCTTTGAAGAGATGAAAAATTTTAATTTCTGGTTCTTGTTCCAGTTTCAGGAAAGTAACTGAGATGGAGGGGGTGTTGTGTGTGTTTTATTTAGCTTTTTAAAGTGTTATTTTTGTTGAGGTTTTTGGGGGTTTTTACTCATGAGCTTTTGCACCACTTACTGCCACGATTATCAGGGCAGTTTACACAGCACGTCATATAGTACTTCAGTATTTCTCCTTTAAGGCTATTAAAATATGTTGCTGTTGAAGAAATCTGTGATACATATGAGAGCTTCCTAAATCACAGGTCTAGCATATTTTTGTACCAAATAGCTCCAGCCTCATGAAATCAATAATTAATTTATTAACTGGATCTCTTTTGAAAAAACAAAATCAGCAGTCCTGGCGTGGCTGCCTCCTGCCAATTCATAAATAGTTGATGACAAAAATGAAAAGTGTAGAAGTAAAATTCAAATCTTAACGATCAAAGTATCGGGTACCTCATCTATCACAACTTGGAATAAACATATCACAGAAAGTGTCATATCTCATTGACACTGCAAAACATAATGCTTTCCCTTGTTATCTAGCGAGCTGCCAAGGCTACAGAGTTTATAGGCTGCTAAGATAATGTGCTGGTGGTAATCCACTTCACTTGCAGAAATATGAAGTACTGTTGAAATATATTTCTACTTGGTTTATTCTTTGCTCTCAAGAGGGTAGGATGCTATTTCAGTTCTTCTAAAGAAGCTCAGAGAATGAAAAGCAAAACATCAGGATAAATTATGCTAAATGGTGGACTAGACCCCAGAGGAAATCATGCTTCTGTGGTACAGTATTCCTCCATTTATCTTACAAATGTTACATCTAATGTTAATTTTGTAAAGGGAAAGCATTCAAAGGTTCATCTGATCCTTTTAATAATAGTTTTAGTGCTGTAGTGTTATTTGTCAAACTCCTGCCACCATAACTAACTTTCCTAGTTTTGGCAGACCATTCATACAGAAAATATTTTGGGCTACTAATACATAACATTTTATTTCACAAAACACAAATAACCCAGTAATTACACTCCAAAACTTAACAAATAATTGCCAGCAAGCAATTACCATTCAATTAAAGAGTAATTACATGGTTATTTGTGCCCTGTAAAATAAAGCATTACTGAAATCAGTAGCGCAATCAATATTTTAGCAGAAACAGGATGCTGCAGTGATGGACCTTTCAACCTGTGCTGATTAAATTGTCATCCAAATAACAGTTTCCTAGTTAAATCACCACATGTTTATTTGTCTTGATTAATATGCAAATTCTCTTCTGATTCTAGTAAATCTCCTATATTTTAAAGCACAAAAGTAGAGCACTGTCATACATCAGCAGAGATGTGCTGCATGTTTCCACTGATTAATTACATTTTACAAAGCATTGATGAATTAGTGGATTTTATGAAATATGGTTGTCTATAATGAGCATAAAATAGAGTTACAAAAGATGGAGCTGATCAGTAACTTTAAAAAAATCACAAAAATAACCTTATTTCATGTATTGATTCAAATTAAAAATCTTTGGGATATCAAGGGAATATATAAAACTTTGAGAGAAAAAAATGATAAAATTAGCTCTCAATAGGAGTTGAAAATAAAGAAGAAAAGAGACATTAATGAACAATTTCTCAACATTTTACTGTATAAATTTCAACTGTCAAATATACGGCTCAAAATGTAATTTATTTTCTGACAAATTTAATTTCAACCAAAATTTAAGGAATGAACAACATTCAGATTAGTTCATTTTTCTCTTTCAAGAGTTAGTGATTTTGTGGGGGTGGAGGGGAGAGGATGACAGGAATGACTTTATAACCGTGGTGTAAGTGCAGGTAAAAAACCAAAACTCCAGTCATCCTCACTTTCAAGTACACTTTCATCTTTCACATCAAGTAGCTGATGACCCAAGGAGTTTTTGGGTTTGAGAAATGCCAATAGAATATTAATCAGTAGAGACTTTATTTAGTAAAAAGAATAAGATTTATGAAGGTGTACGTGAGAAATAATATTGTAGTTCTGGTTTAGCCTCCGTGGTCTTCACTTGGGACCATAATTTTTGTTTTTTAAAAAGTTTTTAAAATATTCCCATAAACTATCAGTTTATAACTGAATTAATACCTAATTTAGATTGGAGTAGTTTTCCATTTACAAAGATCTATTGATGGCAAGTACAAAATTTGTGTAAAGATTTTAGACTCTCAAAGAAATGCATTTAAAATTGTTTGAAGGTGATTGTTCCTGTTTATGCCTCCTTTGTTACCAGTGAGGAAAAGATTTTTCTACACTTCTTGAATATGTAACTTTTCTTGAATGAGAGAAAGGAACATGTGAAAAAGAAAATGCAGTAAAAGAGCAGGGTGACAAAAGATGAGAAATAATATTAAATAAAGTTAATATTTATATGCTATTGCTATTAGCATTTATATGCTAATACTTACATAATCACAAATTATGTCTTACTCTCCCCAAATGATAATTCTGCTACCCTTGGGTTTACTGTTCAGTGCTTATATTAGCAAATTTTTCTGAATTGTGGAGGTTGCATATGTTTTAAATAGTAAATGTGAAATTTTGGTGGGTTTCTAGACCATGTGGGATGAGAAGAGGGGATATTGGGGGAGTGTTGAGACACAGAGCAGTGACCTTCCATGGCTTGGTGGTGCCAGCAGCAGGTTCACAACATGAGGTAAACTCCATAAAAACCTGAAATCCTTGGTCCTTTGTGCGTATCTTATGAAAACCCCAAGATTTCGAGCAAACATTTGGATCCTGTCTCTCTGAAATTCCTGGTTTCATGTTTAAACAGAAATGCCAGAAAATGTGTTTCTGGCCCAAACTGGAAGTGTTTGGATTCGGATACGGCGCTCTCTGGGAGTTCTGGTGTCCTCCCAAGTGAAAGGTGTTGGTTCCCGATGGGTGACACATCCCTGGGAATGTGCAGGGAATCCAGCTGGGACTGTGAGGCGTCTGCTGCAGGGCTGGGGGCTCTGGGGTTCCTGTCCTTGGCTGGGAACCAGAAACAGGGCACTGAAAACTGCAGAACTCGGTGGTACAGACCCAGACAGGTCCTTGCAGGTGTGTCACAGTCAGCTGTGAGCAGCATCCTGCCTGCAGTTCTTCATATAAAAGCTGAGGTTAAATTAGAGACAAAGGACTTAGGTTTTATTTGAACAGATTCAGCTGGGAACAATTCCATTCAAATTATCATGGCTACAGCTGTGAAAGGCAGCCCAGAATCCACGCCCTAGGAGTTACTGCTTTATAGGAATACTCACTAAAAAGGCTTTCAGCAGAGTGCTTTTTTTTTCAGCCCCCTTCCCCAAAAGGACCCCAATCCCAGACACTCCCAAGTGCTGTGTTTTCCCAGTGGAACTTCCCTGGTCTGTGTAAGGGAGGGAGGAGGGTATAAATACGGTCAGCAGGACCCTGAAAGGGAATGGAGTAAGGTTTTGATGTGAACTTCTCTTTCTTCATCTCCTGGGCTTTCCACGTGGGTCGGTGCTGAGGCACAGGTGTCACATCTGCTTGTGGACACCTTAAGCTGTGCTCTGCTGAACCTGTGGGCCATGGGTTGTGCTCAGAGCCGAAAACACGAGCTGCTGTCAGGGCAACACTGCAGAACCGGGGCTGAGGCTCCACAGCCCCATCTCCTCATCCTCTGAAAACACAAATCATAACTAAAAATTCTCTTCATAAAATCTTACAAAGCTGTTTGTTGCATTTTGAAAATGTTTTGTTTAGATTAATACCAACATACGGAGTTTTCTGCAAAAGGTTTGTTAGTATTTGAGCTGGAGAAGAAAATGTTGTTTTGTTGACTGAGCTCTTCCACTGGAGAAAGCTGCTAATTTTAGCTGGTTTGGAGGGTTTTTTTCAGAGACAGTAAGTGCCAGCTAAGCACTTACACATGCCTGTGGATTACAGGCTCCTGTAATTCAAAAGAACAACGATTCCTGTTTGTTCAAAACCCCCACGTATCAACCTAACACTGTCTGTTAGACAATTTTGTTGTGCAGGGGATGGTTTCAGCAGGTGATTTTAATAGAGAATGCATGTGTGCATCAAACTTCCCGTGGAAACCAAATGCTGTTATTTTAGGTGTACTTTATTATAGCCCAGTGGTTCTTGTAGCAAGCTTTACTGCACAGCCATCATAGTATGATAAACAACTGAAAGCATCAAAAAGAAAAATGGAAAAAATACTGAATAAAATGAAATTCAAAATGGACAAACCTGAAACTAAAAAGAGGGGGGAATGGTTTTATAGAGATAAAATATTAAACTAAAAAAAATGATTTTGTGCTACTTTGATGTACAGTAAAACAAAATAACACTAGCACGGTGTGAAAAATGAACAGGTTAATGGTACCTCTGTGGAGTGCTGCTGGAAGTTGTCTTCATTTAAATGCAGAGTTTGTCGTACATTGATGGAGGGCTTTGCCACTGTAACTTGATAGAGTGAAGTTTAACTTAAATTTCTTTGTGAACTAGAAGTCATTTTGGAAATGCTTTCTATTCAAACCTCATTCATTGTTGCAGCTTCGTTATTTTATACAGTGTTTCACTCTATGTTGTCAAAAGCTCTATTATTCAACAGAGTAAAATCTGTTTTGACCAAAGAGAAGCAGCAATACTTTTCCAAACATGAGGAGGTTGCATTTTTATTAGATGGCTTGGGGAAGAGTCGATTCAAGTGGGTTTTTGGCCTGTAAATCTGTGCTGTGATGGCAGTGCAGGGTGGGGACATGGACACACACTGATGGAAGGGGTGAAGGTGATAGTTGAAAACAAGAGTTCAATGCAACCAGTCTGTAAATGGACCTGTGACATTTTGGATTGAAATCTGCAGCCATAATTCCTGGAGTGGTGAGGTTTTTGGCAGGTTGGGCTTACACCTGGTTTAATCGATAACAGTTTAACCCACCAGTCAATCTGTGAACGTAACTGGTGAGCTTTGCAAAGCTCAGGGTCGGGTTAATGCTGCCCTTCAGAAGGAGGCAGGTACTTGCCATGGCCCAGAGGCAGGGTTTGAGGTGATGTTGCATTCAGGGTTTCAGCTCCTCATCTTCACGCATCGCAGCTTGGAATTTTCTGTGGTTCAGGTGCGTGGCACGGACTTGGGAGCAGTCCCTGCTATGACCCCTCTCTGCCAGGCACCTGTGAGGTCATGGAAGCCTTGGATAATGGAAAACCTTACTGCTGGCTCATGTGAAACCTGTGCAGTTCTTCAGTGTTTAATCAAACGATTTTTGGGTTTCTTTCCTAGGCAAGAATTTCTAATATTTATTTTCGTGTATCGCTGATGGTTCATGTATTTCATACAAATCGATGCCATGCGTAGGAAGCAGATATTTCCCAAAGAAAACGTTGTTTTCATTTCTGCTCTTGTCCCACCAGCTCCCGCCCAGGAAGACCCCCCAAGCGCTCCCTGGGAGTGGCCATCCAGGAAAATGCACGGCTGCTGCCCCACGGAGTTCCAGGCCTCTTATCACCAGGACTTATCTCTCCGACAGGTAATAAAATCCATCAGATGATCAGGCTCATCTCTTCATACTGCACAGCAGTTAAAATAAACTAATATTGATCTAACTGCCTTGTCCTTCAGGGCTTTTGCAGGCTTTACCAGAGGTTACATTATTGGATTTTTTTGAGCGTTCATGAAAACTCTGTTTTGTTGCTGCAGTGACTGAAATCTAATGGATTTGTAATTTAGTTCTTTATTAATTGTAATTTCCTTACAGGAAATTCCATTAAATGTGTTATTTTAGTAAAAGCAGAAAAAAACCCCCCCAACCTGAGAAGCTGAACTATTGTCTGGGAGGCCTGCAAGAGGCATTTCTTCCTTTGAAATGTGTGTGTGTTTTAGTTCTCGTGGGATCTGAGCAGCGTGGCTAATGCCTGGTGTGTTGTAACCCCATTAATGTGTGCTGGGGAGAGGCAGAGATGCTTGTACGAATTACAGAAGAAACACTTGAAAAGCAGATAAGTCCACATTGCCACAGTGCATTGTGCTTTAATAATCTGCTTTCAGTATCATAAAGTGAAAAAACTAGCATGAAAATATGTGGAATTATAAACATAATTTAATGCATAGTATTTAATTTCACATCATTAATTTATTAATAGGGTTTAAATTAAATCTTGTGCTATCCTGATGAGTGTTTTAATTTTTTATTAATTGCTGTATGCTAAAGGTAAGTTGATTTTCATAATAAAGCTATATTCACAGGCTCTATTCATAAAAGTAATTGCTTAAATATTCAACAAGCTTAGCAGTTTTAGGACTGTTGTCAAAGTCCAGTCTAAATAAATTGTAACTCCCTAATAAGCAAACCTAGTGAAGTGTTTAGGAGAATATAAAGTCGTAGAATATATAACAGGAAAAGCAGAATTTAAAAAGATCCTTGCTGGGAGTAGAGTGCCCTCTCTGCTGATCTCACAGATGACTCTGCTTGCAGAACCTGTACACTGCCACCGGGTGACACAGCGAGAGCTTTCACTTCCTGCAGCTCCAGGTGTCCCCAGGATCTCACAGGGAACCAGGACCTTCCCTGTGGAAGGGGGGGAAGAACATTCCCAGGCAATAGTCACAGCAGCCCGAGCTGGAGCAGTTAACAAAGTATGAAAGTGTTTGGCCAGAGCCATGTGCCACAGCTGGGCTGCTGCAGCTTCATGCACTGCTCATGTTTGTGCCAGGGATCCAGAACTTTGATCTCTCTCCTAGAGTTTATAAATGAGGGGGTTTTTAGTATCTCCGCTGTGTTCTCAGCTCAGGAATTTCATGGATTCTTGTTTATGTTATTACTGATAGGCACAAGATAAGCACAAGAGCCTCTTGAATTGATAAGTTCTCTTAAATCCAGAATATTCTGTATTACTTTTCCACTGTATGTGTGTGTGTTTGTAAATAGGACACCACATTACACAGACTGCCATGTTGCTTTAAACTGGGAAATATTTTAGGAGGCAGCATGCTGGGGATGCACAGTAAAGTATCACAGACACATTCTGCGTCTCACAGATATTTTGGGTAGCACACAGTTTGAGTAGAAGATCATTAAGTTGAATTTCTGGGCTGCTGGGAGTTGTCTGGAGCCTGAAGTGTGAGTGGGCTCCAGCCCCCTGTGTTTAGCACAGGGAGGGAGGGGAGTCTCGGGGGTGTCACCTCCCTGACCTTGGGAAGGCCTGGGTGGAACCGAGTGCCAGGAGTCCCAGACGGCGTGCCTGGAGCAGCCGGGGCTTTGGGAGCAGCTCGGAGTTGGGGAAATGCCCATTTCCAGAGCCTGGCGGTGTCGCCAGGGGCTCCCAGACACGGAGGCTCCCCAGGGCTGAGGGTCCCCAACACCAGCCCACAGCAGGGCAATTCCTGAGTGCTGTCACTCGGGGCCACAGCTCCCCAGGGGCTCGTGGGGCCTCAGGAAAGGACAGAGTAAGAGCTGGGGGAGTTGCTGAGCAAGGAGAGGTGCCAAAACAGCCTCTTGTAAACTCCGCGGGGATTTGAGCTGCTGCGGCTCTTGAGGGAGCAGCCCAGATGCGAAGCCCCCGTTAGCTTCATTTATACCTCTTTACACTTAATTACTGATTGCTTTGCTCTGCCTTCAGCACTTTGGGATTGGACTCTTTCCTTTGGCTGAAATACAAACAAAATGGGTTTTAACACTTGTCACGGAACAGAGTTTTTCTTCCCGATTTCCAAATGGTGGGCAATAGACTGGAATAGGAGCTGCTCCCAGGTCCCATGGTGATGTTTGGATGGCTGTGGGAGCGGAGCAGGACCAGGGCTGAGGAGAGTTTGCAGCATGGTAGGGCTGGATCCATCCCTGCCAGAAGAGCAGAGGCTGGTAGGGAGGCAAGGAGTTTCTACATCTTGAGGACTTCTTTGGTTATCCGCTCCCTCTAACTGCAGTGTAATTGCCCAGAGCATTTCCTGTGGCTGTCTTCTTGTCCTTGACAATCCTTGTGTCTGATCTTGCCCGTTCTTCCTACAGCACAGATACTAACATTAGTCTGCAGATATTAATGTTAGTCTGACTACATTAGTCTAATTAAAAAAGAATCTCACTGTTCTTATGTGGCTCCCTCATTTGCTGTGTCCAGCTTAGCATCTGAATTTTCTTCAGATAAGCTCATTTTAGTAACAGGCTCCGTATCAGCAAATGCAGCATGATTCATCCACCGTTGCATTTTTTCATTTTTACCTCCTCTTCAGCCTGCTGTCAAGTTAAAGTGGAGGCACTGGCGTCCAGGCTGGCTCCTGGTTAGATGGATGGGTCTCGAGAAGTCGCAGTTGTGGCTGCAGAGCTCGCAGCTCTGTCTGGAGGGGGTATTACAGAGTGATGATTAGTAACTTCCTGCAGACTCAGACGAGCCATCTGTGTTTCCACTCCTTGAAATGTGCTGTTATTTTCATCACCCATTTGGTTTGTGTCAGCTCAGTTTACATGGTCATTTTCACATAATAAACAGGTAGTTAAATTAGGCACACTGCATTTCCCAGTGTGAAGGGGATTTTTTTGACCTCTTGGCACAGCGAGCTCCATCTACTCTTACACCTAAGTAATGTATGAAGGAGCTGCAAGTGAAGCCTCGACCTTTTTAAATGTTTGTAGGTGCTTTCCACCTTGGGGGAATGGGAATATTTGGGTTACAGCTGGGTTAGTGGTGTGCCTGAGAAAGATGAGGTGGTGTGTGTGGGATGCACGCCACTGGGAAGGGCTGGGAGGCAGCACGGGATCCCTGCCCTGACTGCATCCTTCAAGAGCTGATGTTTAAGCATTGTCCATTTTATGTTAACTTAGGAGAAAGTGTTTTTCTTTTTGTATTGGGGTAGGAAATGTGGGAATCAGCGTGGTGCCCTTTCCTGCTGTGAGGGCAAAGCTAAAAACCTGCGTGTCACAGAGGGATGGTCATCAAAGGCTCAGTCCTTCAAACAGTGCCGTGTGATGAAGTGACATGAACAAAAAGAGGCTTTATCTCCCATTAATGTACAAGTCTTTATCATCAGTGTATCTTAACAAGACAGCTGGGACTTTCTGTGGAATAGATTCTCAAGGAAGTTTTGGGGTCTGAAGCACTAGTTTGCTGTGTGGAGAGAAGCTGAAATCTGTTACATGATTGAAGCCAATGGTTCAGCAAACTGTTCATATGGAATGAAGCTGAAAGAGTAGTTGGATCTTTTGATAGTTATCTGTGCAGCTCCAGTCCTCCTACCCCTCATTCAGGTTGTCCTCAAAAAAGGTTAAAAAGCCACTCTGCCTTCATTGTAATTTCTGCTCAGTCTGTAGAATGGCTGCTGTTATTTCAATTAAAACATTTTGGGGGCTGGTTCGTTTTGTCTTCAAGGTACTGGAGAGGGTGGTTCATGGAAAAAATCATCCTGTGACTAGGACTTTGTCAGATTGTGGTTCAGGGCACACAGCTGCTGTGTGGGGCAGTTTTTGGAGGCAGTAGGATGGGATCTCTGTGACTGCCCATGGGCTGGGTCCTGCAGCTGGAGCTGCCAGGCCTGGGGAGGGTGGGTGTCAGGGGATGATGGGCACGAGCCTGTTTAAAACATTCCTGGTGGCATTTTCTGGGCTGCGCTGCCCGGAGCCGTGGCAGCCAGGCAGGGAGGTCAGCAGAGGGATCACAGTGAGGATTTAGGGCTGGGAGCTGCTGAGGGCTCAGCACAGGGATGGGAGGAAGCCTGGCTGGTGGGGAAACGCGTGAGAAGAGGAAAACTAGGCATTTTCAAGTGGGTACTCAGACAGAAGCAAACCACTTGCGTTGCCAGTATGTAAGATAAACTGCTATTTTCATTATCAGCTACGTTAATCTCACCCCTCTTGAAATGATTCTTTGATTTCATAAGCGGTTAAAATAGACACTTTTGTCTACAGTTTTTAAGAATGCAGTGTTTAAAATACTGACTCATTTGTACAGACACAAATACTTTTTTTCAGAACAGTTTTGTCTTATTAATAGTTAAAAGAATCTGTTGTGAACTTAATAGTTTCAGGTAATTAATAATTCAGTGGAGTTAATATTTTAATAGCTGCACCAAGTCACATCATTGTGGGGCTCAAATAGAGCAGCTCACAGAATATGGTAACTTCACGTGTCCCTTCAATTCAGCAGCGACAGCAGCAGCCACTTCAGTCTGTATACAGAAAAGGGAGGATAAAGCAGGATTTGCTGCAGTCTTTAGGCATTTTGACGTGGTATCTCCATGTTAAAAGGAATGAAGGAGACTGGAGGCTTTTGGGGTCTCTGGTGTCTGGTTGTGTTTATCAAGGCGGGCACACATCAGCCAGCACAGCCTGTGGCAGCTCCTGCTGCCAGCGATCCCACAGACCCTCTCCTCACTTCAGCGTGTAACTGAACATTTCTGTGTGTTTACATCCTATTTCTGTGGCTCATTTCGCTGTTTACAATTACCCTTCTTTTTTTTTTTTCTTTTCAGTTGTCATAGGTGACATTTGAAAGTTCCATTTATAATGAGAAACATATGCAGGACTTTGTCGTTGTTGGCATTACCTGGCTTGGTAGAAATTATTATTTTTAATCAAAGGCAAACACACTGATTAAGGATGCCACAACACTCCTCTGCCTATGGGGAACGTTAACAGTTTATAAATTGTTCTTGGTGACAATTCAGTAGTGAATTACTTTGATATATATGGCTAATAAATTAATATGATTAAGTTAATGAGTAGTACAAGTGTTGCCAAACTCCACTCGTCGGGCTTTTAATGCTGCTCCACATTTGCAGCTCGAGCTTCCCCCTGTGGTGAGAGGATCAGTGCTACCTACGCACTGTCATTGTGATAAATGGCATATCCCACAGTGCCCTGCACTCCATCTGCTCTGTCCCCAAAATGAGAAATATTTTATACAAATCACACACTCAGAAGCTCAAAGGACTGTAGAAAGATCTATTTTTTCAAACAATAATAAAAATGCATACGTCTCTTTAGCAACTCTTCATTTTTACTGTCATAATGAATGCAGATAGATTTGGGAAATGAAAGCTCGTGTGAGTAACATAGGAAAGTTATCCACTACACAGTAAAGCTGACAAATAAGTTACATGTGCGCTCTTTCATTTTATCATGAAATGTTCTTAGATAAAAAATGATGTTAGAACATCTATTTAACTGGATTTTAAAATTAAAGACCATGTGTGCAGCATGATTGAGTACCACCCATCTCATGCCAGCAGACTTCTGTGCTGAAGGGAGCCTGAATTGGAGTGAATGAGGAATGCAGGATCATATCATTACTCTTTTAATACAGCCATTCAGTAGAGTTCTGATAATCTGAGGACTATACTTGGTGGCTGTGAGTCACTCAGTTCCTCTCTTTCCTTTTCTCTTTTAATATTATCTTCCTTTAAGGATCCATTTTCAGTGTCTGCTCTATCGGGTGGGACATTACGTTCTTGACAAATGAATACATAAAGCTGTTGAGATTTTGCTGAATGGTTAACCTTGTTGTAAATTTAATTTACACTTAGCCTCAGCTACTAATTACTGTCCGAGAAGTGTGAAACTCAGCAATATACTTCGATTTTTATGTATTTGTAAATTTTTTTTTTTTTAATTTGATCCTACTGAGTTCCTGCATCTTTATAGATAACAAAGTTCAACCAGGGTGGTCACACTGAGATTATTAAGAGTGTATCATCTTGACACTCGGGGTAGGGCTGCACTGAGCGTGTCTTGATTTGCAGATGGAAGGGAACCATTTGAAAAAGCTGGCTAAAGTGTCACAGAGTTAGCAAAACCAGTAAGTTCTCATCTCTCTGTTTTCCGGATCCATGACATTCTTTTCCACAAGCTTTTCTGTCAGCCTCCTGTCTCGTGGCACTGAGGTGTGTAGGGATCATAAGACCTATCTGCTTCTCTCGCTCATCTTCAACTGACTTTGAAACCTTTTCAGCTCTTTTAAGTTATTAAGAAGTGCCTTAAAGTCACCAATAGCATCAGGAGGTGTGAAGGATTTGCCTTTAGCACTCCCTGTTTTCTGGAGGACTGTTTTGGCAGTAACACTATTGTAATTGAATGGTTTTGTTGGGTTTTATTTTCCTTTACAGTAACTTTGATAAAGTTGAACAAATAGTTACCAGTATCACAAACAAGTGTAGTTAAATGCCTCAAGAGTGTTCGTGTAAGATTCCCACACTGACTGCATTTTGTGTATCCAGCAGTATTTATTTCAAAGACTTGCTAAAGTCAAGTTATCTACACACACTTAAATTCTTATTTCTGGGACCTAAAACTAAATAGGTACAAATTTAACTGGAAGGAACAAATTTAACACCTCTGGTTGCAGAAAAATACTGATCCATCCTCTACTCGTAATGCTAAAGGCTGCTGTATTTACATAAATAACATTCTCTTGAAATACAGCATTCAGATCTGCATTAGGCTGGAGTAGTGTGGTTTCCTAAAGGAAATTCTTGTAACACTGTATTTTGGTAAAATTCTTGGTGTAACAACACTGGTGAAGTTATGCAGGAAAAAGAAGAGAACAAATCTCACTGGATTAAAAAATAAGCATGAAGTGTACTTAAATCCAGGCAGTTCCATAGTTCTGGTCAGGTATTGAGTACTTTCATTGTAATTTAACTGCTTTTTGTGCTCTGGTCCTTGTCCTGCAGTCCTGGAGTCCTACCCGAGGGAAATGCTTCAGTGCGATTTAAGATCAGGCAAGCAAATAATCCCATTGATTTGGCTTGGATTACTTGGTGTCTTAAACAGAAATGTTTTCCTCCTTCCCACAGAGTTTTGGAGAACAGGTTCCATAAGGGTTCTTTGCAGAATTGCAGATGCAGTCGGTGCCTGATCCCAGGATCACACCGTGGCTGGGGTGGTGTCTCCTCCTGCTCAGGAGGAATGTGCTCTTCTCTCAGCCCTTCCTGAGCAGTAAAACGTGATGCCAAGGGCTGGCAACAAATTAGGATTTGTGATGAACTGGAAACATCTCTTCCTGAGCAGCCTGAAGAGGTGCACATTTTTATTTGGAAGCAAGAATAACTAAAATAGGTTCATTGCCTGATCGCTCTCATTAAGTGACTGGGACCATAGCAGGATTTCACTGGAAACGTATTTGTGTTGTATAAACTATTTCAGTTGTAGAGTTTTATACAAGTTGTACAGTTGTATAGTTTAGTTGTATGAACTGTTTTATCACAGTGAACATTAATTGGTGTAAAGCAAAACAAGCAGATTTAATGAGTGTAGTACTGTGCACCATCCTCTGCTGAGCAGAGAGGCCTCTTGGTCTGCTGGTGGCAACTGGTGTTGCTGACCCTGGGTTGTACCTGTTTGAAAGATAAATGTAGGGCTGCAGTTCTGGAGGATTCGGTCTAGAAACCAAATTCATCCTGAAAATCCTTTGGAAAAAAAATAGAAATTCCTGCAGCTACCAACCTCCTGTGACTTGAATATGAAAAGCTTTAGTTCAGAAAGAGAAGCATTTTATATAATACATGTCTGAATATAAATGACAGACATTTTATTAGGAAAGGAAAGCCTTTATTAAAATATAATGATCTACATTGTTTTTATGTAATCTAATGAATTACAGTAAAAGCCTGAGAAATGAGCTGGAAAAGGTAGAGTACTCTCCCATGAAAGCAAGCTATGATAACCTTTTTGTAATTCTTTAACATATTGAAAGAGTATTTCTACACAGACTTATTAAATTAAGCAAGGTCACCTTTTCATTTTATTAACAGAATTAGTTTGCCAGATCGTGGACTTTGATTCTGAAAAATGTAGATGAATCATGCACTAACATATGTCAAGTAGAAAATTGGTTGTAAAATGTTAAATCATTTTGATGCACATTACATCTTCGTTTTTACTGTTGAACAATTGTAAAAAATAAAATTCTTAATTACTGGTTTTTTGAATTTGCATATTGATTGGATGTGCTTTAATAATAATAATATTTCTAAGTGGATTATCTCTCCTGACTGGGGTAGTCTCAATCTAATATTTGCATAAAAAGAAGAGAATACTCTCTTCAATAGCAGTATAAAATTTTGTTCCTTTGACATGCAGTATACAGTCATTACCCTGAAAGGTTAGCTGTAAATAATAACCAGTGAAACTGGCCATATGCTTAGAGATGAGCACATATATTACATTTACCAGGCTGACCCCAGTTCAGCAAAGCAGGAATAACACTGACATCATGTCATGCAAGTTGTTTCGATGTGTTCCCAAATCTCTGCCTGTATATTACAGTCTTTTTATATAAGATGTGTGAGGAGGAAAATTATATTTAATGGATATTTCGTAATTTTAATGTAAAATCTGCTGTAATTGTTTATAAAGAATTTCATAATCATTCGTAATTAAAAAAACTGTTGTGTGTATTTCTAGTCCCTTGGAATGACTTTGTTTTCTGTCTTTGCCTCGTCACCTCCTTTGTTGAAAAAGAAGCAAAGCACAGGCTCTTTGCTGGGATATGCAGCAGAACTGAGGGAACATCCCAGCAGTAGCCCCAAGGTCTTTGTAAATAAGGGAGTGAATGGAACAGGTTCTTTTCATGGTGCCTGTATGGTTTCAGATGGAAATAGGCAAGTGTGCAGCTGTAGCTGGATCTCACTCGAGCAGGAAGCCCAGTCCTGGGGCTGCGGGTGCACTTGGCTTGGCCCTGGCAGTCACAGAGCAGGTGACTTGATTACACTGAAATCAGGCAGAAAATGTCCTTTTCTGGCCACTCGAGTGAATCAGTCAAATTATCGAGTGGCAAAACTAATTCTATGCCTTGGGCCATCAGAGCTGCCACTTCCTATAAGTCAAGCCTTCCCTTAGTGTGAAATTGTTTTTTATTTTATTCTCTTTCATTTATTATGCTTATTTCAGCTAATCCACTCAGTGAATGTGAATTACCCGGTACACCAAAGCTGTTTCAGATGTGCAGCCTTCTCATGCCTTGCTGCTGAAACAGGGCTGGTTTCTTTTTAAGGGACTCCTGACTCTGTTATGATCTATACATTTAAAGTAATACTTCATTTTTTCAGATGAGAACTCAAATGAGGAGAAGAGTTTGAATATGGTTTAAAATTAACTAAAAATGCATATGGTTGAGCTCTTGTTTTAAAAGCACTTACAATTCAGATGGGTCACATTTTTAAGAACTAGAAATATATCTGCAGTGAATTGTAAGCCATTAAGTGCTAGTTAATTTGAATGACTTTGACAGAAAAAATACTCCTTTGGAAAGCACTGAATATTGTTTTCCAGCAGTAAAATACTGCCTTCAATTCTGGCAGAAACAGAACTGAGATCTGCTCAAAGCACTCATACAGGTGATATACCCTAGGCAGTAATTGGGTGTATAATTCTGTCCAAATGGCAATCCCTCATCTGACTGTGCCCTCTGGTACACAGCATTAACATCTCCCAATAAAAGAAGAGCAAAACATATGGAGTCTTTTATTTCAAGCAAAGAAAAATCAAAAAGAATAATGAGGATAAAAAAGTAAAGTGCCTGTGGTGATGGGGAAGACATGTTACAGGGGAGCTGCTACAGCAGAGTGCTTCAGAACAGCAAAGCAGAACCAGCCTGAAGGCACCTCCCATAGGCATCCAAATACAGGCTTCCTGTGTGTGCAGCACAAAAATGGGTAGATGCACACGTATCAGATGCTGAAACAAAGAGGCATCATCCAGGAGGGGCCAGAGAGATTGCTTTAGCTCCTCCTGGTCACACGGAGCTTGGAGCTGATGGGTGGAAGGAGGGAAAAGAAAGGAAAGTTGAAAGGCTCATGCTGTGATTAAGATGGATGCGTTGCTGACAGTGTCAGAGCAACAGCTGCTAAATCTAGGAGGCACTTGAAAGAGCCTCTCCATTTTGTTAGGTATGGAAGTCAATAGGTTATTTGGGCTAAGAACACCCTATTATTCAAATTCAGCTGACCCAGAAAGCTTTGCCATCTCGCAGTGGCAGTTCGGAGGGCTCTGCCCTGGTGGGTTTAGTACTTGCCTTGTCCTGTGGAGTCCTGTGTAATATATGGATATATTGATCTCCAGGTTTTTTCCTGAAATTCATTAGATTAGTCAGTGTAGAGCTTCAGAGGGCTATTTTGTGTTTGTGGCTGGGTTAGGTCGCTGAAAACTCGTCAGCAGAATCTCTTTTTCAAACCTATTAAATGTCAAGGAAATGCACCATGGATTGTTTTGGCCTTCCTGTTTTGGAACTGGTTCATTACAAATTTTAATTACAGATAATATTTCTTCAGAGTAGCTTATCAGTCTACATTAGCTAAGCATGAGTCCTAATCCTGTTGGGAATTTTTGTTCATTTATGGGAAGTTTCCACTTTAGATTGCACTCAGGAAAATATCCTGGGAAGAGTTTTTTGCCCATTGATATGGACCCATTCTTCCCTTTCTGTTGGGTCTCTCCTGATCTCCATTTTTCCTTGCATCATATTACTTTGCTTTTCCTCTTTTATGTTTTTGCCCTTGACTTTTATGTCTACACCCCAACCTGTGTTGACCTTGAGGTTGACCTCAATTAGCTGAGCCGTTCCTGTACTGTGGCCCACTCCAAAATCCTCTGCACCCAGCTCCTGATTGGAAGAGCAGAGCCATCCTAGAAGCTGCTCCATGACCATTTTTCTTTTCCTTTCAAATTGGTGTTTATTTCCAGGCAATAAAGAGAAGGAGTGATACCAAAGAGATAGAAATAGGAAGCAATAAATCCTGGGGTTGGTTTGGGTGGGTTTCCTGTGCTTAACCCAGGCCTGTCCCTGCCACCTGGAAAAAGAGGAAGATTGGGAAAGCTTGGGATGAGAGATAAACTTCGTCCCTGAGAGCGGAACAAAGCTCTCGAGATGCTGAGGTTGTGTGCCAGGGATCAGGAGTTTGAGGAGGAATGGTCAGACAGGTGTTGAGGTTCTGATCTCTGGAGCAGCACTGGTCCAGAGCTGTATTTGTGTGATGTCCCTGTAGAACCTCTGTGCTGACACAGTGAAAATGACACTGAGATCAAAATCATTTAGTAGACAGTAAAATATGGGTTAGTTTTGGGATTTGCTACCTGCATATTTTTCAAGGCTAAGCTGATGAGGCACTGTGTTAATTGAGGAACTAGCTGACCTTAGTATAGAGCTAATTTTCTGTTTTCCTGTTCTACAGCTCAAGAAGATCATATTGGTCTCCAAATAATGGGTGAACTGTGACATCTAATGTTACCACTCGTGTATTTTTGCTTGGTGATAGCCAGTATTACAGCTGCAATACTTGCATCATCTGCCTCATCAAATTCTGGTCCTACACATCTGGGAAGTTATAAATGGAAATTTTGCACTGGATTTTCCGGGATGCCATTCAACTATGATTGGGGGAGCAGTTAAATATTGTGAAATTATTTTTCACAAATAAAAAGCGTCCATAACCATCCCTTTTAAAATGTGCCCAAGAAATTTTGAACTGTTTCAGCCTCACCTTTATTTTTTTTCAACTTTGTGTGTTTATTTTAAAGAATAGACTAGAAGAAATTGGGTTTGTGTGTCTAAAAGGAGTTACCAAGACTAATTTCATCAAGCAGTTGGAATAAAATACGGTAACTTTCTCTTAGTTTTATGATAACTTCTAGTTTTTATAGAACTTTATGATAACTCTTTGTTTTTATGATAACTTCTCTTAGTTTCTCTTTTTATATTAAATCTCAGATTAAAAATGAAACTTCTTCTGAAGTGCAAAATGTATGCAACGTTGGCTGATATTGGTTTAACTGTGGCTCTGAAGATGCACGAGTTAAATTGATGAGATAGAGTAGGTTGACTCTGATCTTGCCAGTCCAGACTGTAACCACATCAGTATTTACTTCAGCGGAGTAGTCTGTGTTTGCCAATTTCTGCACATTTAGAAGAAATACCAAGAGCTGCTGATGCTTTACTGCTGGTTGCGTTGTGTTCTGGTGGAGTGTGAACCTGTGCTGTGGCTAAATATTCCCTCAGCGTCTCCTGCATTCACGTACAAGTACACTGGGGTGTCTGATTTTCTCTATTTCTGTTTCATTCTTTGCTGGGAACTTCATTGGAGAGAATTAGCTATGCAATGTATGCATTAATCAGATTAACTCCTGATTTTTCCTGCAGATAGGAATGTCTTGCTTTCTCATCTCGAGACATTCATTGTGTTCTATGATGAACAGTGTCTTCAAGTGAAAGGGAATTGAAATATCTTCTCTGCATTGGTTTTAATTTTACTTAATGCATGAAGGAAGATGAAAGGCAGCCTCTTCCCCAGGGTTAGTTAACATTAGAACTTGAACCTAATTAAGGGATTTGCGATTTTTTTTTCCTAATAGTTTCAAAAAGTGAGAATGTTTAAAGCACTCCCAGCTGCCTGGCTCCTGGCACAGGAATGGTCTGGGGACTCACTTGGCATCTTCTGGTGCCCCATTCCCATGGTGCCATTTCTGTGTGTTGGGGTTCTGACTGGCAGGTGTCTGTCATCCCGCTTCCACTCCTCCAAAATGATGCCAGCAGTTGCATTATGCCATGTGGGGACTGACGAGGTTGATTAGTCAATAGATATGAAATATTTAGATGGTGGAAAATGTGTGTAGTACAGTGAGGCCATGATTATTACTCATGTCTTTAAAAAATCTTGCACTCAATTTCAGGGCATTCCGCCTACAGAAGAAGAGTGAGAGCAGATTTTTGCGGTGAAATTGCAGAGAACTGTGATTAGTTGAAGATTAATAGAATCATGTAGATTAATTGAAGTTGCAGTCCCTCAACATTTGTATTCTATTTGGGATGTCACTTCCAGCTTTTTAGAAATGTAGTGGTGCAAATGGAAAAGTTTCAGCAAATACTGAATGTAACAATGAAGACTTGTTCTGCATTAAACCATTTATTGATGTTTCTCGATAGATTTTCATCTAAACACTTGCTAATCCCACAGCTCTGACAGGCAAGGCCTGCTGAATTAGGCCAACTTCTGCTACAAATAGCTGCTGCACATGAAACAGTAATCATTGCTTTCCAGTCTATTATTAGATTGACTTCATAGGGATTGCTTTTTACTCCTGTGAGTTGATGCATAAATGACATGCTTTACCCTCCAATAAATCTAACAGCAGAGTGGCTCTGACATGATGTTCATACCCCTTAGTCCCATGACAGATTATTTTTGATGGCTGCAGAAGTTTACAGCAGCTTGAAACCATTAGAATTTAAAGGCATCATTGAAATTTTACAGCGTACCTGCCTCAGACACAACAGGGCTCGCGCCGAGCCGGGGCTGCGGCGCGCTGGCCCCGCGCTGTCACCGCCTGTCACGGGAGCCCTTCCTGGCTGTGCTGATCCCCAGCTGTCCCGGAGAGCTGGGAGCTCTCCTACAGCTCCTCAGGGAACGTGTCCTTCCATACGTCCTCTCCCTGTGCCTGAAACTCCACCTGGAGACAGTCCCAGTGCTCGGGGAGAGCGTGTGGCACACACAGGACCCAGCACGTGGGTGAGCGTGCTGAGAACATTTGAACCTTTGTTTCTTGTTACCCTCTTTAAAGATTTTTATATCGCTAGTGGTCCCTTTATTCCCACCTTTTCAATGTTGTTAAATTCAGTTTTAGTAGCGTATATGTGCTTTTAATAGAGTTCTTTTTTTCCAGATTTAACAACTTTGGTTTTGTTCCTGGTGAAACACAGATAAAGTTTGCAAAGCTCAGGACTCCTCAAATCCACGGTGTTTGCTGCTATTTATATCTCCTGTGGATGAATGGCTGGCTTTAGCTCTGGTTCTAAGCCATGTTCAGCTGGTGTTTCATACATCTGTCTAAAATTTTCTGCTTTTAGACATAAGAATCACAACTATAAAATTGCTGTCTGACTTAGCAGGAAGATCTCTGCTGATTTCCATTGATGGATGTGTGTTTGTACATACCTAAAAAGCATCATATCAAATTGAGCTCTACAGATTCTCATAAATCTCTCCATAGATTTCTATTCTATGAGGTTTCTAAAAAAAAGAAATGAAAACTTTTTCATCTAACAGCCCTGGTTTTGTGTTCTGGACAGAGTGATTGAACCTGCTTATGTTGTTAACTTCTGTCCTCTAATAGTTACGCCATGCAGATCCAGGTTGATGAATCTGATGTGGAATAGAGAGCTAATCTTAACACAGACCTACTATAACCTGACAGGTTTTTGTTTGGCAAACACCCGTTTTAGGGAATGCCATTATGGAGTATAAGATAGGAAGTCAGTACAAATGGTACATATTGCTGATAGATGAATAGGAAATTCTCCAAAGAAATCTTTCAGGTATTTGCTCTAATTAGGTTACTCTCTTTCCTTAAAAAAAAATCAACAAAAGAGATGTTTAAAAGTTACAGGGATTGAATCCTTTAGTAAGGTGGGTTTGGAAATGGGTTCTAGTTCTGCTCTGTTCTGGTCACAGGCTTCGTTTTTCTGAGCATCCTTTACCATGAGTGTTCTTCCCTGCTTGAGAACATAGAACAGGAAGTGACAAAAAGATTTCTTTGTGGAAATCTTAAGCCCTATGGATTTATACATCAGTGTGCTTATATTACGTTCTTTTTGGAAATAAAACTGATTTTGTTTGGGTAAAATATTTATGCCTTCAGAGGAGGATAGTTTAAAAAGGCATTGAAAAGGTGTTTGGGGTTTCCAAATGTGAACTTCAGCTACAGAACCTCGAGCATTAAAAGCTGTGCTCATTAAATCAGGGAAGAGAATTAATACTTGATGTCCTCAAGTAGGTGTTAAATTTGGTCTTCTTAGAACACCTTGAAATTTGATTTCATGTGTTTAAAGCATTCTTGAGCAGGGTTTGAGTCTCTTCTCTGTGACACTGTTCACTGGAATTACCTGAGCTTCAGTCTCGGGGTTGGTCACTGTTGTGACAGTCCTGCAGGAAAGGCTGAGTGGGTTTTATGGGGCTCGGTTCCTCCATGTCTGCTGCAGTGACCTCTGTTCTTTGTTTCAGTATGGATATTCCTACCTATTTTGTGATCTTTAGTGTTATAAATGATGATGAAATGATGATCAGTTGGGGCTCTGTCTCCCAGAACCTTCTGCAGATGAAATAAAAGGTGTTGACAACACAAGGAACCATACAATTTCAGAATTAGGCCATTTTTCTTCTAACTGGGAGAGTCAGAAGTGAAGGGACCCAAGGATTAATCCACTGTTTATATCCATATGGAACCTCACAACATGTGGATTAAATCTTCCCTGCACCTGCAGTGTAACATTTTCCTCATGCTGTAGAGTAATACCTTAACTAAAACCACCACAGCTTTCTGGTGGCTTCAAAGACACGAAAACCCACAGTCGGGATGAAAGCCTTTTATTGTTTGTAATTTTTAGCCTAGTGCATATTAAATGTAATAACCGATGAGTTTAGTAGGATAATCTATTACCATATGCAAGAACCATGCTCCATAAGTTATATACATCTTTAAGAACTGTTAACTTTTATAGAATTTGCTGCAACAAATCATTCTGGGAATGCTGTGTACTTGTGTTTTCAATTGAGGCTCTAACATTTGGTTGAAGTATCTTCTGTACTTCTATCATCTCATAATTTCCTTCAGAGCAAAGAGAGAACAATCTGCATGTTGGGTGGGAGGATGAGGGAATGCTAATTGAAACCATGTAATAAAAAGGTAATTTAGCAAAACTATTAGGTTTTGGTTTTTTACTATTTTAAACCTATTATTTTTAAAATTACATCTGTATTAAAAAGGCTGTAAAACTCCACTCCATGTCAGCACATTGCATCTTAATTCTCATTTTCCTTTGCATGAATAGTAAAATCTTTATAAATTGAAAACCAAAATTAATTGAATAAACTTCAGTTGAACATTTTTATGTTAATGTTTGGATTAAAAAGAGGCATGTTACAGACTTTTTGAAGAACATTTAATGGTTCCTAACATTGACCACACCTCGAACGCAGTACGGGGAAAAAGTGCTGATGGAGGGAAACAAACACCAAGAACAAATGTTAATTGGGTTGTGTGTTTATGGCTGGTTTTAGGCTGTGATGGAGTTGCTTACACCCATATTTGTTGCTAGATCATGGTCTTCCAACCACAACCATTATCATGAAAATGTTCTTTTCAGCCTGGCAGCCTGCGGGTTGCCCTGGAGATGGGGCTGTGGGTTGACCCAGGTAACTTTCCTTTTCCAGGTCACTTTTGAGCTGAATTGTGTGTTCCATGTCTAGTTCCTACAAATTCTTCATGAGGAGTGAATTTGTTTAACAGTGAGGCCAATACAGGGGACCTGGTGAGTGGGGGCAGCAGTGGCGAGACAGGAGCAGGGGAGCAGAGAGCTCAGAGACCACCTGGGCCTTTTCTGCCCCTGTGGTGGAGTGTTGGTGGTGTTGGCGTGAATTTGGGTGTGTGTCTGTGTGAAGTTCAGTGTGTGTGTGTTGGTGAGCACCCCCAGGCTCGGGGCAGTGTTGACACAGCTTTTCCCTTTGCTCTCACTCAGAAATGCTGGGATTACCTGGGCGATTGTTTTCTCCGAATGCCATAATGTAATCTCAAACCTAATACTCCAACAACCATGCACTAATTAAAACTGCAATTATATTTTTGCTCAAACAAAACGACTTAATAAACATTATCACAAACTGTTTACCCTTCCCAAAAACAATTTATGCTCACTAATACAATTTCCCATTAAAACTGCTGCCAGGTAAATTAAAAACTCTTGAAATAGTAAGTAAGTGGGAAATTAATTCAACAGTTTAATCTAGAGCTAATAACAGTTGCAAGCTCAGAAAAAGATTGCTACAGCAGGGAGTTAATTAACAGCTTATTCCCCATTTGATAAAAGTAATCCACTCTAATTCCAGTGTAATTTACCTCAATGTAATATAAAACCACAAGCTGCTTCTGGTGCTGGTAATTATTAGCCTTGTCCTGTGGCCACATTGACAATAAAATTCAGCAGTATCTTAATAATAAGAGGCAGTCTGCTAAATGCCCACAATTAAAGATGTAACATGGAATCTTGACGCTGCAACAATCACGTGTAAAACTGAAGGCATGGAGGGGCAGTTGTGACAACCTCCCGTTGCTGTTTCTCCTCCTCCTCCCCAGGTGTGCCTTTCCTAGCCCAGGCTGTTCTTCTGCATGAAGTTCTGACTCAAATGCACCGAGGTGCAGGGAGCAAACAGGGATTGTGTCATTTCCAGGTGAAACACAAAGTTTGGAGCTCTTCACCTGAAATACCACACAGGGATCGTAAATGCAGAGTGGCCCTTATGACCTCAATTACAATGAAATCTGTTTGCCTTCCATTTCTCTTTTTGTGGGGTTAAAACCAAAGATCAGATTTTTAAAGTGTATATATACATTTATATACATATATATGCATACACAAAGAAATATGCAAACATTAATCTGTACAAATGCATGAGAAATAAGTTTTATTACATATATTCTTATTTGATCCCAAGATAGTATTTTCTGGTAATTATTTTGATTTCCTCTTGAGCAATCATGGCAGTCTGTCAGCAAACTCAAACTTGATATTTAAGTATTGCCAGGTTTTCTCAGTGTGGTTTCTGACTTGGGCAGCCTCCCTGGTTTGTTTGCATGATGTGTTCTTAGCACTTCTCCATTGTCACTGATTTAGGGGTGTGGTAGTATGGATAGGGACAAGTTATGCACTGTAATTGCAATTCAACTTAAGCACATGAAATTAAATGACCTTTTTTATCATGTAAATACTCATACTTGAAATTAAAAAAAATGTGGTGTGATTTTAACCCAGTAGTTATTAACTCAGGGTGAGTTTGATTTTCTGCTGTCACCTAAAACATTTGTTTACATTATTTGTGTACTTGAGGAACTTCCTTTTGGAAAGGAAAATAAATGCCTGGGACATGCTCCTTGAATAACAGTTGCTAATAAATATATCTGAAGTTACAATTCTAGGGTTTTTTTAATTGTTCTGAGCAGAGGAAGGATTAACTTTAAAAGTTGACTTTGAGAAGACAAAACACAGGTTCTGGGTTTGTGCTCTCCTGTCATCGTAAAGGTGTCAGAGCTGGTGACAAAGATGAAGACAGTGACTGCAGTGATGGCTCAGTTACAGGGATTGTGTTCTTTCCCACATGTTCCACAAGAAATCTGCATTTTCCTGGTGTAGTGCTGAGACAGATGTTTAGACCTGAATTAATGCTTTTAGCACAGGTGAGATCTAGTGGAATACTCTCCATACTCTTGTTTTTCTGTTAGTGCTCATTAGCTGAACCAATGCACTTTTTTCTGCGTCAATGTGGCTCTTCCTTATTTACAATATCAATAGTTTTGCCTACTTTGCATGCTGATTTTTAGTTTGACTGAGTACTCGGCCCTGAAGCACGGGATGTTTTCCCAAGGAGAGCTGGGCAGCACCACACCTGCAGCTGGCTGGGAGGGGTGGGTGAACTGGAGCTCCCAGAGGGCTGAAATCTCCATCCTTGGCCGTGCTGAGGCTCATCTGGACACTGTCCTGGGAAATCTGCTCCAGGTGGCCCTTCCTCCAAGGGGAGCATTGGGCTTACATGATCTCCAGAGGTCCTGTCCAAACTCAGCTGGATTTCTTGTGGTGTTGTAATTTCTCCCTTATCTAGTGGTAATTTATCATTTTAAGGTTTCTCTTCCAGGCTTTTTCCATCAAACAAGGTAGGAGCTGTTAACTAAAAGAAACAGGAGAGAGGAGTAGACTGAACATGTGAAATGGCAGTTTTTTATTTCTGATAGAAGAGCTCAGGAGAAACCGTTGGTGTCTGACTATAACTGTACCTAAACTTTGCTACCCATTCTCACTTCAGTTATTTCTACACTTAACAACAATCAGTTTTACCAACTTTAAACTTAATTTACTGTTGAGCTGGATAGGATTTTTTTTAATTTTTGTTGTTACACAAATCATCAGTAAAATAAATAATCTTGACTGTAAAGTACCTTATTTCCTGCTGGGTTAGAAGTCGTCCATAATCTGTATTTTTGTCTATATACAAAATCTCTAATACGAGTGAAGTGATGCTTAAAATTCTGTAGGTCAACGATTGAAACCCAATCATCTCCAAGTAGATCTCCCTGGAAATGAATCAGCACAGCTCATCAGCTGCTCACAGCCTGGCTAATGCAGTCCTGGGCCTCCCCTGCCATCCCTGTGGCCACACTCTCAGAGCCACAGCCGGGCTGGGGCAGGCTCAGAGCAGCTCTGGCACAGCAGCTTCAGCTGAATTTACATCAGAATTGTGCAGGTTGGGGAACTGCTCCACAGCGTAGCTTGGGCTGGGGTGTTCTAACGGCCAGAGAAAGTCTGAGATTTAAATATGATTTCACAGTTGAATAATTTGTATTTTTTATTTCGTTGCATTTGACAATTGAAGGAAAAACATTCAAGCAATATTTGAAAACAGCTCGGTTTGGTGTTGTCATTGCCTGTTCTTCAAATACATCTGCAAGGTTATTGTTATGAAAAGTTACATCTAAATCAGTGCCATGTTCTGCACTACTTTGGTGCTTCTCTAGAAACAGAATTCATTCTTGTTTGGTGTTGAGCATTTCACCTGGAGCGTGCGGGGTGTAATTGGGGGAGGCAGAGACCTGCAGGAGTCCAAGGGTCCTGCCTTGTGTGTCTCAGGATGGAGAGCTAGAGGAGGAGGCTTCTCCCACGCCGTGTGGAGATGGCCTGGGCAGTTCTGTGTCCAGCAGGGCCAGGGGTCACAGGCTGGTGGGGTGCAATGGGCTGGCACCAAAGAGCTGCTGGGGTCCCTCATCCCCGGGAAGGGGAGCTCTGCTCAGCCCCGCTGGGACGGGAGGGCTGGCAGAGGCTGTGGAATTGGGCTCTCTTTAACAACACCAACCACCAGCAGCATCAGAGGCAGGCTCAGAGTACATTACAATAACCTCAAGGACACAACTTGATTTCTATATGAGGCACAGTTAAATTTGTTAATACATTTTATATAAACCAGCCATTGGGGCAGAGATTTAAACCACCTTGCCTGTTTTAAATATGTTTTTCTAGAGAACAAGTATGTTTGGAGGGGACATGTGCAACTGAATGGGCAGACCATTAGAATAATTTTTCTTTAAAAGTTTGTATTTTACCAAAATACTAGAACCACAGAATAAGCATCTGTGTACATAATTATTGAGGCAAACAGTCTGTTTACATCCATGGTACACAAATGATGCCATATTCTGAGGAATGATTCTGACTCTCCCACAAGGCATTCTACACTCTGGGGGGTAAATACACTCCCCAGGGGCAGCCTGTGGACCTGGATTGCTCATGGGCTGCACACTTGAGCAGACAGAAATGTGTTAGAGCACCGTACTGACCAGGTGTAAAGGCCTCCTGTGTCATCAGGGCCGTGAAATTTCACCTGGGAGAAGCCTGCCACATCCAGCTGAGCTCCACCAGCACCCGAGGAGCACATCCAGGCCCAGCTCCAAGGTTCAGCTGATGGGGAGTTCATCCCACGCCCAGTGAATTGTCCCAGCGTTTATTTATTCGTGCTGTTAAAAAAGGACCTTTTTGTTTTCCCGTTTATGTTAAGCTTTCTGCCTACTGCTGCAAATCCTTTGAACTTTATTTCTGTGGTCAAGCACTTGCCATTTTTCTTTCACCTGTTGCCTTTTTTCCTCCCTCGACCCCGAGTGCACGGAGCTGGGAGCAGCTGGACCCGGTGACCGGGAAGGTGCAGGTCCCTGGCACAGGGACAGCAGTGACATCAGTGATGCTGGGAGCAGCAAAACCTGCTGGGCAGTGGCTCTGCGGGCAGCAGGGCAGGGGCTGGGATTTGGGCAGGAGGATTGCGAAGCTCAGGGAGAGCTGGGTGATGCAGTCCGTGACTGAGGTACAATTTGAGCTCGTGTTTGCAGTCCTGTGTCTTGTGAGCACATTTGTTAGCACAAGTCATTTATTTTCTTCTCGTCTTGTATGGCCTTTCAGACAACTTCCATTATGCTAATGTAATTAATAGACATGCTAAAAAGCAGGATTAGGGCAGTTTATTTCAGGAGTGTCTCCTTTGCTTTTTTGCTTTCCTTCCCCATGCTGCCGCTCCACATTTCACCACTAATGCTAAAAGAACCTGCTTTTCTGCAATTCTTTCTGGCACAGAAGGGCTTTCCTGTATTTCTCTGCCTCATTGACTCTCCATCTCATTTAAAAATCTTTGCTGAAGATACATCTTTTTCCCCTTGCATGACCCTCATAATTTTTATCTCTCTCTGCTGTTATTTTAGTATGTAATTTTACTTTTAAACTAGCTGATGGCCCTTCATTGGAGAAGGGGCAATCAATAAATTATGTGCTGATTTTGTATATTCTTCATCATATTTTTGTCCAGACCATAACAGTTGATACATATTTTTCTTGTACTTTTTCACCTTCTTTTGGGTGTCATTAATCTTGGCTTTTAATAATTGAAAGAAAATTCAGTTCTTTTTCCATCATGAAAAAGAGAGAATGAATCTCTGCCTGCTAAATATCACTTACATCAGTAAATGGCCTTGCTGAGGAAACACAGGCTTGAGCAAACTCAGCGAGGGTTGAGCAAAGAAAGCAAATGGTTTTCTGAATAATTTTCAGTTCATGTCACTAAATCATCAACCAACAGCTTTTAGAGGTACTAAACTTCAGTGAAAAACTCACCAAGAACTTCTGAAATATTTCTTTTCTTGATAAAAAACTGTTTTGAGGAGAACTCCTGTAACAGCTCTAATGAGAAGTTTTTGAGACTCACCTTGATCCTTCTCACAAGATGTCAAGGGGAACTTTGCAATGTTTTCTACAGTTTATCATTAATAGCAAATTTGCAGGAGTGAGGTTTAGAGAAGAAGATCCCACCTGTGGTAAATGTGGTCATTTCTGGCACACAGAGGTGTGGGGATGGGTGCAGGTAATTTGAGCATAAATAACATCATCCTTTGCTCTCAGCTATAGACAGATATTTCTTGTAGATTAGTTCTGTGGTGTCATTACATGCCAATTAGGGGGGAAAAAAGATAGGACCGAGCAAGTTCTGGTAATTTAGATAGTTTTTTGCCCATGGTACTCCATCTTTAGCTTTTTTGGCAGCAGCTGTTCTCTTCAAAAAGATTATTGGAACACTTAAGATTAGAAAAGTCCGTCTTACTGCTGTTCTATGGGGTTTTAAAAATTAATTTAATATTAAATACCTGCCTAAAGTAGCACCACCCATGTGTGAGTTACTTTCCCAGATTTCAGGAATGGTTGGTGCTGGCACTTCATGCTGTTACTGGGTGACTAAACTGGAATATGTAAAAAAGCAGGAACATATTCTTAGGTCATCTCAAAGCACGAATCCAATCTCATAAAGGTTTTCATTATGGTTTGAGGGATGGGATGTGCATCTTACTCATTTGCTCACACAGACCCTTGCTGCTGACCCATTCATCAAATGCACCAGTCCAGGCCAGCAGGAATGATCTCTCCAAGAAAGGTAAAGAGCAGAAATCTCAAATGAAAGACATTGTTCTTTGTACCAGTTCACCTCATCTGCCATCACCTGTAATTGAGATTATCCAGCTTCTCATCTGCCCCTGTACCAAGGTGCCGTGGGGGGAAGAAGGGGTAAAGAGGAGCCACAGAGTTTATAAAACAAAATTAGGAGAATTTCATGTCCTGAGTTAAGAAAGTGCTGAAATATTATTTAGAAGCCTTTCAGTTATTTCAACTTAATAATTGTTGAAAAAAAGAGCAAGCAATAACACGTGGTTGGCGAGAGAATGTCAGCCAGCCAAAAACAAACACAGAGAGAGACTACCTTGCACTCTGAAAATGCTGATTGCATTTTCTGTGAGGCCAACAGCAAAAATATGCTTGTTTTATTTCTTACTTTTGGTAAACAACTTAATTAATTAATCTCTCATTGGCTAATGCTGTGCCTGCAGCGTTGCAGATGAATGTGTTCACGTTCACTATCACAGCTCCCCAAACTTGGAAGCTGACACTCAATTTTGTAAATGTAACCCAGCAAGAAGCTATGATGCCTTTTCAAACTCCTTAGCAAATTAAAAGGGCAGTTCTTACAGCAATAAACATTATTTACTAACTTTTAAACAGCCTCAGCAGTGAATTGTTTCATGAAATGTGTCAGTGTATCCAGAGTCCCTCCAGCAGCGCCGGGTGAGTTGGAACCCAGGAACCCGTGTCCCTGTGGTTGGGCCAGGGATCTCTGACGTGCCTCAAAGATTACACTCCTGGTGGAACAGCAATTATCTCATTGCAGTTTGGAAATACAGTTGGTCCCTCTGCTGGAATTCCAATAGAATTTGGTAAGGAGTATCTCAGGAGTGAGCTGGGTGCTGCCTTATCTCTGCAGATCAGGTTTGCAGGAGATGTGCACAATTCCTGAGCTCTGCTTCATTATGGTTTCTTGCTTACTGATTTCAAGATACATGGCAACTTTTATTGCTTGATTCTTTTTTAAAGGTATTGACATGATCCTGATAAAGTGGGTTTCATTTCTCCCTAGGAGAGCCTGGGTAAGCAAGGAAAGGGAACCAAGTTGCTGTTACTGCAACGGTGCTGCTCTCAAAATTCAGTGTGAACTACCCCAAAGTGTCTTCAGCTTGGTAATAATACAGTTCTACAAACTCCTAGAAGTGGATAGCCAAAATATTTATTTTAATGGGTATTTTTATGAAACTAGACAGCATTATTACTACCACAGATTAAAGAGCTATAATGTGACTTTAATACTGTTATTAGATGTTAATGTCTCAGGAAAGCGCTTTGAAGATGAAATAGTTCTCATTTACTTTTCCCCATAATTAATCCTAATGTGTCAGGGGACAGCACATCTTTGCATCTTTGCCTCCTGTTCAGTTTGGCCAAATAGAAAAGAAAAGATGTAAAACAATTAGTCACCCGTGAGTGAGTGCAACTGGAAGTTGTGAGTAAATCCAGAAGAAATCCAGTTGTAGAGATCTCCCTCTTAATTTTCTGTTTTCACTGCGTAAAACAAGAACTAGCAGTCCAGTTTCCAGGGTTTCTGGTGGGAATTATTCCTAATAGATTTGTTATTTCTGCACTTTAAAACACCATTTCATCCCATCACTGGTGATGTTGTGCTCATCATATTACGAGTTCTTTCAGGAAGGGAAAAAGAACTCATTTCCTGCTGGGAGTTTGTTTTCTGCACTTACAACTGGAGACTAAATATTTTTGCACAAGGACAAAAATATTTAATCATCTGGACAAAAGCAAAGCAATGATGTCTTCAGTAAAGGTGGCTGCCCTTGCCTGTCTGTAGGGCCTGGGCAGCAGCAGCCAGGCTGGGGTGGGAGCACCGAGGCTCCTGTGCCCCTCCAGGGCTGGGCTTTTGTCCTGCTGCACCTTCCCAGGCTCCTGCTTTTCACTGGGAAATTTCCATAGTTAAAAAGAAAACAAAAGAAAACCTCACAGTGATCATTTTTGGTCTCTGGCTGTTATTTTTTAAAAGGTGCCGTTATTGATGTCTCGGTACCAGATGGTGTGATCCCATGATGCCTCTTATAAAATGTGATATATAAGCAGATACCTCAGTAGTTCAGTGTTGGCAATATAAATCAGTCTTATGATATCCTCCACAGGCTGGTCCTTTTATATTCCTACTAAGGACCAAATTAATCAAGCACTATTTTGTTTAATTTTTGCTTTATAGTCTTCTGGTTTTTATTTGGTAGAAGTGAATTTGTATCCGTAAATACACTCTTGTTTTTTAATAAGTTCCTTTTCTTGCACTGAACCAGACACAAAAGATTATGAGGAATTTATTCATTTCATTGTTTAAGAAGCACAATATTTTGAAACTTGAGCCTACCAGCAGAACTGTTGGAAGACTGAAGATACAACTTTGTTTACCATACATCTGAATTGCTTGTATAGCATTCTACTAATTGGTTTAATTATAATTTTTTCCTGTCATTCAGCACATTTCCAATATACCATGTATCCAATATACCATATAAAGAAGCTTTCTGATTTCTTTTTTCCTTAGGAAATACCAGTAACCAAAAATTCCATAGTTTAATATTTAGATAGATAAACTTACACCTTCTTTGGAAAATGTGTATAAAGCAAGATGCAGATTTGTGCTGCTGGACAGTGAAGTGGATGAGACCAAGACCTGTTTTGGTGATGCCTAAATGTGCTGTAGAGTTAATTTTGTAGGTTTTGTGTCCTTCAAGGGATATGCAAAATAGCAAACGTTCAGCTGCTAAAACAAAGGAGGTTTTTATTGAATTTTCGTGGGCTTAATGTCTTAAGAGTAGAGAAGTGAAAATATTCCTGGCTTCAGGAAGAATCAAAAATTTTCAGTGCCTGGAGAAATATAACTGAGGAGAAACAGGAATTCCAGGTTGGGGGTTTGGTGATCAGCAAACTGTAGAGACTGAAACCATATATATTTCCTTATATATCTATATTATATATTAAGAAAACCCAACCCTCTCCATGTGGGGTGGATAGCAGCCTCTCTCAAATTAAGTTGACACTTAAGCTAATATCCAGCTTGCTTCCATGGCTTCCATCCTTGTTTTCTGTCCTTGAAAACAAGGTATTTTAACACTGATGAACAGCTTTTCTGTGTTGGTGTAAAAACGAGTTTTCTTCTTAGATTTTTATTATTTTTCTGTCAATTACTAACCCTTCTGGTTTAAGGCAGGGATTTTTAAGCATCGGGTTTGCAGTAGCGTGGATCAATGCCGACTGGCACTTGAGGCTGGGTGGGATCTGAAGGATGAGGCCGAGGGTGGGGTTTTTTCAGTGACAGCGAGCTGAGGTGCTGAGGAACAAGCCAGGTTTATTTGCGATGTGTGGCGAGGTCCTGCAGCTGGGTTCAGTGGATACAGGGAGCTGCATGTTTGTAATGTTTGAGAGTGACATAGGTAAAATATTGCCGGGTGCAGGTGTTCTGTGCCTGCCAGGGGCAGGCCTCAGCTGGGTGGGGTTTCTGGCCTGCAGAGATCCTCAGGGCCCAGGTGGGCTCAGCAAATCCCTCGCTGCCTCAGCAGCAGAAATGTGGTGCAGAAAGTAATAAATAACAGAAAAAGGTGTCATAGGCCATGTCCTTCTAAAATAAAAGAGGAGAAAGTTTGAGCTATTTCCCCTTTTTAAGGAATGAGGAGTATAAAGAAGGAAAGAACCAGCTGCTTGGTGTGGTTAAGTTTGTGGCTGGAGTTTGGAGAGCAAATGGCCGAGGTGCCTTTGGGCCGGGTTTTAAGTGGCCCTGGAGAAAGGTATTGAGAGGAGTGTGTGGGGAATCACCTCTTCCTTCCCTTCGTTACTTTTGGGGCTTGTGGTCAGGTGTGTCTCCTTTAATGGTGATAAATACCTGGCTTTGTACCTTGGGAAATATCTCCGCTCTTTATTTATCACTGCTGTAATACAGTAATAGAATAATTTGAAAGGAAGAGCAGGAAGTTCTTCCCTTTATATAATTTCTGTAGAGTTTCTGAGGCCAAAATGTTTGCATAACTCGGATACAGTAATTTTTGTGGTAATATAGTTCATGGTGTAAATCATTAATTTTCATCGAAACTCTAAAATGGCAATTTTGAACCCTGGGGTTGGGGCATTTCCTACCATCAGTGATTTTTATCAGGGCTCATGGAACTCCTTTGAAAAGTTTGACTGTGTAGTCTACTAAGTGGTTTAGAGGTTTCTGCAGTTCTTCTGGCTAATCATAATTAATTTTTTCTAACAATAGTAATGATTTAAGTATATTGCTTTAATGAGTGTTATCTCATCTTTTTCCTTAATTAAGCAAGTTGTCTTCAGTTAGCAAACACCATTATTGCTGACAAATTTGAAAGTAATAGTTCGTAGATTGCAATCCATTCCTCTTACTCCTATTTAGATTACAAATGTGGATGTTCCCAAGAACTGTGAAATAATTTGGGAAAAGGATCCGATCTGCACTCTTGGTTAGGGACCCTGTTGCATGTTTTAACTGAATAATTCCAATACCTTACATCAGTGCTCTGCACTTTCCCCTGAAATTTCTTTCTAGAAGTACCAGTGGTCCTGATTTTACAGCACTAGTGGATAGTAACTCTTAAATCTGCCTAAGGTTAGGAAAATATATTCTTAAAATTGTTTATATACATCTAGCCTTAAAAACATTATTTAGACTTGACCTGACATCATTCCAGTAAGAAAAAAATCTGGCCAAGTACTTCAGATGTTTTTCCGAATGCTGGTACAAGTTAAAGTCTTACCAAACTATTGAAACCTTCAACCAATTCATTTTAGTCATGATACGGCCTAAAGTTGAAGTATTTTATAAAAGCTAAACAATGCCAAATGCATTTGGCTGAGATCAAAACCCAAATCTATTTGTTCTCTTTCATCTTCAGTGTTCCATTTCCTAGGAGTGTGACCTTAGTCAAACATCTATTAAAGTTAGCTTTTGATCTTACTCCCTTTACAGAAAAAAAAAAAAAAAAAAAGGGGAAAAAAGTCAATTTTCAGAATTTTCTTCCAGAGACAATCACAGTATTGTGTTTTAATGTTCCAGTAGCGTGTGAGTAAATAGGATTCTCTGATGTATGTGATAGAGCAGTGGCTAAATGGGACAATCATTTTTGTGTCAGAGACAAGAATCAAAAGGCAGCATTCTTCAGAAGCTGTTAACTGGAAAAATCCCCCCAGGTCAGGGGAAGCATGGTAACTGGTCAGTGTGCTGCATTTTTGGGTCCTTTGATGAAAATGACTTGTAATTTGATAACAGGTAGCTGTTCATTTGTAATACAATTTTCTCTTCACCAGTCAAAGCTGCCTAGTGATTAATCAGTAAAGAGGTTAATTTTCTTCTCAGGTATGAGCAGTTTGGTGCTTTTTTTAAAGAAATAAGGACAAATTATTTATTTCCTGAAGAGAATATAAATAAGTTTCTCGATCATCTGTGAGTTCCTTCATATTAGGGGAGTCTGTTTCACATCCATCCTCAGCCCAAAGGAAGTGGGTAGGTTTTCTTAAATACATACCAGCTCCTAAAAATGTACAGGTAAATAAAATTCCAGATAGGATTTCTGTTTAACATACTGAGCTAGTCAGATAATAATTGATAAATGTCTGTTAGATCTACTCTTACCACTGCAGTGCTACTGTTAGGGAAATGTCAATTAAAGGATATAGTAGATAAATACTGAAAAGATTTATTTAAAAGAAATATCTATAGAAGAAGCAGAATTTGTCTTTTTAATAAACTTCAAAATTGACAGATGTTGTGCATGTTGTGCTTCTAAAACCAGAGTTAAATGCTTACTGGGAATGCACTGGAATATTATCTAGATAACTTTATAATAATACGTAATACTGAACTTAGCTATGAGGGTAAGGCCTTAAAGTAGATTTAAACCTCTCTAAACAGATAGCTGCCAAAAAAGTACAGTATTAATATTGAGAAATAGTTGAGAACTGCAGAGTACAATAATTGTAAAAGGAGTGCTTGTGAGGGTTTAGTTATATAATACAGAATTCTGGAAAAGCAGGATGAATACCTGCAGTATTTTTCTGAATTGGATAAAAATATCTCAGTACATCTTAAGACTTCATTTATATTAAATGCAGTTTTATTTTTAAAGTAAATTTATTTAATTTCAATTTTAAAAATCTTGTGAATCCATTTTGAAATCTGAACATACTTTGACTACTGAAATAATTGCACAAAACCTGAGCTAAAAATGTTTGTTGCCATAGTTCTAGAAGAAATGAAACTGCTGTACTGGTGCGAACTCGGGAGTAAAGACCTGTAGAGTTTATATGTAAAGATTTGCAAGGGCAAAGAGAATATTTGCATAATTTTAGATTACTCAGTGTTTCAATTCAGTAACTAAATTATTCCTCTCCTCCTTGAGCCTGAATTTGGCTTGGAGGCTGCAAGTTAATTCAGCTTGACCAATGAGTAGAGACACATCTTTTAAGACTTTAAAAATGGTGTAGTTCATCTTCTACGTGTTATTTTTATTCACCACCTGGAACAAGAAAATAAGCTTCCAGTCACTGTCTCAGCTTTGAAAAATGTTCTTTACCTTGCACAGCGTAAAATGGAAACAGCTATTCTGGCATAACTTCATAAACAAAGGTGATATTAACCTATTGGGACTAAATTACTTGTCTCCCGTGTTATTTGTGCAAGTAAATGTGCATGAATAAGCTTCAGCAGAGCTGTAGGAAAGTAACTTAAAAACAGAGAGATCAGAATGATCAGAAGTAAAGAAATGCTTAAGAAAAGAAGGTAAAGGTACCCACTCCTCCCTAATCACATTCCTCACACTCTGGCTGTGGGATCAATAGTCATTCATTTATGCCCCAGAGGAAAACAGGGCTCTTTTGTTTCTTCACCTGTGGTCTGAACATTCCCTGAAGTTAAACCTGGTTTCTGCAGCCTGTGGGCAGCCTCCTCATTTTCCCTGTGCCGTTTTGGGACTGCACATATCCATCACCTCCTCACAGAGGTGCCCAGAGCGCCAGCTCAGCCCTGCGGAGGCGTCGGGGCAGCTCCTGCCACGGGAATTTGTTGTGCAAGTTGGAGCATTGCATGGAAGCTTGTCCTTCCTCAGGTACAGCCCTTTGGATTGTGCAGACCCTGCTGGAGTGGAAAGGAACTCATCCAGAGTACCTCATTTCCTTCTTCCAGAGGAGAACCGTGTGGTTCACACTCTGAGTGCCAGGGCACCACGGGGTCCTTCTTACCACAACCAGCACTGGTGGCAAAAGCTGCATTCCTGAGCACTGTGTGAAGATCAGGCTGTGACTGCTTTGGAGGAGTGTGGCTTTCCACTCCCTGAAATGGAAAACAAAACAGAAACCCAACAGGTTTTGCTAAGCCAGAAGTGTATAAAGAGATCATATTGTGGTAGGAGGTGGAGTCCCCATCTGAAGAGGTAGAGGTCCCTGCTCCCCCAGGTGTTACTTTATTTTACATTGAACAATTAATGGAGTATTCTTCTGGGGATTGGTTATTCCAAGAAAATTACATTTTTGCACTACATTCTACATCTTCTGTCCGATTGCAGTAATTGTAAATGTGGTAGGTTCTGCTTAAAGCTGGAGATCCCCTAATGCCACCCTCAAATATTTTTCACTGTGAATAAGTTGTGGGTTTTCAAATTATGTCAAAGCACTAATATTTTGCTTTAATTCAACCACCAGAATTGCAAAGTGGTTATAGGTCTCAGAGGAATATTCCAGGAATTTCTGTTCCTAAGTGATGCTGCTCTCAAACTTGAATCTTTGGAGGTTGTGTTAATTAAATGCCATTTGGAGAGGAGTGTCTGATCTCTTTTCATTGCTTAGATTATTGTGCTTCAAATAAGAATAATATTTTTGTGGGTTTTATGAATTGGCCACAGATTTCTCAGCCTTGAGTAACTAAGAGCTGTGTGTGATCAGAGCATTCCGTTTCTATTCTGGCAGAGTCTGGGAAATGGCTCATGTGGAAGCAGCAGCGTGTAGGGTATGATTCTACAAATATGCAAACCACACTTTAACAATCCAGTCTCTACCAGCAGTGCTGATCCTGGCAGCATGGTGAGGTTTTCTGTGAAATACTGGAGCGTGATGAATTTGGAACTGACTATTCACTTAAAATCCTTGAAATTCACCATTTTAAACTGGTGGATTGAGACAGCTGGGATGTAGCTGCCATGTGTCATCTGATACAAAACAAATATTTGTACGGTATTTTCCAGTCACAAGTAGGAAGTAGCTTGAAATCACTCACAAAGATATCCTTATTCTCAGAAGACCTTCCAGCCCAATTAATTTTACAAACTCGAGAGATTTGTGCCAACTCCAGATAAGCTTTCAGACTTTTCAGACTTAGCTGAAAGGACTTCCAGAAACTTCTGCAGTTTCCATGTCATTACTGCTTATGGAGAAGTGCTTGAAACCCACAGAAATTGACGTAATGGAAAAGGAATAAATGTGGAGAAAAAAGAAACAGCACAAAATTCTGATTTCAGATGGCAGCACTTGCAGACTTCTGTGATTATAGTGAAGTACCAGAACGTGCATGGTGAATGTGAGGACTGTGAGGTTTAATGTATTGATAACAGAACCTTGGCTTCCCAGGAACCCAAGAATATTCTGAAATGGATAACAAAGTCCTGCAGTCAGAAGCAAATGCTGATGGCAACCACCACTTCTTTCCTGTGACTTCTGAATGTGTAGCACTTTGGAGTCAGTATTTTCTTCCTGTAAATGCAGTTTATTTTGTGTTGCTTTCAGGGGGGTAATTTAGCATGTTTCTGGTTTAGTTTTTAATTTTTCAAATCCTTATCTCATAGAATTGCAGTCCTTAGTCTGTGCCAGCATTATGACCGCATAAGCAGGTAGTTTGAGAGTTTGGGTGATTATGAGCATTAGCTTAACTCGTCTTATCCTTGGTGAAATCAGAGTCCTTATGCATGAATTTGTCACTTCTTGATGTTCGAAAAGACTGCTTAAATACACCCTATAATGTAAGCTTCCATTTTGTGTCGAAAAGTTTCAGTGACATGGCTAAAACTGCATCAGATCTGCACTGAGGAATGTAAAAGTTATCAAGGAGTTGTGATTTTTTCAGTGATAGTTCAGTGGCTGCTGTGTCTGGCGTGTGCTTCCATCTGCTGAAAGCTGCACATCCAGAGTGGGGTGGTCAGTCAATCAAATACACAGAAGAAGGTAAAGGTCACAGTAGTGCAGAATACTAAAAGTATTACGCATTACAGCCTTGACAAATCATTCTCATGACACAGATTGTAAAAAAGAGCAGAAAATGTCACAAAATTAATCAATTCTCATGAGACCCACTATAAGAATGAAGGGGAAAAAGTAATGTAACCCTCTCAGTGCTTTTTGAAGTTCTGATTTTCCTGTTTCCCTCCAACAGGGGAAGCTGCAGTTTAGTTTGAGGTGAGATGCAGGTGGCCTTTTTGGGAAGGAAGTCAACTGTAAAATACACAGCTGGGTTTTGCTGTGCATCAGCTTGAACAGGAGTGCTCATCTTACAGATCTAGGCACAAATTTGGGATTAAAATTTCTGTGTACTTCAAACTGAGCCCCTTGGGTCTAGAGAGGAAATGTGACAGCGCTTGGGTTGTCGTCTCATCCTGTGGATGGAGGATATGAAATATCTCAGGCACTGGATGGAAAATGTTCACATTAAAAATGTTTCCAATCTTTCAGATGGATGTCAGGGAGGATAAGATCAGGACAGAGGTTATGAGTGGGGTGAGAACCTTCAATAATAGAGACAGACATAGGATGAAAGCATCTGGAACTCTCCTCATGTTTAAAGTGAACAGCCAGATTTGTAAGAATCAGGGCTTTTGCTACTGTCCAAATATGTGTGAAATTAGAGAGTGACAACCTGTTGCTTCTGTGAATTGTTCCATAGAGTGGCAGAGATGTTTTGATGTTTGGGGTTTTTAATCTTGTTTATGCTCATGTGAACTTTTGCATGAAATTGTATTTTAAAGTAAGGTGAGCAAGCACACCACGTTAAACAGAAATTACTGGGACTGCAAAATCAAGCTGTCAGAAACTCAGGAACATTTGTGCGATGCTGATTCTGATCCCTTGAGCATTTGGTGAAGTCTTTAAATTACATTATCCGTGTTTTCCCCAGCATCACTGCCTGGGTGATGATAGAGCATCCACTGACCTGTGTGGGAAGCAAGGCTGTGGGATGAAGAGACCTGTCTGTGGGTCTGTCCCTATCCAGCAACCACAGAAGGGGAAGTTACCCAAGGAATTTTTAGGGACTGCACAAAAACAGAGAATCAAGTCCCTCATGAAAAAACTGCACCTTTTTCAAGCTGACTGGAGCTTTGCTGTGAAAGATTAACTTCTCACAATTCCTGGCAAATATGAGTAATATTTGTTTGGATTTTTTTCCCCCTCAGTAGGATTCTTTTGCCATAGTATAATTTTTTTGACATTTTGAAGCGGTGGTATTTAAAAATGTTAGGCCACTCAAAATTTTCAAGTCTCGTCTGAAGTGTTTTGGTAAGGATCATCTTTAGTAGTTTCTCAGCTTTCATTAACTGAACGTGGTTAGAGAATCCAAGAATCCCAGATTGGTTTGGGTTGGAAGAGACCTTAAAGGTCATCTCATTCCACCCCTTGCCATGGGCAGGGACGCCTTCCACTATCCCAGGCTGCTCCAAGCCCTGTTCAGATAAAGCAAGGAGCCTTTATTTTCTCTTTTGCCTTGGTCATGCTGCGTGATAAATACAGAATTTCAAATTTTCTGCTAGAAAAATAAATTCTTGCTGTCATTTGGGGTGTTTTCCTGTTGCAAAACGGGAAAAAACATATTTTTGAAATATGGTTGTAATATCAGAACAACTGGGTGCAGGTGTAAGAGCAGATGAAAGAAGCTCCAGTGTTGTGATGCATTTCTTGGCTGTTGGCTGCATTTCAGCTGGGCACTGTCGGGTGGATGTCCTGGATTTCAGCCTGGGCTCTGAGTGTCCTCCCAGGTCTGGGGGGATGCTCCCACAGCCCAGCCCATGACAGAGCTCTTGCCGAAATCCATCCCCTGCCTGCAGTGCCCAGTTACTCACCAGTTACTCACTGAGTTCCATCTGCAGGTCTCAGACAATTCACATTGCTGGGTTGTTGTGACCATTCCCAAGCAGTGGCCAGAGTATCTTCACAGAGCCATTGAAAACATGCACTAGAGCTAAACCTTCCTACATTTCTGGTCGGGTCAGTTCACAAACATGAAAAACATCTGCAGTAATAAGACTTACGAGTTTGTACCCGTCTCCAAACTGCCTTAAGACTTTGGGCATTTTATTGCTCTTACCAAGAATTCAGTTTCACCGTCCTTTGTGTAGTTGCTGAGTTTTGCCTCCCTTTTTATCACCAAGCAAGGATGATTCATTTCAGCTACAGAGAAGCCTTCACTGTTTAACATGATTTTTAAATTAATTAATAAAATTTTGCAGGCGTTCTGAAAATGTAAAGTATATTATATGTATTTACTTACTAATTTTAATTAAAGTGAACATATCCTTTTCTGTCTTGGAAAGCATAATTTGTTGGAGGTTTCAGGATTGTTTTCACTGTTTGCAATATGGTCTCATACTAACATTTCATAGTACCAGATATTTCACCATTGCTGTTTTAGCACAGCAAGCTTGACCCTTAGCAGCTTTGAATGCAGATAATAAACAAGCCAATGCACAATGCTTGACTGTTACACTGAAATAATGTGGCACAGCTAAAGTGGGTTTCATTTTTCCTTTTGAATATTATTAATTGTAATGTGTTGACTGTTAATTTAATTAAATGTTTTGTTTTAATATAAAACCATTTTTCAGTTCACTGACTCACCATTTCATTTAATTAATAGCAAACCTCAGGATTTGATTACTCATAGTTCTCCTTTAGTTAATTTACTTGTTCGCAGTTCTGACAGAAAAGCTTTCAAACTAATATGAAGGAGGGGCACAGTCTGACTAATCAGGAAACTGGAAAAAAATAGCTGTAGCTGGAGTATGAGATTAGCAGATACTCAGGGTCACCTGAAAATCTCAGAGCCCTTGTATTCACCGTCAAAATCCAATTTTCAGTGACTGGACACTGGTTAAACGTGGAGGAGTCACTTGCACCCAAGATACCAGAGGTACTTCAGTGCAGGAATGTGGCTGAGTTTTGGATTCTTACCCAAATACCAGGAGGTATTTGCTAAGGAGTAAATTGGGATGTTACTGGAGGCGAGGGACGCTGTCCCCTTGTCCCCTGGTGCCCGGGGTGGTTCAGCACTGCCCTGTGATGGGAGACTGCAGACAGCCTGGGCTGTGATCTTTGGGCCATGCAGTGAAAATGCCACTTGTGTTGAAATAATTTCTGAGACTTCACAGAGGAATGATCTTCTTAGTCTTTGTGTCTGTGTAGGGGACATGTGAGTAAACAATTAACCACTGACCTGATGGGATGCAGACGGGCTGGAGAAGCCTCTCTGGCGCTCGCAGGTGCTGCAGGTGCTGTGGCTGTAGGAGCAGAGGAGGTGCTCAGGGGGTGCAGGAGCAGCCAGGGCTCCCAGGATGGGGGGCTCTGTTCCACCTCCAGCACTCTGGGATCTCCCCAGAGCGGCGCCGTGCCCTGGTGAGTCAGCTGAGAACCATCCTGATTTGGATCCAGACTCTCTGCTGGAAAACTGTTTGGTTCTGAGGCCTGGCTTGTCAGTCCAGAATACAATTGCAGAATTTTCCTTCAGCACAACCTGCGCATGGAGCATGTGGTTTGTGTGTCCTTGAGGGGTCATTTTGGGGGTGCAGTGTCCTGGCAGATCTGGGCTCACAGAAAGCAGGTTAGGGATGGCAGTGGGCAGTTCTGCCGTGCACACCGTGGTGCAGGAGCTCCTGAGCGGCTGGGATCGGGTTCCTGTGCACAGAACACGGCTCCCAGATCCTGTGTCTCGCTCAGAGATCCCACCAGGAGCTGCTCCCTGCCAGCCCGGGTGACTGGGGATACTGGGAGCAGCACCAGCCCTGCTGTGGGCAGCCTTGCCAGGGCACCATCCCCACTGTGCCCTGGCTCCTCCCGTGGCACTGTGGTGTTGTGAAGGACGCCCGTGTTTGACAACAAGTGTCCACAGTTATTTCCAGGGTGTCCCCTGACTGAGCGCAGCTGGCAGAAGGTAAACTGAAGGAAGGAAAATTTAAAGTGGAAATGGACAGGAAAAAACAGAAGCTTTGAAGTGTGTAATCCAGCAGGGGGGTTTTCCTGGCAGGCCTTTTTTCTTTTTAGGGGGAAGCAGAGGGATAGATGTATACATTACAGCAGTTTCCAGGACATTTTTCAAAGTGAGGTGTTCTAAGTGAGATTCTACTGCTGATAATGATTCATCCGAGAGGATGGAAATGATTCTTCAGTTCTTTGTAGATCCTGAGATAAATCGGTTGAGGAATAGCTCTTTGCCACAGCCAGTCCGAGCAGAGTCAGTTACAGAAAGGAGTTTTATTAATAGTTAAATTTAAAAATAGCTCCAGTAACATTGGCCATGGTGGTACCTTAACTGAAGATTATGCCAGTGCTGCCCATTTTCTGCCATCATTTCAATCAGCAGCACCCCCTTACTGCTGAACCCATTTGCTTTAGCCTCAATTTTAGTATCTCTCAGAAATGCTGAGGAATTAGTACGTTGTTTTTAAAGTGGCTCAGACAGATTCTGTGACTTTTAGTTAAAGTCAGAAATTATGTAGACTGGGGATGAAGTGAGTGAGAGAATGAAGACTTTGTTGGCCCTGGGTTTAGAGATAACCTTGGCTGTATCTTCAAGCTTGGGCCCGGCTGTGCAGGACCTTGGTGCCTTCTGCACTAGGGCTGTGTTTTACTCTTGAAACTTTTGCTGCTCAAGTGGAGTGACTTTGGTGTGGCAGATGGCACAGCACAGTTCCTGATACATCACTGTTTCTTGGCTGCTGTCCTTATGGCAGCTGTGTCTGGTTAGGGAGCTCAGAAACGCCTGACAATAATTACCTTTAATTTCTGCAGGCGGCATCGTGGTGATTTGGGGACTGTGTTTATTATTTTCTGTTTGTTCCGTGGTACCTTTCTGCCTTCATTACACTTCTGGTGCAACTGTTCAGTAGAAGGTTTGGGGGGATGTTTCTATTTTCTTTTTTTTTAATACAGTGCCCTGGATAATTTTTTCCTCTTGTCTTTTCTCTGAACATTTTGCTAAAGATATGAATTTATTTTTCCATTCCCTATTTACCTCCTTATAAATAGTTTCTTTACTGTTTTGCATATTTAATTAAATTTCATGACTTCCAGTCTCTATCAAGGACCTGCGTAAATACTGACCCTGATGAAAACACTGGAATATTGGTTTATCTGTACATCCCTGGGTACATACAAATGATAAAATGTTAGGATAAAAAACTCCATGTTTAGATGCTCTGTTTTTATAACCATTAAAATGTACGTGAATTCTTTGCAAATGGATTAAAAATATAAAGTGAAAAGGTGCCTGGAAATCTTGAAAACAGTCAATTCCTCAGAACTGTGATGACGCTTAGTTGTTTTAACTTCCTGAAAATAATGTAAAATTCACTCAAAGAGCAATCCCGCTTCCTTTCCCTAAGAAAAACAAGTGAAAAAGTGTGCAGACTATTTCATCTCCTCCAGAAAGTGTGTGGAGAGTTTTATCATTGAAGATGTATTCTATGATGGATTAAGTGAGAGTGTGTGAGAGAAAAACAGGAGTTTAAACTTCAGGATTTTATATCTGCTTGATAAAAAACCTGTAGCATTTGTAAAAGAACTTTAAAGGGTGTTGAACAAAAATTACAGTGTAGTGGTGTTTTGTATGAAATGAGGGCTGCATTAAATAACCTAAAAGACAAAATTATTGATAATGATCAGAATATCTTTGCTTAACTTGACCAGATTGCTGTATCCGTGTGTGGTAATGGTGTCCCTCTCCATGCAGCTGGAGACTGGATTGCTTCCTTTCTTAAGCCTTACTGAAATAATGAGAAGCCCATTAGAGGAGCAGCAGAGCTAATCTGAATGTCAAATTCGCAGCAGCTTTTAGAAGAGTGTTGTAATTTATGGATAGGGTGTGAAAATTATTAGTTCCCTTTAATCAGTATCCGAATCTCTCGGTAAGCAGTACTTTCCAGGAGCAGATGATTTAATTCTGGTTTGATGTATGATACCTCGGTGGGTTGATAGAACACGCACCACCACCAAAAAAGTCACGGGTTTTAATAAATGCAATTCAGTGATTTTGTGGAAAGCAAGTCCTGCTGTTCTGCGGGGAAGAATAAGCCCATTTAATCCATAACTGAGGGAATAAACAGTTGTACCTGTGGGGACATTTTTGGTTATGTGGCAATACCTCTCGGATTTTCCTTCAAGAACTTCAGATTATTTTCAGTCACATCTTGCCCAGAGTAAAAGTAATTTGGTACTGTCTGGAAGAAAATCTGATTCTTTACTTACTGACCAAGTCAAAGTGATAAAACTTAAAAACTTTGCACTTATGCAAAAAAGATACTGGGAATATAAATAATAAAATAATCATGATAATTCTGGTAACCTGTAGCCTGATGTTACTCTGCTTCTTCTCTTTTACTACTGGAAATTAATTGGGTTTTAGTAATTTGAAAATCTTCTACCAATACCCTCCTTAATTCTGTGAATATCTGCTGGTCTTAATGGTCTCTTAAAAGTGGGATTGATTCCGTGATTATCCATATTGTGTTATTTTACACATTTCCAGTATAATATTTTGCAGTAACAATAATATTAGTCCAAACCAACAGATTCCCAAAGAGACAAAACAATAATTGTATGCATAATAGAACAATGAATGCTGTACTATTATATGTTAATTGGCTTTGAGCTGTTGAAATTAAGGAATACTGTGTCTTACTCTGAGTGTGGAAATTTTGTTGCAGCTAAATAAGTCAAGCAGAAAGTGATCAAAGTGACAAGGTGATCAAAGTGATGGGAAATTATATTTAAAAGTATAATCAAAAGGGATACCATTAAGTAAATACTGCTTTATGCTATACGTGGGAAAAAGAAAAATAAACATGTAAGATTTATAATATTTTTAAATTCTTAAAATGATGTATTGAAGTAATTGACTTTAAAACAAAGATGGTGTTCAGGATAGCATTACTTAACTGGAGTAAGAATGGGCATTGAATTCATGGGACATTTTCTTACTGAAAAGGAATGTTCTGTTCATACTTTGCAGTGCCACATTGTATAATATGACATTGCATATTATTTATTTATATTTTTCCAGGTCTGACAGCAGCTGCCATGGCAGAGGCTATGAAGCTACAGAAAATGAAACTTATGGCCATGAACAGCCTTCATGGAAGTGGAAGTCAAAATGGAACCGAGTCAGAAAATGAAGAGCTCAATTCTAATGCAGGTAAGGGACGCTGTGCCTCTCAGCTGCCCTGGAGCTCTCAGCACCTGCGTCTCAAATTCTTGGGCTCTTGTATTTTGTAAGCTTTGCTCTGCCAGTGCTAAATCAAAATTAGTGCTCTCACTCCTCCATATTCCTCCAGTTCTCCTCCTAACAGCTCCCTTCACTATATCTTTGAAAAACAGTGGTGAAGGCTCATCTTCATTACGGCTGGATACAGACCTTTTAAAGTGCCCCCTGAATACATCTGGAGTAACAAAGGGTTTCTCCCCTGGCAATAACACTGTCTAGAGTTGTCCAGTAAATGATGGAAAGTTTCCAAAAGGTCAGGCTCTTGGAGTTCCTGAGTTCCACAGGTCACTGGAGAAAGGTAAGGTAGGGAGTGCTCCATCACCAAGCTTTTGGCTCTTCTGCATTTTGCTCTTTCCTTGAGAGGATATTTGCAAAGCACAGCTGGGAAGGGGAGTGGTGATAATCCTTGGCTGTGGCTGGAGGCCCTGGCATGGAACACGTTCAGTCTGTGCTATGCAAGCATTAATACAAATTAGAACTAAGCTCCCCAAGTCCTGGCTCCTCAAGAACAGGGTTCAAAGGTGAAGTCAAAATGGATCCTTTGGAGAGGAAATCTTTGTTTGTTCTGGTATCCTTCCAGGTGAAGAGAAGAGATTTTTACTTGGATAGTGTAGAGAACCTGGAGCAAGACAGATCCATTTTGTCTCTGGTACCTGTTACAAAAAAGGCAGCTTCCCTTGGCCTCACTTTTTACTGCATCCTACAAGACACTTTTACCCATGTTTTGTTTGCTTCCATTACCCATTGGAGAAGAGAGGCACGGTGTGATCCCCGTGGCATCCCGCTCTCCCATCGGCATTCCCGCGTCTCCGAAGGCAGAGCCTGGCTGGTGGATGCTGCATATGCATCCACCATCAGAATGGTAATTTATTAGACCAATAAAGCAGCAGCTGGGAGGTCTTAGACTCATTTTCTAAAGGAATAACTTTGAATTCATGACAAATTACGCACAAAGCAGTCTTTCCAAAAGTGGTATTGCCTTTTGCTAATTTTGTGTACTCATCTGTATTTGAAGAAATCTGGCTTCTAACCCATGCATTAAACCTTTCCCCAGCTTTCTGTTCTGTAGGATATGTATTTCTTATTCACCTCTCAGACCCTAATCAATTAGTGCACATTGAATTCAGGAAAAAAAGCTTTGAAAAGCCTATTTAGTGGTTGTAACTCAAATAGTTTGTATATAGTTCAGAATGAATTGTGAATATTCACTGAATGCTAAGAAAAAGGACTGAAAATAGAATTACTACGGAAGAGCAAGGAAGCTTCTTACAGAAAAGATGTAGGGTTGGTGTGGGGGTTTTAAAAGCTGCTGTACAAAAGTTTAATTTGAATGCTCATGGTTTTGTGTGTTACCTGGTAGGGCAAAATTTGTGTACTTCATGTGAGGAGAATCAACATTAATGTGATTATTGCAGGTACCACATGGAACAAGAAGGTTTTTAGGGGACTGTCACAGCAGCCTTTGGACAGTGCATCAAGAGTGTGCAGTTTACAGGGGAGTTCTGTGTGGTTTAGCAATTCAGTGAGTTCTACAGCCATCTCAGTACCAATTCAAATATTTGGAAAAATTCCCATTGACTTTAGTTACAGTGGGGCCCAAGAATAAAAGTATGGTGGCAGTTCCATAAAGATCTTTTTTCAATTCTTTCCCCTTTTCATTGCCTGATGCAATAAAATTGCCAAGAGCAAATTTTCTGGCTCAAGTGCCAGTGTTGCTTGCAGACAGAGCAGCAAGTCCTTATCAGAAAGAGCTAGTGCTAATCCCATTAAAAATCACAATTTCCCCTCTTTCCAGTGTGTGCAGTGTGAGCATTGGATAATTCTTCTAACATGTGGATTCCTCCTTTATTAGTGGGTCACATTATAAAGATTTACATTGAGCAGGATGTGTCAAAAAGGAAAACCCCATGAAAGGAGTGTAAAAGTTGGCTGTACATTGCACCAAATAAAATAACTGAAGAATTACCAAACTCACTACAGAAAACTCCTTGGTGTGGCATGAAGAGAGTGGGAATTTTGTTTAGAAGTTAATGCAGACGTTGTAACTTTGATCTGCTGTGAAGGGAACACCAGGATGATTCGTGTGCCTGAAACCTTCACCAACTGTTTGCTTTGCTCTAGACTTACAGTTTAAATGACTATTAAAAATAAAATGGGGATGTGAAATGAGGAAGAAAATTGAATTTTGAATTTTTTTTTTACTAAGAAGAGGTGGAAAGGAACAGAACAGAGTCAGAAGCCTCGTAAGTGAGAAAAACATTTTATTTTAGGAGAGAGACCTACAGTTTCTTTGATTTGAGGTTGTGTTTAATAGCTTCTGTAATGGCTGCAACATGACTCTGCATCTAGATTTCAGCATGAATAACAACCTGTTCGTGTTTCATTTAGCTCCAAATGAGAAATTCTGTGTTTTATTGTTTTAGGAAATTAGTCTGTGTACTGTTGCTCCTGGAACTTTATAATTAATCGCTAAAGGTTATGGCTGTGGAGAGTTTGTGGGAAATAGATGTCTGAATGATTATAATTGTAGCTGTCAAATCAGAAATATGGTTGTACAGAGCCGAGGACCTTTTGCTTCCTTTGATTTTCTTTTTCTTTTTACTGTAACAAAGACTCGAAGGGTTGCAGTTTTACTTAAAACAATTAAGTTGGGTTTTTACCTCAGTGTTACACATTGACTTCCTACAGTGCCACTAAATACTTCACTTTTGGATGTGTGCCTTCCTGCTCATCCCACAGTCTGATAGATGAGTGGAACACTCTCTTTTTGCTGTTGTTTATTTTAAATTAAAAATGTAATTGAGCAGTATTAAGTCCTGAAGCTTTATTGCCAGACTTCTTTGCAAGTGTGTCATTATATACAGGCTATTAGTATAATAAAAAAAAGCGTTGAGGAAGTCTTGGCATATTCATTTCAATCCCCATCTGTATCTGTTGAAGTATGAAATAATTTTGGGTTTGCTTCTTTTTGATGCCTAGCCTGTCACTTCTATAGTTTCTTCCTCTGTGCATCACTATGATGATGGAAACTTTTAAGAATTCTCTGTCTGAAGCCAGAATTTGTCCTGTCAGTTTAAAATCTGAGCTCTAATTCAATTTAACACGATCACTGACTAATTCCTCAGGTATTATATTGTCCTCTAGCAAATTGCAGGTGTGGAATTGAATCTTATGAGTGTGTCTAAGGAAGTGGGGAATAAATGTGCCACTTCTTTTCCTGCTTCTAGTCCAGCTGGTGTGCTTTTGCAGTCAGGTCCTACCTGCCTCCTTTTCATGAAGTCACAGTAATTTCAGTAGTGGTGGAGTTTGCTACTGGAATATTCTAAATAACTTATTAAAAACAAATGCTACAAGAGTTAATACTGAAAATATAGGGAAAAAATTCCCCCAAAAGTTCAGTTTGCAGATATTTTTTAATCGAAGTAATGCTTTAGTTCACAGTGCTGTGAAGAATGCTGTTATACATTTGAACATTGATGTCCTCCTTCCACTCTCTCTGCAGAAGAGAAAGAGATTTTTTTGCACCTTCCTACTCATCATATGAAGTGTTGAAGCAAAGCTTCTCTGGCAGTTGAAAATCTCCTCTTTAATCTGGCAGTGGAGGCTCTCTGGCCCCACAGCACAGCTGACCTGTGCTGGCTGTTCTTGGGGCTTGGTGTCCCTCTCCATCTTCTGGTAGGATTGGGGCAAGAAGGTTGAATTTGGGGAACCAGGTAGTTGGGGACATAGGTGTTTGGATATGGGAGAAATCCATCCCTCTGGAATCTCAAATTCCCAGTGACCATAAATCTTTTGTGATCCCGTTCCTCCTTTTTTGGCTCCTCCAGGTGAGTCCCTGAAGAGGAGACTTTGCTGGTGGCACCTGAGGGTTGCCAGGAGTGATTGTGGCCTTTCCTGTTCCACTTGGGAAGTGAGGAAGGTGTGGAGTGAGCAGCTGGCAGCTGGCTCCTGCTCACTCCCAGCCCAGCCACGTGGCCAGTGCTGTTCTGTAGAAATAAGATAAATAGAACAAAAGCTCTCTGGTTGCACAGGAGTGTTTACAAAGATGAGCTCCTTCCTCACGGTGCAGCACTAAAATCAGGTGGAGTGTGTTCTGGAAATCAGCGTGTCATTGCTCAGGGAGATTTGGAACTTACTTGAAATCAGAGCTTTTATTTTTAATGGCACGGCAGCAGGTGATTTGCACAAGTGTGAGATAGGATGGATTGTAAAATAGAGAGTTTGTGATATTACCTGGGCGTCCTGGAGGCTGCCTGAGCAAGGAAGGATCAGTGCACGGCAGTCGTGACAGGAGCTGTGTGCGCAGAACCTCAGAGCAAAGAGTAAAGCAGGTATTTCCTTCTGGTGGCTTTTGGAGTTAGCATGCATGATTTAATAAATGTGTTTTGCTTTCCCAGGAGAGATATCAAACAGTACTAAGTGTTTCAGTGGTATTTCCTTAGGAAGTCAAAATGTTATTCTGTATGTAGAGTCTTGTTGCTTAATTTCCAGACAAGGAGCTAAGTTAGGCAGAAAAGAAAGGAAAAACACCCGAGCTTTTGGCATATGAGGATCAGAGAAAAAACTCTTCATAGAAAAAGAAGTGTTATCTTTTTATCCTTCTTTCCCTTCAGTACCTGCCATGCAGTTTTCTCACAAATGCAAACATCCTTCACAATCTGTTTAAAAAACCACAAATACATCACTCGGAGGAATATTTAAGGAACCATCAGGAGGGAAAAAACTCATTGGTTTAATGGAATGCTGTCAAGGAAAATCAGCATCACAAACGACACAGGGGCAGAATTGATACTTTTGCACTGACATGTTAAAAGAAAATCCCATGCATTATTTAGAAAACCCAGAAATCTGTCAGCTGTATGATTGCCGAGTTAGCAGAAGCAGGAGGATGCTGCTCAAGTTGAAAAGAAACGCGTAGGCACAGATCCATATTGTAACCTTTCATGTTCTCCACCCACCATGAATACCCAGCTATTACACGGTCAGCATTTTTTAGTTTTTCTCTTTTAAAATTTTCAAGTGCTTGAAAAGTCAAAAGAGGTAGGTCTTTTCTTCTAAAAAGCAGGATGCCAAAGCTGTTATTTTATTGTAAGAATGTGAAAATGACAGGACCAGAGAACAGGTTTTTTTAATCCTTGAGTACCATGTAGATTTCATGCAGTCATTTTTCCTGTTGTTAAGGCAAGTATTTTTTTGTTACTTGAGCAGAGAGTTAAGAATTTTCTTAAATAGTTTTGGATTTTCTTAAATTGTCCTTTGGCCAGGAGGGATGTGTGCAGTCTTGAAGCAGGAGAGAATTTTAACACATTTTGGGTTTTGTGCTGTCTCATCTAAAAACTGGACTTGACTCCAGCCCGAGCAGACGCATTAAAGCATTTTACCCTAAAAATGGGGACTTCTGTGCTGTTTTTCTAGGCAGTACCTGTGCTGGTGGGGGTGAGGGTGAAGATGGAAAGGTGAGGAGGCCCAGAGGGGATGTTTGGCCGCTGTTGTGGGGGCAGGATCTGCATAGGGGGGTTTGGCCCAGGGACATAAGCCCCGAAGGAGATTCAGGGAGTGATGGCACTCAGTGGATTTCAGGATGTGCTTACCCCCTCGGAGGTGTGGTTTCGTGGAACTTTGTGGAACCCACATGGAAGTGATGGTGAAGAACTTAATTCAAACATTTTTAGTGGAAGCAGAGTGAAGGAACTCAAACATTCTCATGACACAGGGGCTCTTAGAAGCTTTCCCCACTGCTGCTTGTCAGAAAACGTCCATGGCTGGGGAATGACACGAGCAGAGAATTCAATTCCCATGGATGATGTAAGTGAGGCCTCCCAGGGGCCGGGCACTGATAATCCTGGAGGAAGAGGCTGATGTGCTGTTTTATTTCTGAGATACAGCTCCTCAAGCGTTAGCCAGGAAGCGAAATGCTGTTTGTTTGGGTCAGCTGTTACCTCGTTGGCACCGTGCTCTGTTCTCTCCTGTCCCCTCCTAATGGGGTACTTCCATGGGCCCTCTCAGGTTTCCCAAGAAGCCAGTCTCCATGGGGGAAGCTTGGCAATAAGATGCAGATCTCTATTTCTTTGGCAAATGGTGTTTTTTTGGAGAGTGAGTGTCAGTGTATATTTTGTGCTGTGTTACCCCAGTTTCAGTGCAGTGCAAAAGTGAATTTTTTATCTGCAAACTTGTTTTAAGGTCCCATTTTAGATACATTCATAAGCAGTTATCTGCTGAACTCATGTGAAGAACTCAACTGTATTTTCTAAAGTACTCGTTTAAATATGAACATAAATACTTTATAGTAAATGTAGATAATGATTCACACATAAATGTTGATACATCAGCTAATATTTACATATTTAGGTTGACTGACACCCAAGTCTGAGAAATGTGAAGTATCTCTGGCCTTAGTTTTAAAACTAATAAAGGAAATATAACTCCAGACAAGTTTAGAAAATGCTCTTCTCTGTAACTCCGAGGCCTCTTTTTCTGTGCGAGGAGTTCTCTTTTGGGTTTTTGATTCTTATCTTACACATGATGAAATTACCCGTGTTTATATAACATCATGAGCTAATGTAAACTGGTTTAAAGATCAAGCAAATTTAGGTTTTATCTTATACTGGCCTCTTTTTAGAAAAGTTGTTATTAACTCTTGAAGGTCTGGGTTGTGTCAATGCTTTTTGAGTGGGTAATTCTCAAGGGTGTATTTTAAATGAATTCATGACAATTAGATATTAGATACTGCTAAGTGTTTACAAGTGGAGAATATATATATTTGTAAGTTTATATTCCAGCAATTAAACATCTCACACAATCTATTTCCTCGATATGTTTTGGTTGTTATCTTATTCCAAGGCAAAGAACTGTTGTTCCTTTCTTTCCAGAGCATAAAATATTTTTTTTTTTTAAATAAAGAAAGAATTCCTTACAATGACTTCTAACTTTTGCTGGAACAAATTTAATATAGAAAATCAAGATTCATATCTGTTAAAAAGCCCTGCCTAACACCAAATCAAATACCTCTGGGTGCACACGGCCTGATCATAAACAACCTCTCCAGATTCCTGCCGTATCTGCTATCAGAACTAAGTGCAGCAAGAGATAAACTAATGACAAAATGCAAATGGTACGGCTAAACGGAGCAGAATTGAGAGCTTTCACATGTCTATCACCTTTCAGATCCTTTACAAATTTATAGTCTCAGAGTGCAGAGGTCTAAATCTTCAAAGCTTGAAAAACAGAGGTGCAGCATGAACTAATCTTCATTTTTTCCCCTATCTTCTTACAGCAGCACTAATGGAAATGTATTTTGTTTAATGACTCTGAAATCCTGTTTGTAATTAGATGTGGGAATTGGTCTTACTTTGTAACAGATGATACTGGAATAATAATATGAGAGATGCTACGCTGAGACCACTATCCTCCTAAATCTATATCATTTTTCATTTTATTGACAGGAAATGTGTTCCTGGAACAAAGAGATTGATTTTAAAGAGTGGAAAAATAATGTCTAGTAGAACCTCGAATGAAAACATTTTAGCATTACTTTAAGTGTTTCACAAGAGTACGTTAACCCTTTAGCTGTGTTTTTAGTAAACAATCTCCCTGTAAGTGTTGCTTGGTCACTGATACAATCTTTGAATGAATGCACCAAAAGGTAGAGAGCTTTAATTAATGAATACAATTAAAATGCATATCATATTTCAGAAGGAGTATTCGAAATAATTAATTTTGTCTGTTAAAACACTTTTCCAGTCATAATTAGGACTGGAATTCCAGTAATTCCAGTAATTAGGAGTGGGCAGGAAAGATGTGAGAGCGGGCTGAGCTCACACAGTCCCTTCAGAGTATTGCTCTCTTTACTAGGTCTTGATGTCATAAATCATTTTGGCCTCTCTGGAGCCAAGGCTACATTTTTTCCTTGGTTGTAATTCTCATTTTTGTTGGTAGTAGCTGCAATCCGTGGCCCATACCAACGTGCTGAAGGAAGGCAGGTGGCTCTAAAGTGTCCCCATTGTGACAAGGTCTCGTGTTCATCCGCAAGGCACAGTGCTGCTTCCACAGCACTGTGGGGAGTGATACTTACCAGAAACGCACCAAATTTAGGACCTCCTGTATAAAATTTTATGAAGACCAAGGCAGATGGGATGCCCCACACTTTAAAAAGAAAACCATTCTAGTTTTGATGTTTTAGTAGGGTGCTGTGGCTGCTGAGGGACACAGTGTGGAGAGGTTGTCCTGCTTTCCTTGGCAGGATGAGGAGGCACTTTTGCCTTCCTGCCTGGGGCTTAGAAAAGCAAGGAAGGGGAAAACAGTGATCCAGGTCTACCCCTGTGAAATGCATCTTGAATTTTATGTTACAGCATCCTTGGAAAAAGCAAAAGCAGACCCAGGAGCAGGCAGCATGCACTGACCAGCAGAACTGTGGCAGCGAGGGGTGCCAGGAGTGCTCAGGGATGTGCAGGCTTTCCACAGTGCTACCAAAGAACAAGAAAATACCAAATGTTCCAAATGTTGGATGCATCCTTTTTTTTTTTTTTTTTTTTTCTTTCCAGGTCCTTGTATGTCCTCCTGTTTCCACAGTATCTCCTCTGCTGATCATTTTGCACAAAGTAACATGTTCAAACTCCGCTGGTTAAATTTCCCATTGCAGGGTGTAAGGATGTGAGGAATCCTGTAAAGAATTCAGTAAAAGCAAGTATGAGTGATAGCTGCCTTTGTTAAGTAGTGAGTCCACTTCCAGTCTCATATCAATGATATTTTAACAACAGAAAATACTTCAGTATTTTAATTACACTGTAAAGTCTGGAACATTCTTGTTCTTGTTAAGGCACATACAAGTTAGGATGAAAACTGGCATATTACCTTTGATGTGGGCTGCATGCTGAGAGTCCCCCAAAGGATGTCATTGGTAGTGATACAGCTGCCAACAGCAGGAGTCTCATGAATTACAATTTTAATCAGATTTTTTTTAAGAAGTCCCCTAACATACAGTTAATTTATGTTTGAGGCAAGAAATGTTTGTGGTGTGATCATTTGGAATATTTTCTCACTTAAAGGAGTAGCATTAATCCTCCCAAAAATTTTAATAATGTGAGTTTTTAGTTAAAGATTCAGCTCTAGATTTGTGCGGCGTGCCCTGAGCTGACATTTCTGCAGCTGAGATTCGGTAGCAGTTTTCCTTGCAACAGTTGGTGCTGTTGAAATGTCTGGCTGATCTGTGAATTTGATGAGACAGAAGTCACCGTGGTCTCCAGTAATTCTGCCTTTCCTTGCACCCACAGACTACAAGGCATCCCTTAGTTGTGGAGCAGGGGCTGTGTGGGTAAGCAGGACACACAGGGATCAGAACCCTACTACTTTTTATAGAATACCTTGGCTCTCTTGAGCAGTTAGATTCAAGTTTTGTTTTCCTTTAATGAAGTTTTGATCCATGAGAAAATCAGGATTATGCATTTATTTCTGTGATTTTAAAGTAAGCATCTGACAGTTTTGCATAATAGGTTATGGTTTCTGCTCCATATTCTGTTTAAAAAAAGCTGGAATCCAAAGCTGTGAGTGACATTTTGGTAGAATTTTAGCAAGTACAGTCATTACCAAATTAAAAATAGATACAGGTGGGTAGTCTTATGTTTTTAGCTCCTTTTAAAAAACCTAACCCCTGACTGTATACCAGAGCAGCAATTTATCAGATCATTATTGTTACAATTAGGAAAGACCAGCAATGTTGTCTCGGACCAAGAGCAAATTTACCTTTATCCACCAGAGGCTTTAATTTCCATGGCTGCGACGTAGTTTCCTCAAGTGATATCCTTATTCTGAATTTGTTAGAAGTTTAATTTAAATTAATAAGATCACTGAAGAGGATTAAAACTTGGTCCATTTAGTCATGGAGAAGAAAATGCTGTTGGCACTGGATAATTGAAGCTACTAATTTGTCCATAATCTCAAGGAAAAATGCGTGGATTTGTAATACAAGTTCCAAGTGGTTTATTATTTTGGAAACTCACCCAACGTTATACTTCCTGGTAACTAACACGAATTTCAGGTTGGCCAGTTGTGTGTTAGAGGAAGGTTCCACAGGGTAGGACAGTGCTGCTGTTGTGGGTGGGCTCTGCAGGCTGCACCTGCAGGGTGGGGGTCACGATGCTCACGCCTGGCTCGGGTAGAAGGTGCAGGTCTGGGCTGGCCAGGTGAGTTCAGGATGGTTCCACCCCGCAGGAGGGCTCTGCCTCTGGGTCTGGTCTCTCAGCTGCAGTCTGTGGTGTTCAGGATCATCAAAACCAGCACTTTCAGGCTTGTTTCCTTACCTCACTCCAGCTCTGCCAGCCTCATGCCTGACTGACAGCTGCCCAGCTTAATTTTAGCAATCTCACAGGCTTGCTGATCATGGCCATTTTTCCTAATGTTTTCCCTAAGTCTCCTTGTTAAAAGTCTTTCCTTGCTGCATCTTGTCCTGTACACTGTGGCTACAGAGAACATTTTATTCCTCTTTATGACTGAGCATCTTCTTTGGCTGGTGAAGACAGTGAGCTCCTGCCTGTTGTCCCCTCCCTCCGCTGAACAACCTGCTCTTCTGAAGGGCTCACACTGAGGATTTTCTCAGCCCTGCTCACTTCTCCCTGTGCTCCCCTGGCCTCTCTCCAGGTGATTCAGATCTTCCTGGTCCCCAGCCCAGGGCAGTGCCTCGGTCACAGCTGGTGCTCTGGGCAGGAACATGGAACGGGGTACAGACAGAGAATTCCTCCCTTTGTACAGACAGTGATCTCCTATGAACGAGTGAAACTCCTTCTCCTGGCATTTCCTGGCAGCAGGGTTCTGCTGCTGACCTGTGCTCACCTGCAGTCTACTACAGACTCCAGGTATTTTTTTATTTTTATTTTTTAAATTTACCCAGGCAGTCAAACCCCATTCTGAGTTGAGGATGGCTATTCCAGCCTTCCCTCTGTCCTCACCAGATTTTCACGTTGTGGCTCTTAAATCTTCACAAAAGTTTAGACAAATTCTAATAAAGATTCAGAATTTTGGGTAATTCTGTTGTGTATGCCTGGGATATAGACTAACATCTGCCCTTGAACGTGGAGCATTTAGTTCAGTTAAGTTTGGCCGTTTTATGGCTCATTCTCTCTGTACACATTGACTGAAGGTGCATTCTGAAGGTAAATTAAAATTGATAGTTGAAACTGAAAATCAGCATTTCCTGTCTTCATGCCGTGCATTTTTTAAGCTGTACACAGCCATCTGCAATTAATGCTCTTTGTTGTATATCTTCTGTATTTACAATATATTTGACAATAAAACCTTTTTTGACATTTAATCAGTAGCAGAGTTGTTCCACTCTCATTATATATTCATGAACTTTATCACCAAGACAAGACATAAATGTTGAGCTTCCCTTTAAGATCAGACAGGCATTGATATTTAAAACACTAAAAATTGGGGTGGGGGGGGGACTGTTCTACATTTGTACAATGAAAAAATTATTCTTTTTAAGAAGATGCTCAGGCTGTTTTAAGGATGGAGACAATGAAACTTCGGGACTAGTGAAACTGTGTAAGAGCTGTATATTCAATTACTGATGTCATGGGGCATCAGAGGCTGCTTTTTTCCCCTTTTCCTGTAAAGCTTGTAATATTAGTTAAATTGTGATTCAGTTTCTCGTATTTCAGATGGAAGTTGGAAAGGCACTAGGAAGAAGTGTCTTGCAAGTTCCTATGGGTCTGTTTGTTGATTGACTGTCTCTAAGAATTTGATGTGAGGGGGAAATTTGGCATTTCATCCCTGAGAAATATTCCCCCTCGTTTGCAGCACCTCTTCTGTTTTTCTGGATTTTGACAAAGTAGATATTTTTTGAAAGCTGAGTCCAACTTTATTCTCTTTCTCTGTAGAGTCTTAGATCCATGAAGAAAAGTCATTTAGAAAAAAACAGAATAGCATGAGTAAGATCTTTAATTTCACTTTTTAAACACCAAGCATATCTGGGTATACCCTGTATGTTAAATGGCATTTCTGTGTCAGTGATAAATTGAACTTTAATACAAAAATACTACTGAAACAAAAGGGAATTTGCATTAAACTTGCAGGTATCTTATATTTGGGAGGATAATCTCTAATGAGCCTCTCTGAATTTAAACTCAGTGATTCTGTCTGTAGAAGTAATATTTGCATTGTCCTATTGCTCACAGCTGATACTGATTTTCTCTCCAACTAACTAACAGCTCTTCTTTCTGCCTCGAATAATTACAGCCCAAACCTTGCCCCTGTACTATGTAAATGGAAAGTCCAAGTCATTAGGATAGCAGTGTATTTTCAGTTTGGATTAAAAATAAGTCTTTTATTTATTAGATGCAGTTATGGCACTGAAATAAATGGTTGGTGCAGTTACGCAACATCTCACCTTCAAAATTTAATCATCTACAAATGCAATTTATTTTTCATAAGCTCCTTGCCTTTTAATATGATTCATTAAATTCTTTTCCTGTTGGTTGTTCATCTCTTTTGGATGGAGACTCCAGGCATCCGTTTCTCCTCTTCCTTAACACTTGGTATGGTTGATGTAAAAATGTTTTAAAATAATGTTTGTATTATTTAAATAATTTCGTATTTAAAGTCTGAAGTTCCCCAGAGAAACTGAGAACTCCTCATCCCTGGAAGTGTCCAGGGCCAGGTTTGACGGGGCTGGGAACAACCTGGGACAGTGGAAGGTGTCCCTGCCCATGGCAGGGGTGGCACTGGATGGGCTTTAGGGTCCCTTCCAACACAAGCCAATCTGGGATTCTATATTTCTCTGTTATTTGAAGCTCATGAGGTATGTGATGATAGTGTGGTCACAGCTCCCCCATTTTTAGTTATCTTAATTGTATACATGTGATAACTTCTAATTCAATTAAGACCAGCGATATTCCACATTAGCCTGTGTGTCAAAATCCATGCAGTATCCTATAAAAAAGTCATTAGTTTGGTAATATCAATTTAACAAGTTTTAGCTCATTAACCTTGACACCAGCAGTGCTGGAGAGAGGAACCTTTTGATATTGTTGTTCTCAGCATATAGCAGGGAGCTCTGGAAATGTGCTGAAATCCGTGGCTGTTATCCCTGATCATCAGTTACGGCTGTGTGCTGGCTCTGCTGGGCAAACACCACAAATTACAGCTCTTCAAGTCAACCTAATAAATGGTTGGTGCAGTTATACAACATCTCACCTTCAAAATTTAATCATCTGCAAATTGCAGAAATGCTTCTTTAGTTACTTCTTTTTCCGTTCTGGCTTTGCGTTTGAGAAATTACAGTTACCTTTGTAATAAAGTTCTTGGTTTAGCTTATAAATATTATTTAATATTGGTGCAAGTACCATTATAAAATGGGAAAATGAGCAGTCACTTAAAAGTAGGGTACAAAGAAATCAAGAAGAAACTCCAGCAGTCAAAAGGCTGTTGTGTATTGTGTATTTTCTCTTACACTCCTAGAACCACAAAATCCTCTGTGTTGAAACAAGACCTCCAAGATCGAGTCCAAATTGGTGTTGTCTGATTTGATGCCTCAGATTGGGTGATTCTGATTTTCAGAGCTGAGAAGAGGCAGAGCAGAGCTCATGTTTAGCCCCATTGTTAATCACAGAGGCGTCTGAACAGCAGAAAGAAGGGATTCTATAAAAACACAAGGTATTGCCTTAGGAAGAGCTTCCCCTAATCCCTTTCAGTCATTGTGAGTGTCAGTTTCTGTGATTCGGGGACAGGATTTGGATGTAGAGAGAACGAGCCCTCTGAGGAAGGGCTGTGTGAAACAGGGGAAGAAGAGGGAGTCACAGCAGTGTCTTGATGTGGAAGTGGGAAAACAAAGCAAGATGAACACGGAAAACAGAACGTTTTGTTGTCAGCTTTTTGTCCTGTTCATGCCAGTGTCAAATTTTTCATGTGTTTATTTCCTTCTTTCCTTTTCCTTTTCCTTTTCCTTTTCCTTTTCCTTTTCCTTTTCTTTCCTTTTCACCTTTTCCTACCTCTTACATTGTGGGAGTTCTCTTTCCTCACCACCCTTTCTGTGTGTAGGAATTCATGGAAGCTGGGGGGCACTTTGGACACCTTTTCCCCTTTTCCCTGTGCTCGAGTGGGTCACTGCCCACATTTCCATCTCCACATCTCCCTTTCCTTTCCCTTCTGCACCTCAAACCTTCTCCCTGCCTGGCTGCGTGTGGGTCTCGTCCTGAGGTTGTTTCTCCAGGGCAGCTCATGCTGTACCTGGGATGAGGGGTGAGGTGTGGAGGAATCAGGCTCCTGGAGTTCCCAAAAGCCAAGGAGAAGAGGGTTTTGGGGAAGACCAGGGATGTAATGCATGCACTTGGAATATCACAGACTAACAAAAAAATCCCTGTTCTGAACTTCGTGTTAAAAACTCATTTTCTTTAAAGGAACAGTTTAACCTCAGCCAAATTTTCAGCCACACTAAGGCAAAACAAGGTCAATTTAAATAAACTTAAGTATAATTTTTTTTTCCTCCTGGCATGTTTGTCTCATAAAAAGTGAGCTATTTTTTTTGGCATTTGTAGAAATCTAATCCAAAATGAAAAAGTACATTAGGTAGACTTAAATTGAAATGTTGGTTGACCTCCAGGTAGCGGGGAAGAGCACGGTGTTGAGGTTGAGCAAGGTTTTTCATATGCAGAAAATCACTGTATTTTGCAGGAGTTCTGTGAGTTTGAAAAGGGATAATTTCAAGTGATTTTAGCTTTGAGAATTTACAAAAAAAGTGTACTCTCTATTGTGTAATAAAAAGCATCTATGTTGAAAATTCATTACAAAATAAATCTACTAAATTGTTAATCTTTTAAGATATGTAACACTTGGTTTCTAAAATCTCTTCTATGCATTGAAACTGGGCTTCTGTTTTCTCTAAGGAACATTTTTAGAGTAATCCATAAAATACTTTTTTAAAATTACTGAAGACAGTATGGATGCAGAAAAAAGTGCAGTTTTATGAAGTCTTTCATCTAAGATTAACTAGGATAGAATAACCTGTACATGAAATCAGAAAATTAACATGTGCTGGGTAGTTGGGCAAACATGTCTGTAAGCCAAAGCTGCCTCTGCAAATATTGGATTTCTTTCTAAAAGGGATCTTGCATTATTTGACATTTATGAAAAACTGCTAGAGTTTTATGTGAAACATGTAGTGGCATTTCTTGTGGCAAATGTATGTTATTTTACATTTATGTTAAACCCCATATGGGTGCATTTCTACATGTATATGTATGAACGTATCTCAGTATATTTGAAATGAGAACTGCAAATCAGACTGCAGATTTGTGTCTTCTAATTTGGAGGTTTGTAGTCTGACCATGTTCACTTGAGATTTAAATATCTTCCAAGATATTCAAGCTTGATTACTTGGCCTCACTTGAATAATGCAGCTTAGAACTAAGGCTTTTATCTGGGTAGCTGTCTTTGTATTATGAGTAGAAATTCTTATCGCTTCCAAGATGTTTTGTAGAGTTAAACGTGTATTTTAGAAGATTCAAAGGGGTTTTTTGACCAGTATTTTTAAAAACTAGCACAATTTACAGAGTGGAGGTTCAGCTGCAAACTGTGGGGCTTGGCTTTAGGGGGGATCATGGTTTGGGGTTGTTGCTTGACCAATTACATGGGTAGAGGATATTTGCAGGGTAGAGGTAGCAAAGACATCTGGAGCTGTGGAGTGACCAGGGCTGTCTGGGGCACTGAGGGAGCGGAATCCTTCCCCTCTTGGTCAGAGCCCTGGGCTTTGGACTGGAAGATTCAAAGGGGTGGAACTGTGTCAGGATGTGCTGGACAGGTACTGTGCCATGGGTGTGCTGGGACAGAGTGCATCTCTTAAAAACCTCAGCAGAGAGTGGGATCCTCTGCCTTCTTTCCTTTTAAACAGAAAACTGCCCAGAAACTCAGAAGTGAAAAACAGATCTTCAGGCTTCACAAACTAAAGAGCTTTGGGAAGAGTGTATTTGTCATTATGTTTAATTTGCACATACCTCACCAAAGAAAAGGCCAGGGGAGCCAGGCCGAGAACACAGCTGTACAGGCAGCTCAACTAATTGCCTCTCCATCCTCAACCTCATTTATCTTCATTTCTTCCCAATTATACCAAATTATCAATAGTCTCTGTTGCATCAGAGTCTTAATCCCCTTTATTCAGGCAGCATTAGATAGTGGCAGATGAATTCTTGGAGGGAGTCAGGGTAAACAGCCATGAAATGCCACCTCTGGCAGATGGCATTGCTCACAAGAAATGTGACAAAACATTTGGAATTTGTTACCAGGCATTGGTATGAGAAGGCAAGCTGTCAATATTTTTTTAAATGATAATCAAGGTGGTGCATACTTATACCGCAAGCAGAAATGAATCCTGTCCAAAACCTCAAGCTTAGTTAAGTTCAGCTTGGCAGTGTGCTATTCTGTTTTGTTGCAGAAGCCTCTCACTTTCTCTTCTTGAGAAGTATTTTCACTTTATCTGGTATTAATATCAACATTGTAATAATGTTGGTTCTGATGGTAGTTGTTATTTATTGTTTTGTATAGCTCAGAAAGAAATGCCAGTTTGAAGATGTAGAGTATCCTTTACACAATAACAAATTTAGGATGTATTTTCTTGGATGGTTTATTTGATATTGTTGGTCATTTCTAGGGGTTTGATCCTGCTCCGTAGAGAAGCTAATACAAAATTCCTACTGGTATTCCTGGGAGAATTATTCTAGAGATGATGGGAATACTCGGTGGCCAAGCTTGCTGAATGAGATGGATTGCATGTGTGAGATGTCCAAGTGCTGTGGTAGGAACCTGTTCAGATATTACTGTGAGCACAAATGAAAGTGGTTGGGAAAGGAAGTACAGAGTTGGCTGCTGAAGTAGTTCCAGGGGTTTTTGTGTGTTGTTTTTAGGCTGGCATTAAGGGAAACACAGTAGATGTCCCTGCTGACCTTTTATGTGAATTGGGTTTGCTCACAGGCTCTCCTGCTTCTGGCAGCACTCTAAATTTTTTGGAAATCAGTAGTGTTTAGTGCAAGGGATCGACTGACAGATTGAGAAAGAGCACCTCCAGAATGGATGTGCACCTGGCCTGGGTTCCCATCCTGACTCAGCTTGGTGGAACTGTGCAAGTGGCTGCACTCACTGACTGATCCTTTGTGGAAGCTGGGACTGTGGCACTAAATCTCCCTAGAGCCCTTCCTCTGTATAAAAGTGTGTTGGGCATCCCTTGGCAGCCTCTCATTCTCTGGTAAAATCTCCAGTGAGTTTGGTGCAGATTCTGGAGGTTTGGAAGACTGTCCAGGTGTGTATTAAGGCCACAGATTTATTTAATTCTTTCAAGCCATATTTTGTATTATACAGAGTTCTTTTAGTATTAGGAGATTTTGAAAAGATTATCAATGCATGATCCATTTATGTCAGTGCAGATTAACTCAGCAGATTGCCATCTGTAACTTGAACTGTTCTTAATAATTGTTTCAAAGAAATAGTAAATGATGAATTGTTGAAGCTCGAGTAACCTGGGTTTCTACGGTTACCTGTCTGCCCTGGATGTCAAGACACTCTCAAAGCCTCTCGGGGTCAAGCTGAACTATCTGCCTAGTTACAGTCCTGGTAAAAATACACAGTGCGTGTATCTCGGTGGTTCCTTCGGTCTGTTGAATATGGGAAAATATTAAGTAATTTGAAAAAAGGCAGAAAATTGTAAATTGCGATGAGCGAGGGTATGGGTGATTATCATCACTGGAATACAAATCCTGGTTCCCTGCTTGCTGGCTGCAGTGGTGGAGTTCAGAAGGATGTATGTTTTATCCTTTCTGGCAGGCAGCCCTGCAAACTGTATTCAAGATCTGAAAGTTAAGCTGTTTTATTTCTGGCTTGTGCATCATCAACAGTAATAAAAACATGACAGACCAGAATTTTGACCTTCTTTCTCTCTGTGAAATGAACGTGTTTCTGAAGGCAGGCTGTGGTCTTGCAGTAGAAAAAAGTTTTTTTGTTGATGGTCCTAAACCAGAAGAGATACCATGTTCTAGTACATCATTCTTATCTTTGTATAGAAAAATAAATAGCAATAAAGTCACACAGTTATTACAAAAAATGTTAGCAATAAATGTACTTCATGTTCTATAGAAGAAACTAGAGTTTTATAACTTAGTCTTTAATCCACCACAAGAACAAGGAGATGTCAGAGGAGGACAACAAATGCCAAGTTAATCCTCCCAAAACACACCTTCAAATAACCCGAGGTGGTTTTTCATACAGTGCAGGTACAGGTATCTAGCTCTGAGAGGTGCTTGTGAGTACCAGTGCATTTTAGTGACAATTGTTATAAGAGCTCATGTCTAAATTTCTGTCAATCTGATGTTTCATCTAGTTAAATACAACTTTACAGGATGCTGTGGTTGTGTAAGGTGAATTGCTGAGGTTTGTTTGGTGTTCCAGAGTGCAGCTGCAGGTGCTGAAGGTGATAGTGAAGTTTAATTGCTGTAGCCACTTGTTCATCTACACTGGTCACAGAAAGGAGGAGAAAACAGTTGTATTTTGGGAGCATTTTTGTGGATAGAGTTTGCAGGGATGAATGGCTCTGTCTGGTGTGAGAGGGAGAACAGGTTTCCTGCTGTTCAGAGCCTTGGACACCGAGCACCTGGCTGTAATGGTGAGCTGTTGTTTGGCTGGAAAGGCCCGTGGAAGGACAGTCACCCCTGCCAGGTGACTGGCACTGAGGAGACTCAGCTGGGGCTGTGCTTCAGCACCAGAATCATCCATCAGCACGTGGGAACCTCCGAACACATTTCATTTACCACCTTCTTGCTCCTTTGTTCACTTTAAAGGAAGCAGTTGATGGTTTGGGAGCGATGGTTAGGTTCCCAGATAAGTATTGCAACTCTGCTTTTATCTTCTCAAAAAGTATCTTCTTGGAATTAATTGTTCTTAATTAAATTGGCATCAAATATTCTGACATATTCCCAGTTATCTTCAATGTCCTGTTTGCTGTGAAATAAACTTTGATTTTTCTGTCATCAAGACTTTTCGAAAAGTTTAGAAATGATATTCAGATTTCAGATGCCTTCTTATTGTGTAATTATCAACAGATTACTTCACCTAAGTCCTGACAGACATATTTTTTAAGTATGACTGACTGATGGACAGATTGGGAATTGCTGAATTAATGGGCACATTTCAAAGCCTTGGCAGGGCTAAGCAGTAATTACATCTGCTGAACCACTTGATAAGTTTTTGGAAGTAGCCCAGTAAAGCCATCACTGGATTTCTTGAGTTTTAATATCTTACCCTACACACTTTCATGGCTTTCTTGTAGGGCACAATCCAAAAGTTGCTACAGCTGAATACCCACAGTCAGACAAACCCATGGATTAAAGCTTTAGATGCATTGCAGATCTGCCATTTAGATTTTGAGATGGGTGTAAGGATTTTAGGGGCTGATTAAAAATCTTGTTCCCATTTTTAAAGTTGAAAATTTCATTTAGGAGTAGTAAGGGACCACAGAAAGTGTCCACACTTGCATGGCCTCTGTGAGTAACATTATCTACTGCCAATACAAGGAACAGAATTTGGGGTTAAATGGGTCATAATCCTGACCCAGAGCAGTTTTATGGTTTTCTGACAGGAAAGTGGCAGCTGGCCAGGAATGAGACCTGGGTGCTCTATTCCTGACCTTCCCGCAGTGAGATTCTCAGTTTATCAAATATGACAAAAATAGTTTTCGACCTAATCTTGTCTTCCTGGGACACTCAAAGGTTGATACCACAAAAACGTTGACAGGAAGTTGTAGGCCAAAATGTTTTTACAGAGGATATTCTGTGTAGGCCAAAAAAGTGACTGTTTTCCCCAATATCAGGGTGAGATTGGGATATTGGTAAAATAGTCTGGAACACGAGAAAACCCAGGGATTAGGAGTGCTGGCAAAAAGGCCTGTGTTGTTTGGGAGTAATGGGGTTCTATATAATTCAAAACTTTTCAAAGGCCCTGTATGTGCTGGACACTCACAAAAGAAGTTAGAGGTGAGAAATACTTTGGAATTACCAGTCTTGAAATAGCAACGCACTGAATACTTTTTTCTTTGCAGCTGTTGTTATGCTTAATATGCCCAACAGGATGAAAAATGTGTTTAAAAATAATTTGAGAATAAAATTGGCCACTGAAGATGGTATTGCTTTTTACAATTGGAGTTCAATTTTTCAGGAATGTATCACAACAAAAAGTAAAATGACAGACATAGATTGAAACTGTGTGGTTGTGGGATTCGAAGGTAGCTCTGACAGAGAGGATTTCATTTAGCTCAACCAGAGAGATTTATGGCTGATAAAATGAATTTGAAAACAAATGAAAAGAAACTGTCACAGAATTGAACTCTGATTACCTTCTGGAGATCTTTCAAAACCTAAAACCAAGACACTAATTTAATCACTACAGATATGTCTTCACCAAAAAAAAACCCCAAAAAACAAAACAACATATTTTGGGGTTTTATTCTGAAGAATAGAAATGCAGAGAGGCTTATTGCTAGAAAACTTTTGGCTTTAAGAGTTACCTTAAAAAATTCCTAAAGTTAATGATGGATGAGTGGCAGCATTTTCAGAAAAAATGAAGCTGAGCTTATCACTTGCATTTCCTTCAAATAAATAAAATGAAACATGAGCAGGGACACTTGGCTTACAGAGCTGTATGTGATGGTAAGTCACCTTCCAGTGGGGCTGTGGGGGTCTGTCGCTGACAGCCGGTGGATGTGTTGCTTGGGCTGATTTTCCCTGGTCCTGTGATTTAACTCCTAAATTCACCTGCTTTCTGCTTCTGCTTAGTTGAGTATTAGTGTAATTTGTGCACTGCTAAGTAACTTCTCTCAAATAACCCGTTCAGACTGGTAAATACCAGACTTCATTTATTATATAGTAAATAGCTGCCCAAGCCCAGGTGGAGCCCATCTTTATCTGTGCCCTGCGCAGGGCACACGGCAGGCACTCAGGCCTGGCTTTAACCCACACCGTGCTCTCAGCTGCACCCCTGAGAGCAGAGCTGCCACTCCTCTGCTGCGTGCTCCGAGCTGGGGGGCTGGAGCAGCCCAGGCTGCTCTTCCCCTTCTCCTGGCTGGGGTCAGGCACCCACGAGCTCTGTGCCTGCACCTGCCGAGCATCCGGAGCTCTGGGGGGCAGGTCCTTGTCTCTCTTCCCTTCTCTATGCTGAGTACAATCTGTTCTGGGACAAGATTGACCAGAATGCAAACAAGATAAGAAAAAATTGCCTTTTTGTCCTTTGTTTTCTCTGTTGGAGGCAAGGTCATGAGGGTAGTGGGTAAGAGTGTCAAATGTAAAGCTTTTGGTGAAGTGTATAAATGATGTATTGGCATTTTGACAAATAGCAGACTTCTGGGTGCTCTAATAATATTCCTGTGACACTCATGTATCAAGTTACTAATATTTTAAAATGAAATATTCTTTCTCATGTAGAATAAATAAAAAGTTGTATTTCCCTTCATACAAAAGAGGTAGGTCCCATTGCTGTTTTCTGTTATCTCATTTTTTTTAGTAGTCTGTGTTTGCTTTTTTCCATATATTTTTCCCCATATGTTTTATATACCTAAAAGAAACCACTTGAAATACATCTCTGTATATACTATAAGCTCATCATACAGAAGACAGGATTGAAAATGAAAAAAAAAATAAAATCAAAATGTGACATCTTTGCATTATGGATGGCACCTATTTGGACAAAAAATGGCAAGGAACAAAAATCTGAAAAATTGTGGTTAAACATGAATTTGAAGCAGAAAGAAGGATTCAGTTTTTATGGATGTATTCACTTCTAATTGTTATGGCAACAAAGAATTTGAAATACACTCTGATATGTTGCATGTCAGATATGTATTTGCTGATCAGACCTGCTGACAACTGTGTCACCAAATAAGAAAATTGTATGCTCAAAAATAAATACCTTTTTTTAACATTGCGTGGCATTTAAAGGACTGAGTATATCACCACAGGTTTTCATGTCACATACTTGGTTTATACTGTGAATCTGGTTCTGGCTTGCTGTAAATTTGTATGTAATCTTTTTTTTTTTACCCTATGGGCATAGATACTCCAGGGAAGAATGCAAATTTTCTTTTAAAATGGTTCTTTTTTTTTTGCTGTGCAAAGGGACTGTGGGTAGGATGAATCAAAGCTGTCTGTGGTGTAGGGCACAGGAGTAGGACCATGAGCCCTGACTCGTTTCCAGTTCAGTTTCTCACTGGGAAGAACTTCCTAATTCTGCCCCTCAGCTTTCCCACTTGGAGCAGATCACACTGCCCTTACAAAACACTTCACACCTGAGCAGCTCTAGGTGAGAACTGCTCTAATTATTATTTTATTTTTAAGAGACTTCCTACTCCGTAGTAAATGCAGTCCAGATGGAGAGATGGAGCTGTTATCTGTGGGACACTGCAGGCTAAGGATGCATTTCATTTAACATCCACTTTTATTATACATCGTACACTCAGCTGTATTTTTTTCTTTCTCCAAGGAGAAGTGATAGGGAACATAAGAATACAGGAATGGTCTGTAGAGATAAGTGTATTGCAATTTATTCTTGTGTTGCTGGCACTGAATACTGGAGCAGATTTACAAGTGGAATTTGCAGAGGGAAAAAGTTATTATTGTCCCCATCTGTAAGGAGAACTGGTCCAGTGATTTGGACTGTGTGACATAATTTAAATTCGGTCACTTTTCTTCACAGGGAACTTCTCCATCTGTACATTGGGAATAATGGAATTTTCCTCTGGAACTGCAGTGGTTGTAGAGCTGGGCTCAGAGAACTGGTGGGGCTCTGGTGCTGCAGCCTCAGGGCCACGAGGCTCTGAAAGGCCAGAGAAACTTCCAGAATGCACTAAATGAGCTGAGTTTAGACTGACTGTGCCTAGGGCAGGAACTACCTGGGGCACAGGAACACGGGGAGAGGGAAATTTTAGATGGAGACTCAGTTTTTTCTTTTCATTCAGAAATCTCTGAAAAACTGTCTCAGGCCCGATTTTTGTGGCCAGTGCCCTGATAGGTGAAGTTACAGCTAGAAAATCTGTTCTAAGCAAAAAAAGTCACGGAAAAGTACATGTGTATTTTGAGAAAGAATAGAGTGTAAATGCTAAAGTTGTTGAAAAGCATATGGAGAAAATTAAAACTCACTAGGTAAAATCAAACGCTCACCATTTCCTCTGAAAGTCCTTCATAAATCACACTTGTAACTTGTGAAACACTTACACCAAATAATACCACCCCAGATTCACAATAGTCAAAGTGAACAACTTCTACAGTAAATAACAGTCAAACGTTATTTGAAAAAGCTGAAATACAGTATATTAAATAACAAAGATGCTGACACAGCCTCAACTGTAGTAGTTCTAATTACTGCACTACGCCATGCTATATTATATCACATGGCATAATTTAGTGTATCTTTCTTTGTCAGTGTATTACTCATCATTTTACAAATTACAACTCTTTTATAGGAAGGTAATTCATACTTGGACATAGTGCTAAAATGATGGAGTGTTTTCCTTTTTTCTCAATCACTGATCTTTCAAACTTTTGCATTTAGCAGTATTAATCATGTTTATTAGCCAAGTGTTGTCATAAAGAATGGAATTTCTCTGTTACTTTCATATTCAATTAAAATGGTTTTTTGCTTGCTGCCTCTATCTACTGCACTCCAGTAATCTATTTACTTATTCTAATTGAGATTCTTGTTCATAAATTCAAAACAAAATCAATACTGCAGTTACATGTTTTTGTAACAATCTATAACCTAAGTGACAGTGTGGGGTGTATCTGAGAGGGGAGTGATCTTAAAATACCTTTTAACTCTAGAAATGTTCAATCTAACTTTTTTTAGGTGTTCTGTTTTGTGGACCAGATGTATTTTGGAATTCACTTACATGGTCTACTTAACCTGCTGTTTAAAAGGAGTTTGTTATTCGAGTGTGTAATACTGAAAAAACTACAGGCTGTAAAATCGCTGCAGAGCACTGTCTCTTCAGCAGAGCAGACAGAGGTTTGAGACATCAAGTGCTCCGTTTTGTAGACTTTGTGTTTGCTGTAGACAGCAATTACTATGCATAATAGATATCTGGACTCCTAGGTTGAAATTCCTGAATATTGATGATTTCCAAGCACAGCCTGTGCCCGGCTCATTTAACCCAGCCAAGTGAAGGGTTTCACATGGGGCATCCCCAGCGTCCAGCCCAGCAGTGGAGGGGCAGCTGCTGAAGCTCAAGATAACAAAGCTCGAGGATAAACTGTTGTGAGCTCTTCAGGGGTGAATTTCAGCTGCAGTGTGGTGACACTGGAGGGAGGGAATGGCCGAGTGCCTCCAGGATTGGCAGTGCAGAGACCTGATGAGCACAAGGATGGACTCAGATGAGTCTCTGGCAGGGACTGGTGGCCCCATGTCCTGTGGTAGCAGGAGATTGTGACTCAGCCTCTCAGATGTTCCTGTTCTGATAATTTACTTAATCATGACTGATGATTTCATCCTCAAACATTTAGCTTTTCCAGTTCCCAGAAACTAGTGTTTTGAAAGTTGGTGATGCTGAAAGCTTCTAAAAATATTTTTTTCCCTGATGCTTATTTATTAATTTAGTTTTTGAAAATTCAGGTGTAGGTTCCAGGTGCCTGTGCCAGGTGCTCAGCTGTGGTAAGAAGTGTTGGCTCATTGCTAACCAAGCAAAATGTCTCTAAATGAAGGTACACGCCACTCATGGTTTGTTGTGCCCTGTTTTGCAGGTGGGAGTGAATCCTCCTGGGATAAAGACAAGCTCCAGTCTCCCATTACGACGGGATCCCAGCACAGCCTTGGCCACCCCACACTGTCAGGGCAGTCGAGCCTTGGGAGTGCACACCCGCTCAGCCCTCTCCAGCAGAACCACCTGCTCACCAACAGTACGTACTGGGATCCTGCTGGGAAAAACCAGTGCCTGGAGCCGTGCTGGGGGCTGGGCTTGCCTTCCCTGCCAGCCTCAGGGAGGGGGGGAAATGATGGGAGACACGTGAGAGACGGGAGGGTCAGTCCTTCCACTGCCAGCTGCACTTGTGCCTCACGTCCGAGGCACCCTCTGGGATCAGTCCAAGTCCAAGGGACTATTCCCTCTTGGAATATGGGTTTGGGACTGCCAGTCTTTAATTGACATTTCCATGGCCTGGATTGAAAGGAAAAATAATCATAAAGATGCTTAAAACTGTAGCTACGTGAGAAAATTCTCTTCCAGATGAAAATGCTGACCTACCAAATAAAAGAGGAGAGCAAGGAATAAATGCAAAATGTCTATTTAAAAAAGGTGATCCACTGAACCCAGCCATCCAAAACAAATGGAATAAAATGACACAGGCTGGATTTGGAACTTGCAGCTCCCTTTAAAGCCATCTCTTTTCTCTCCCTTAGGAAGGGAGCAGCTGGGAAGCCATCAGTTCCCCTCCTTTGTGACCAAAGAGGGAAGGAAGGGAATTAAAAACTTGTCCAAGAAAGATGTTTGGGATTAACATTTTAAAAATTAGTGAGAAGTAAAGTTATTCCAGTGGTTGATGATGGATGAAGAATGAAAAGCTCATTATTTATGAACTCTTGTTGCTTGTTTAAGCTCTTCCTCCTGAAAGTTCTGAAAGTTGATTTTGGTGCTAGTTTCAGTGGATGAGTGGCATTTCTGGCTCCTTACACAATTTTGGGAGTATTCAGTTCATTGCTACCTCTGTCAGGCCCCAGACTTGAGCAAATCAGAGATATTGAAATGACTCCTACAAAATGAGTGTGGTTGCTTTGTGGGAAGGCTTGGACCTGAGCATTTTGGGTCAAGTGTCAGTAGTTAAAAATCACCAGGTCATAGGACTCAACTTCTCTGTAGTTTATAATTTCATTTTATATTCTTGCATAATTCAATACCTGGATTTGTGTTACACACAGGCCTATTGTGTTCTTTGCTCTTAAGGATATTTTCCTGTGGATTTTGTAGTAGGTGAATGTCTATAGGCTATTCAAGGGTTTACTGGATGTCAGACATTATGCCCAATGATTTGCAGGTGCAGGATATATTTTCGTCATAGTCCTCTGAAATGTTTGACGGATTGTGTCTTAAAACTGGTGATGTGCTGTTAAATTCTGTTTGTAGTTTGCATTTAGTTTGCATGTCAATTGGACTTTAAGTAGACATACAACTCAGTGTGGCCAGATGGTGTCTGGGAGTTCTGGAACTCTGTAGAGGATGAGGGAAGATTATCGGGCTGTTAAGGGAGATCTGCAGGGGAACAAAGGCTTGTGGATAGGGGCACTGGGGGGGATTGTCAGTGTCGTTTGAAGTGAAGGGAGATGTATGTGAGCCTTGCTTATTGCCTGTCATAATTAATATTGGCGTGGATCATGATATAAAATAGAGAGTGAGTCATTAGACATCACAGTTGTTGATCATGATATGCTCATGTTAAACAGAAATAGAGTGGGAGCTTGCAATACTGCAATTCTGCCTTTCCTGGTGGGCACCGTGGTGTTTTTATATCACTGGAGTCAAATTCTATAGGAATAGCATAAGAGATGTCAGTCAGTGGTATTTTTTATTGTTAGTTCTGTCATACACCAAAATGATGACTGGCCTTCTCCTTAAAGTAGCTAGGTTAGAGCCAAAAATTAAAAACTTTTAACAATAAACAATCTCAATGGCATGTGGTAATGACTAGCTATATGTTTGTGTTATTTAATACTTGCACCTGAATCTTTTAATGAGGATTTCTAATCTAAATGTCATTTAGAAAAACGGAAAGACATTTTTGTCTGGCAGAATGAGTCCTATTTTTTTCTTTTTCTGAAAAATTAATTTTGGATGCCCTGTTGTAGCTCTCTGCAAGTGGTCCCTCTAAAGAACTCTTGCATGCACAATAACCTGGAACAATTTTTTAGTGAATTGGTGTCTTGGTCTTGCTTTCCAGTGCAGTCATTACTAAATACAAGAAGTAATACACATGCTGAAATGGATATTAATGAAGTATGAGAATCCAATTCTTGCTAGCAGTAACTTCACCTTTTTGGCAATGTCAAGATCTGCAAGTTGGTCCAAATAAATTTCATACCTTCTTAAATTGGTTTATATCCGTAGCAGAAGACAATTTAAAGTGACATTTTGAAAATTAAAACCTCTGGCAACAATTTTAACCTCTCATTACGTGTTGCAGTTCAGAGACCTTCTGTACAATCGTTCAGTGGTGTCTGTAGTCCAAGCCACAGCCTCCTGGATTCCAGAAATAGTCTGAAAATAAGAATTTAGTGTGACATTGCTGAGAAGTGGTGATAGGAAGAGGACTTGGTAGGAGTGTATGATCAGATAAAATTATTAATAAATATTCATCTGATGTATTGGAAAACACGCAAATTATATGCGTGTTTTGTGGGGTTCTTTTTCTTATTTCTCTTACTAAGGTGATCACTGAACTGACACAGTCATATATTCATTTTGTGTCACTCCCCAGCTCTGTGTTCCTCTCCCCAACACAAACCAGCCTTTCCCGGGCTGCACAGACAATGATCCCCTAAGGAACTCCAGAATTGTTAGGATGTACTGCTGCTGGCTTTGAGTGGTGGATGTAGCAGTGGGCTGTGGGTCCTGCAGGGTGTCCCAGTGACATGGTGGATGTGGCAGTGGGCTGTGGGCCCTGCAGGGTGCCCAGGTGACGGGGTGGATGTGGCAGTGGGCTGTGGGCCCTGCAGGGTGCCCAGGTGACGGGGTGGATGTGGCAGTGGGCTGTGGGCCCTGCAGGGTGCCCAGGTGACGGGGTGGATGTGGCAGTGGGATGTGGGCGCTGCAGGATGTCCCAGTGACGTGGTGGGTGTTGCAGTGGGATGTGGGCGCTGCAGGATGTCCCAGTGACATGGTGGATGTCGCAGTGGGCTGTGGGCCCTGCAGGGTGTCCCAATGATGTGATGGGTGTTGCAGTGGGCTGTGGGCCCTGCAGGGTGTCCCAGTGACATGGTGGGTGTTGCAGTGGGCTGTGGGCCCTGCAGGGTGTCCCAGTGACATGGTGGATGTGGCAGTGGGCTGTGGGCCCTGCAGGGTGTCCCAATGATGTGATGGGTGTTGCAGTGGGCTGTGGGCCCTGCAGGGTGTCTCAGTGACGTGGTGGGTGTTGCAGTGGGATGTGGGCCCCACAGGGTGTCTGAGTGACGTGGTGGGTGTTGCAGTGGGCTGTGGGCCCTGCAGGGTGTCCCAGTGACATGGTGGGTGTGGCAGTGGGCTGTGGGCCCTGCAGGGTGTCCCAGTGACATGGTGGATGTGGCAGTGGGCTGTGGGCCCTGCAGGGTGTCCCGATGTTGTGGTGGGTGTTGCAGTGGGCTGTGGGCCCTGCAGGGTGCCCGAGTGACGTGGTTGTGCTCTCCGCAGGGATAGACCTGCCCTTCATGATGATGCCGCACCCCCTGCTCCCCGTCAGCCTCCCCCCGGCCTCGGTGGCCATGGCCATGAACCAGATGAACCATCTCAACACCATCGCCAACATGGCCGCGGCGGCGCAGATGCACAGCCCCCTCTCCAGGGCCGGGGCCTCCGTCATCAAGGTAAGGCACCTCTGCCACCTGCTCCAAGCTGCTCCTCGTGGCTTACAGAGCATTTGCAGGGGCTCTCTTGGGGAGGAGAAGGATGAGGCAGTGAAGCCACACTGCTCCTGGACACCTGGGCTGCTCCTGACACTGAGCAATACCCACCACTGCAGCCAGGAAGTTCAGCTGCTCTGATCTGTCAGTAAGTCTGTCATGTAATTAAAAATGGACACTAACACTCACTACAGGCTAGAGTAAGATCTGTCAAAGCTCAATAACTCTTCCAAAATGCTGTTTAAAGTCAACTTTAGGAGAAAATGCTGTAGGACATGACAGGAATTCTAGTGCACTGCAAATCCAAAGCAGGAAAATAGCAGAGAAAATCATCACAAGTACCTTAGTGAGGCTGTGGAACCCAAGAGGAACTCTAGTGCAGTGCAAATCCAGAACCTGAGAAAATTATCACAAGTACTGTAGTGAATAGAGTCTCTGGTAGCCAAACCTGAACTTCCTTCTGGTTGGTTAAAACATGTGTGTATTTTGAAAGGCTTGTCGTAGTCTCCACCATAGGCTGTTCAGAAAGTTTCTTGCCTGTGTGGGAAGCTGCTGTCCTGCCACACACTCAAAAATTAATTAAATAAAGAAATTTTCAAAGGAGAAGTCTGTAGGATCAGTGCCTGTGAAGGATTGTTGTGGTGGGATTCTCTAAAAACTGTGTGTCCACTTTCTACTGAGCAAAAATTAAAGATGTTAGCAGTCTGACTTGTGTGTGTGTTTGCATGTACATGTGGGTTTCTTGTTGACAAAGTAAAATGTCAGCCTTGAAAGTTCATTAGTCTAGTCCATTTTTCTTTGGGTTTAAATATATGAGTCTATAGAGCTATCTGTTCTGGAAAGTAAATGTCTTCGTTTCAGTATTTATGCTCATTTACACTCATCTATCCCTGTCACTCTGGAATCTGAGTTGCTTTATTTTAACAACTCTTACTGATTGGCTGAACTTAACCTCTCATGTCTTTATTGTAGAACATCTTAATTACAGTGATTCATTATTATCATTGAGCAAGTTACTGTTTCCAACATTACAGGCCAGTTGTGGGAATACATTGGTGAGGGTTGTGTTGTACTTCCTGTTGTCACAGGTTGGTGCTGCAGGAGATTTTGTTTCTAAATCAAGCAGGGAAAGAAACTCACAGTGCCCAAGCACGTTTTATTGTTTGTGCCTGTATGTTCTGATAGCAGCATCCTCTCAAGGGGGACAGCAAATGTCCCTTGTCGCATCACTGCAGTAAAATACATCCCTCTGTTGCTGAGGTTTTGGAGGGGTTTGTTTTCCTTCTGATTTTCTTTCTGGCCCTGAGCATCTCCAAAATTGCCTCAGGTTGCTTTTCTTTTTTACTGAGAGTCCACTTCCAGATTACGGCAAATTTTGTTCTGAATGCTTTGGTTTTGTTGACTTTTTTTTCACCCTTGTGTTCTGGGGGGCTGGGAAAATTCAGGGGCAACATTTCCCATTAGGATCCCTACTCAGGATTGAGATCTGGAAAAACTACTCTTTATCATCAGTGTACCTGCACAGTTTTGGCTAGGTGGGGAAAATGTCTCTCTCTGATGTCCAGCTGTCCATTAGTTAATGCAAGTAATTAAATTGTTAGAAATTAGTTGAGGTTCCATTCATTTCAAACCATAACCTTTTCTTTACCTGTTCAGAGACCTCTTGACAAAACCTGAATTTGAACTGCAGTGGAATATTTGTAGCAGCAAGTAAACTTGCAGAAGCTTTGATTGTATTCTAAATGTTACCAGTATGTCAAAATGAAGATTAAATACGTATTTGTAAACAATGCTAGTCCTTTGTAATTTAAACGGCAGTTTTTGCAGGCGGTTGGGTTTCAGGGTGTTATTTAGCAGGCCCTTGCTGATGTGAGTTACTCATTTACAGCAGTTTTTTCTCCAACACCTGCACTAGAGGATACACAGTATCTCCACAGCAACACCAGGTCTCACCAGCACTCTGGTGGGAATTATTTCCTCTCATGTTGCAGAGGAAATGCACCAGTAGCCAACGTGACAGAGTCAGAGTGTGCATCCTCTGCTGTGTTACTCTCACCTGTCAAGTGGTGCTGCATCTCTCTCCGGTTTATTCCGAGTGCTGAAACTGTAGATGAATTTTATTACGGTGTGAGGCTCCTTTTGTCCTTTCCTTCCCTTATGTACAATCACCCAGCACAGAATGATGACCAGTTAACATGAAATTCTTGTACAAAATGAAATATATAAAAGAAAAGCACTGCTGCTCCTGCTGTCAGTAATACTTTTATTATAGGACATTGTTTAGGTGCATTTGATAAGTACAAAACATGGCTAGTTTTCAATAGGATGCAATCCCAGCATCATGTTTTTACTTAAAATGGAAGAAATGAATCGAATATATTGAGTGTCTGTTTCCATAGTCTGATGACTAAAATACCACTTGGCCTGTTTTCTATAGGTGTGAGAATCAGCTGCTTTATAAGGTTTTGAATGAAGTCATTATGCTTTTTATATCACGTTTGCCATTTAGAAATAAGCTGTTCTACCAAGATATGCATGATCAGCAAAGTTAACATTTAGTGCTCCAGAAAGAAATGTCATAACTATGAAACTTGATCTCTCCCTGACAGGAACACCATAAATTAGGGAGGCACAATGGCCAGGCTCACAAAACCTTCTTAGCCATCTATAACATGATGTGATGTGATTATAGCAGCACCAGCAGCACCGTGGCTGCAGTTCTGGCAGGGTCCCCATGATAAATCCAGGCTTGCAGGGATTTACTGCGCATCTGAAGGAGCTTGCTGTGTTTGAAACTTGGCACAAATGGCTCAGAAGAATCTCTGTTACACAAGGTCTCACGGCAAAAGCAAAATTTGACAGCAACGCTGACTTCATCACCCTCTCTCTTCTCCCTCTTGCATCCACTGTCCTGTTAGTTGCTTTTTTTTCCAGAGCTGTTCTTCAGCTGGACCTGCTCCGCAATCCAGGAGTGGCCTGGGTGTCAAATGAGGACCAGGGTGGGGTGAAACTTGGCTAAGCACACTTGAGTCATGGTTTGGGCTAGAAACAGCAGTGAATGCTCAAGGCCAGGTTGGATGGAGCACCCTGAGCTAGTGGAAGATGTCCCTGCCCATGGCAGGGGTGGAACGAGGTGATCTTTAAAATCCCTCCAACCCAAACCAGTCTGTGATTCTATGAATAGATGTTGCAGGTTACTGTCATAAAATAATTTTGTTCCTGAAACTCAGAAAAATCTCTCAGTGACAATATTTTTAGGTATTCAGAAGGAGGGTTTGGATGAACCCTTTACAGAAAAGTGAGAGGACTTTTCAGTGGAGTTTGTAAAACACTCAGCTCCAGAGAGCAATAGCTACATAACGTGAACATTTTTATTTTACAGTGCAGCTGTAACAAATATGGCCTTACAGGACTAAAACCATACCAGTTTACACAATTCCAGCCAAAAAGGAGGGAGAGGGCAGGGGGGAGGTTTGGGGTTAGGAAAGTGAAGGGAAGGCTGGCAAGAGCCAAGTCTGGAGCTTTGACTGTTCACTGAAAGGCCACTTTCCCCGATGTCCTTGGGATCAGGCTGCTGGGAAATACTGTGGTTAGGCTGCACTTGAAATTCTGGGAACTAAACCCAAACCAGGGGCCTTAAGCTGCTCCTTTTGTGCTAAATATGCAATGAGTACTGAGAATAATGAGGCAAAACTTCATGCCAAATCTGAGACCTGTTTTCTCCCAAATTTTTCTTTCTTCTTGTTTTACTTCCCTGACGTATTTTGCACTCTCCTTGCTCCTCTTGCTCACATCTCACCCTCTTCCTCCTCATGCTCCCTCCCTTTCCTTCTGGCAAACAGCCTCTGTGGAGCTGCTGAGGGATGTGCTTCTCCTGAGTAGGAGTAGTTCTGAAAATTGGTTTCCTGCTGTCCATTTTTCTTCTGTTGTCATCCCCTCATGCTTGCTGTATTCCTGCTTTTCTCTTATTCTTTCTTGCTCTCATCGAGGTCCCACCTAGGAATAAATGGTGCTTTTGTTGAGTGCAAATAGGAAACGCAGAAAGAAAAAAGTAATTAAAATGTTTTTAAAAAAAGAATTAAAGCATTTTTATATTTGTAGTCCAGAATTCCTTGAGAATTTTCCCCAATGTACTTTAGAAAGTAATCTAGTAAACAGAGCAAAGCATTATTTGAACAGTAGGATCTAGACACGCAGAAGAGATTTTTGAATTTCCTTCTCTTTGAGTTTTGTTTTTCTCCTGATTTTGTGGGATTGTTAAGGCGTTTGTAAAGGATGTATATGACATGATTTTGAATTCCCTGAAGAGAATACAGATGGGCTGTGTAATTATTGCTGCGAGGTGCTATTTTCTGTGTGCTCTACAATTCACATTCATAATATTTACCTGACAGCCAGAAAAATGTGGCCATCTGAGAATGCTCTGAAACACTTCTTCTCACAATAGAAATGTTTCCCATTACAGATTTTGTAACATAGGTAATTTCATGTCTCTCTGTGCATTCAATCCATTATGAATTGTTTTCAGAATATTGCAACACTTATAAAATAAAACTTCTCTACAATGTATGTGATTTTTCTTATTATTAGATTTATTCTGTCCTGTTCCATAGCACATGTTCATTGCTGGCAGCTGATGGCTGCAGTGGGATTGGGATGTGTAAGGGGAGTGACGTGGGAGACAGAGGAGTTTGTTTGCTTCTTATCAGGTTAATTTTTGTTGCTGTATTTGAGCGCAGGAGGAGTGAGTGTGCAGGTTTGTATCTCTCTATTCAATGATTCAGAGAAATGCTCTGTTGGGAGATGTTCAGATCCTTTGAAATGGCATTAAATACCTTTCTCATCTCCTCCTTTGGAGAGGGGCTGTCCCTCTCCCTGCAGTGCCAAGAACACCTGGCTCCTTACCACCCTCGTTGAGAGGTTTTAAGCATTGAATACTTATTTTAAACTTCCAAGTGGAAAAAAAATCCAATCAGAACCACCTCTTTTTGCTGAGCTTGCAAAGGAAAATTGTTAGGCCAGGCACATCTAAGCTCTTAGTTCTGGCTCAGATCTTTTTAGTATTAGCTTGGTCATTTGCATTTGTCCTTAATAACTAATATGGCTCCAATGTAGATGAGGTAGAGCATCATCATCATTAGTCCTGGGAGTGCCTTTCCTCCCTTCCATGGCAGCCCTGGGTGAAACAATTCAGGAGAGGGGCACAAGTACCGAGTTTCCACTGCGAGAGCCTTTCCAGTCTGAGGCACTGTTGTGCTCACAAAGTAAAACGTCAAGATCTTAATCCAGGAGTGAAGGTTTCCGTGGCTGTCCCAGTGACTGCTAATTTAAGAAATGGGGAAGAAGGCAGCTCCTGTTTGGCTGTTTCCCAGCACCATCTGATTAGCTGCACTTCTCTCTTTGGCTGAGCAGCTGGCAATTAATGGATTGATAGGAAGTAGTCATGAGGTAATGGAATTAGTGAGTGAACATCTGGTATTAAATTCAGTAAATGTAGGAGTTTTTATGATTTCTCAAATTCTGTGAGAAAATAATTGCCAGTTGACTACAACTGAAACAACTATATGTACACAGTGAAAAAAAATTGCAATTTAAATGGCAAAGTACATATTTTAAGCGAATGACTTCCCAATACACTGCAAAAGATGAATGGGATCCAGCTGGCTTTCAGACACACAGATCCTATCTTGGTTTTTAGACCAGCTGTTTACCTTGTTCATCTCCAGTACCTACAGCAATCACAGGTACTCTAAGTAGCTCAGAAGACCAACAAGTCATCCTCAGTCTTGGTGTGTGCTCATTTCCAGGGTGGAATGACTCAAAATCCAAACCAAGCTGCTCTTCTCTAGCCCAGAAACAGTGGCTGTGACCATCCTAGTTCTTGCTGGCATCAGTTCAGGTGTAGCACAGCTCCTGCTGCCTGCGTCAGGGGTATTCTTCTCCTTGGAAAAACCTAAATTGAGTAGTCCATCAGTTAAGGAGTGTAAAGTTTAGAACATTATTAAAAATGTGCTGGTTACTAGAATTCAGACAGCATTAGTATCAACTAAGGTCAATTGGAAAGAAATACAGCTTAGTATTAACTGAAAAAAAGGAAGTGTTAGCAATTCAGGTCTTTGCTGACTGAAATGGTGAAGTGTGTTACCTTTTCTAATTCTTCTCACTTGTTGAGGATGGGATTCAGCCGGGGGAGGGGGCAGAGGTAGCTCAGCAGGGAATTGGGTTGGAGGTGGGGAAGGCTGCAGGCACACTCTGCCTGCCCGTCCTGGCTTCACAGACCCCTCCAGAGGAGTCAGACTCTGGTTTCTGAATTTTTTTTATTCCTGTGTAGTCCATTTTGAGAATATGAATGGAGATTTTGTGACCACTGGGAGGTCAGGGTGTGGCACAATAAATATCCCAGCTGGGAACCAGTGTGCAAATTAATGCTGGGACTTTTTCTGCCAGAGCCCATGAACTCTGCTTTTCCAACATGGCCAACATCAGCTCGAAATCCTTCTTACAATTCCAGTCTAGGCCTAAAACCAGTAGAATCTCCATTTTTCCTTCCTTTCCATTTCATTAGAGAGGGTAAATTGCAGCCACTGCAGAGCCCTGTAGAGTTAGAGCAGCAGCACCTCAATTAAATATGAAATATCAAGATAAATGTCTGAATAAAATATCCAGGACTCAGACAAACTTCCAAAATCTGCTTGTCAGCAGTGAAATGCCATTAAATCCTCCAGGAACTCATTAATAGATTAACATTTGGAAGAGTAATTACAACTACATTACAACTAAGAATAAAGAAAAATAAAAAGGAAAATCCAGCAGCATCATTTCTCTAAACTCTTGACATAAAATGAAGATCAATAATATAAAAAAAAATCAGGGGTAAGGAGTTAAGGTAAAGATGATTATGTCAAAACTAGATAAGCTCTTCATATATATTTCAAATAAAACCAGTGTGGATGCAATTACTGTGTAGCGTTTCCTATTATTGGTGTGGAACACTCCCTCACAGCGGGGAGAAGAGGGATATTGAGCTGAAATCAAGGATCTGTCTGGAAATTGGGTGAGTTCATGACTTCAGTGCCATTAAGCTAAATCACAACTAAAATTAACAATGTCAAGCTTTGTAGCTACGTTTTCTGAGGCAGAGAAGGACACTGATCTTTAGTGAGACAAATATATTACCCTTCAAGAGGATTAAATACTGGAAAAGTCCTTTTTGAGAATTTATGTTACAGCTCTGTAAAGGAAGGAAAAAAGATGAGGTGAAGTAGGTACTGGAGGTAGATAAATAGGTGAGATCTTGAGAAATGATTTCATTTTTCATAAAATTCTCACAATCTGTAGAATCCCTATGTATAATTCATTAAATTATAACCTGGAGTATTAATCTTGCAAATTTATGAATAGGAAGAAATACAAATGGGGAAAATATTACTTTATTTAGGGATGTTTCCTTATTACTGTGAGTTTACCTAGTGTGAGACCAGGCTGCTCTGCAGGGTGCAGGGGGAATTGAGCCATTTTCAAGAGGAAAAAAAATAAAATATATGAAAAGTAATGAGGTCATAAAGTACATAGATGACTAATAAAATGAAGTCATCAATGTGTAAACCAAAATGTTAAGGTTTTAGACTTGCAATTTTCCTATTTAAATACCCTCATTGATTTGTTACAAATACTGTTAACCCTGTGTTTGGAAAATGGTGAGGACATTATCACTTGTGTTCTCATTTGTAATAAAATAGATTAACTTGCTGTGAAATTTTAACTAGGCTGAGACACAACAGTAGCTACCTAATGAACCAGAGCACATTGCTGTTAAGTAGCTAAATAGATGCATACTGATTACAGGACTGAAAAATGGATCTGTTTACTAGCAAAAGAAGAGTCTGCTCACAGCATTATTCAGGATAGTAGGGGAAATTCAGCACATTTCCACACGAACATTTAGAAATGGACAATTTTGTGATCCATATGCAGCCTCACATGATGGTACTCCATCCTCATTTGGAGCACATATGATACTGAAGGAATTTCAGCTCCTTTGTTGCTTATAGGGAAACTCTGCCTTCCCTGTGCAGGTAAATTGGTGTAACTGGTAAGACTTTAGATGACGTAATCAACTAATTCTCTTAGAAAGTGACTCACAGTGGGATTAAGAATGACATTATTAGTTGACACTTCTACTTCTGCCTGAATATTTCAAACCAAGACCCCGAGTTTGAAGGCAAATTATTCAAAGCAGAGATTATTTCACAGTGAGAGACAATGGGAAATGCAGTTACCAGAAGGAGCTGGAATACTTTGCTTTTCCAAATCATCAGCTTTCGAATTACTCAGATAACTCCCATTTAAGATGATATATATGGCTGTTTGTGTGATACCTAGGTGTTAATTCCTAGTCATATTTGTTCATAGGGTTTTGTTGCAGAACAGTTGGCATGTCCTCTCCTTGGCTATTCATTTTCATGGTTGCAGTAGTCAATGAAATTTACTTAAACTATGCACTCTTCTGTAAAAGTAATCATTTCAAAATGATATCTTAATTGTAAATTGAGTGCTCTTTGTGGTAAAAAGAGAGGAAATAGTTCCAAAGAGGACTCTTAAAACTGAAACCCAGGCAATTGAAATTGTAGTCAGAGTTTTCACTTGTTTTGGAACCTATTATTTGCACAAAGGTAAAAACACCTAAGATTTATCCACTCAGGATTGCATGTGTATGATTCATTATTATTTAGGACAGTACTTCTTGGGGTAAAAATGTGACTTTTAAAAGCCACTCGGTAAGCAGCACATCCACAACGTCTCAACTCCCTTTTACTCTTCTGTTCATTTCAGCAGCCTCTAAACCCTCTCTTTTGGAGGCCAAAAGGAAGAAAACACAAGCGACTTTAAGATCAGTGACTTGGACTTCTTTGTTCCCACAGATTTTGAAAATTAATTTGTATAAAACCATTAAGTTTTCAAAATTATAAAAACTTGTGACTCAACATAATACACTCGTATCTGTTAAATATTAGCATTAAAAGTCTCCCTTTAAGATCTATTAGTTACTGTATGTTCATTAAATAACAGATAATTAGTGAAACTGATCCATTGAGGATTAACAGCTATGTAATAGATACACATCTGCTACATGGTTTGGAGGCTGGGTTGTTATTTAATGTACAATAACAATCCTATTAAAACCACATCCAGTGCCACTTTCTCAGCTGGTGTGGTTGGAATAGGGAAATGCCATCCCATGCTCTGAGGAGGATCCAATCTCAGGTTCCCTCTGTGTAACTCTCAGGAGTGTCTGTAAATACAGAGGTGAGTGTGGCTTAGAGGGATGGTTTTAATGGGTAACAGAATATTCTTGTTGATCTTGCTGGTGGTGTAATTAATGAATTGCCCTGATACATCCAAACAGCAGCTTTTATATCCATTTTTAGAATGGAAAAACTTCTAGGAACCACCATGTTCTTCCCAAAGCTACATTACTGATTCAGGATTCCACCTAGAAAACTGCACAAAAAGTTCAGATGATACTGAGTTTATTTTCCACAGCACACAGTAAATTGCTACCAAGCAGCCAGGCTGAATATTCCTAATTAATCATCTTTAGAGTAGGTTAGAAAGGAGGAAAGATTGCAAAGTTCCTTTGAGACATCTTTCCCAGATGAACTGTAATTGTGATTTTTAGTGAGGTTGAGGCAAGAGAATCTCTTTTTTTAAAAAAGAAAGTCGTATTTCAGTCCTGGGTTTCCAGAGGAAGCAGCTGATTGCCAGGGATGAGGGCAACTCCAAAGGTTCAATTTCTAGAGTTCTGTAAATTCAGCCATTTCTCCTCATTAGTGTCTCTCCCTTGGAACTGCACCTTCCAGGACTTTAACAAAGGTTTTAAAACATAGAAGGCATTTTAAGAGAAGAACATCTGAAGTATTTCAGGCCCTGATTGTCCCTTTCAGAAGATTCTCATTTTCTGTTGGTTCTGGGAACAAGAATGAAGGGCACTGGAATTTTTAATTAAAAGTACATGTGTGAAACACTGGGTTGGAAGGATCTCAAGTGGTCTCACAATCTCTTGTCTTAAGGCAGGATGAATTTTTACTTATGCCTTGCTTGTCTGACCTGTTCCTTAAGGTTTTAACAGATGAAAATTCCATGGCATCTTCAGGCAATTTGCAAGTGTAGATACACAGAAATGCAGAATTTTAATTTTGCCTTTTTTTTTTTATTATTTCTTACCCTTTTTTTTTGCCTTACCTCAAGTACTGTATATATTTAAATTAGAGGCTAATACCAAAGTTTCATGTGCAAATGTAAACATAAGAACTTGCAAGCAGACTCTTGTTCTGGTTAGCCAGTGGTGCTTTTCATGCAAGAGGGAAGTTCTTACCAGTGTCACAGCTCTTGTCACTCGTCCAGGTGCTACCCTGAGAAGATACTGGCGTAATTTATTCAGGTACAAATTCACAAGTACAGATTCTAATTAAAAATTCAACTGCATTTAGTGACAGTTCAGTCCAGCTCTGAATTGTTTATTTGAAATGTGACTCACTTATGGCAGTCTTACTACCTGTAGACTAAAAGTAGTTTGTGAAAGCAACATGAAAGAATATTCTGTATGTTCCTACGTGTGAAAAACTTACAACATAAAAAGTTGCCAACAAGAAAAAGGTGGCAAATGATAAGCTAAGCTCAGACACGTTGCTTGTAGCAGCCTCTGTTGGTTTTGGCTGTAGATGACTATACTGCTCTTAAGACGTGAGTTCTGTTCTCTGTTTACCTCAGAAACACCATTTGTTACCATTACTTTTAACCCAACTCATTTATTTCCTTTGAACTCTGGTGAAGCCCGTGAATGAAACGTCACAGCCCTTGCTTTGCTTCTGTTTGCAGGAGAGGATCCAGGACAGCCCTTCCCCGGCGCCATCCCTGGAGGACAGCCAGCGGCCCGGCAGCCACGCGTCCTCACACCCCAGCAGCAGCGTGTCCAGCTCCCCGTCCCAGCTGGACAACACCCCCGACAGGATCGGTCAGTGCCCCCGGCCTCGCTTCCCCGCCTCAGCCACCCGGGGAGTTTGTTGAGGCCAATATTTATTTCCTGGGGAACTCGCAGGGAGGCACTCACTTGCTACGAAAGACCCCAAAAGTTCATCCCTATGGGTTTTTAATTAAGTTCATCAATCAGCGAAGCCCAGCCCCTCGGATGCCCCCTGTGCCAGTATCCCGTGCACAGAGGGATCGCCCTTGTACCCTTCCCTGGTACAACCAGCTCCTCTGGCGTGCTGGGCTAGGGAAGTGCTGCTCTGCTCAAGGCACCTGCAGTTGAAAAAGAGCAAGGTATCTTTTTCTTCATACGTGTGTGAAGAAAGTCACGGATTATATGATGACTTTTTTGTTCCAAAAATCTCCTTGTGCCCACACATTCCTTCATCACCCTGAGGCTGAGGCCTTTTTGGCTTTTTTGGTCTCTCCGGCACAGCTTTCACAGCCTGTGCACTATCGATTAAAATGCTAATTCTGTCTAGAGGAAGTTTAGATCCTATTCTTGGTGCTTCCAAGAGGGATCTAGGGCAAGTCAATTAACATCTCTTCACGTCAGTGTGTGTCAACACTGCTGTCTCCTCATGGCCTGGAGCCTGTGCAGGCATTGCTGAGCCAGATTTAAACCACAAAAGCCGTGCACTCTGTCTGAGTCACTGGAGAATTCCCTCCCATCCACAAACTACTCTGCTGCTTCCTGGGATTTTGAAGTTCTGACCCTGGTCCTTGCAGCAGCACCCTGACACTGCCCAGCACAGTGGATAGAACCTGAATTTTTGCCTAAATCTGTGCACACACACAGGGCAGAGACTGTGGAGTAGATTCCCTTACCTTTTTCCTGTGTAAAATAGGGCTGGAAATACATAGGACAACAAATTTAACTTCCTGTAGCAGCAGTGAAAAGGGACTCTTGATGTCTCTGTGTGGAGGTCTAGTGCTTACTATTGTAAAGATATGGATAAATATTTTTTGTTGATAGAAATACAAAGTTTTTACTTTTGCAATTAAAAAAAAAAAGCTTTCCCCAAAATACGATGATGAAGTTTTAACAGGTGTCCTCCCTGGAATAACTGTAAAGTCTGTAATTGGTTGATTGCAGAGAAGGAAATGTTTTAATCAAGTAAGAACAAAGAAAAGAGGCATCCTGAAGTCATAAACAGCACAGCTCTCGCTGAGCTTGCAGGTGTTAAGTAAAGAATTCCCTTCAGCACTAAAATGTGGGGGGGGTTGCTGTCACCAATCAATTTGGGTTATGATCTGTCAGTCTGTGGTTTTTATTAAGCTTGCTGCTTTATTGATAATTACTAATACTTAAATCCTTAAATGTATTTTTCCCCAAAATGGTTTTTGTGAAGTATTTTTCCCATTAATTAATTGATTTGAACATTTCATAAGAAATCACATTCACCTCAGTAGTAATTTGTGTTCTGTCTTGGTGTCCTTGTCTAATAAACTTGAACAGATCAGCTTTTATTGCATATTTTACTTGGCTCTAAGAGTTAAAATACCAAAACATCGACCAAGAGTAAATGTAATTCTAATATTTTCTTTTCTCTTAACATTTTTTTACTGACAGTGTTACAATAACTGTGCCCTCTGATTGTTTTAGCTATGCTGACCAACAGCAGGGAAGGAGAACTCATTGACCAAGAAACTGGGACCAGCCTAAAAAAAATACAGAAGGAGAAAGGTAAAATCACAGACTGTTTTCCATCTCTGTCATTTAATTCCTCTTATTATGTGTTTTATTCCTTTTTCTCGTATTCTGCATATGCAATGACATTATATTACTAATTTAAGAGAACTAAGTGCCTAATTGCAATGAATAATGTATCCAGTGAACTCACATGGAAGTGTAAGCAATCAGAACTTTGCTTCTCTCTGTTTATATAGCAGGAGGGTAATATTTTGCAGGTCTTTTGGCTCAATTATTTATGAAGTTCTGAGCAAATATTTGATCAGTCACATGGTACTGTTTGTTTGCCTTCAGGGGATGTATGTGCAGAGTCTCTGATGCTCTGGGTGAGCAATATAATTTTATATTGTCTCACCAGTGAGGGGCAGCAAGGGAAGAGGTGAAGTTTGGCCTTGGGGGATTCTTCTGTAGGCAGGGAAGTGCTTCCTCTGGCAGGTTCTCCATGCAGTGGTTCTTGGGTGCTGGAGGAGTGGATACTCAGGGATTTACTCTGGGAAAATACTGCAAAGAGATACTGAGGGGGATAGTGAGGTTTTAGAGTGAAAAAGATGTGAAGGAAAAGAAACAGAAGGAAGAGACAACACAAGCTAAATGTACTTGCAAGTTTACTGAAAATACTCCTATTTATCATCATAAATGAAAGCACAAACTGATCTATATTTTGGTTGAGGTGATTCTCGTGTGTTTTCAGAGAAGACGAAAAGGCAGGCATAGACAGTTTTATGGGTTACTCAGAAGAGAATTTCGATGCTCTGGTTCTGGAATTATATGCAATTATTGGAGCAGTGTCATGATTTTGTACAATCAGCTCTATTCCTTAGAGATCTGTGACTGATCCAGTCATGGGGAGGAGGAGTCTGAAACTTCCTCCTTATATTTTGTATTTTCATACTCTACTCTCCTTGAAGACAGAAGCTGTTTTCTATTCACTGGTTTTTCTGGGCATTTAAGCACTTTCTTCATGAACCCCAAAAGAGCCCTTCTGTGCCATTCTGAGATAATTTTCTTTCTGGATCATCCTGCTTAAATCCTTCCCTCTTGACTCCTGTTGACATTTACAGACCTGCAAAGTTATCAGCCATACCTTCACTCCTAAGATTTAAAAATTACATTTCTGTAGTAATTGCAGAGTGAGTATTTCATCTAAGCCTGAAAGTGCAGTTGATTTTAATTCTATTGAACTGTGCATGGTTTCTTGCCACATGTTCAGTCATTTTTCAGCGAAACAATTCAGTATCCTGTGGGGTTCAAAGATGCAAATCATGTACTTCTTGGTAGTAGCAGTTCTGTCACTCAGGATGGATGAAGGAAGGTACAGTTTAAGAATCTGAAAAAATAATTCAGAAATCCCCAAAGCGAAAATAATTGAACCTCCACCACCTGTGAACCCAGTTCCCAGGCTGCTGTGATCATTCCTTTTAACATGGATGAAATCACAAAGATCTGATGCTAACAGTTTGTGTGCCATAATTCTCCTTAAGATTGAAGTTGTACAGGTTTATTCATTTCCTAGTCCACATTTTTGCATAATTTCTGTAATTGATTAAGTACTGGGAAATACGTCTTTATACATGTGTTAGTTCTGCATGCACTTAGGGGATGTTTTTAGAATTAATTTAGTGTTCAGAGATCCACCTGCATCTGAAATGAAGTGCTTCAAAATCATGCGACATTTTAAAATACCATTTTAGAGACAGAACAAAATTTCTGCTTTTCTGCTTGGTCTGCAGAGGTCAAGTTTTTCTCAGGAAATATGAGAATGAGAAATTTATTTTTTTTGTCGTGTACAGATGTGATCTTTCAAGTCATCCCATGGCTCCAGAACTGGAACATTTTGATGACATTATAGTGGGACTAATACAGAAATTGTAAAGACAACAACCTTGTTTATCCAGAATTCCAAGCTGATTTTGCATTTGTCAGTGGAACAGATCTATATTGCAGTTTCTGTAGGAACCACTGGGGTTAATCCTCAATGATTTGTCACAGTCCTGTGTGGATTCTTTGTTCCTAATACTGTTATTGTTTACTTCTGTGTAATTATTTTGGGCTCTGCAGCACCTCAGTTCTGTTGAACGTTTTAGAGGCAGATGTGGACAGTGTGAAGAGTGTGATCTGTGCTGCCCTGCACTGCAGAAAACGTCCGTGTAATTTGTATACAGAGCAAGCTTTGTTTTTCCAAACTTGCCATTGCTTTTACCAAGGCAAAATATATTCACCATGGAAAAGATTTTCAAAGTTATTAAGAAGGAATGTAGTTAAAATGAAAGTATCAACATTTATTAAGTATGACAAGTAAGCGGTTTATACAACCGTGGCAAACATATGTTTTCACATCTGTTTTGAGTAATATCATCATGATTTTAAAAATGATTTATAGCTCTGCAGGCCATAAAATGCCAGCTTTGCTGTAAGCTGGAAGTTTTCAAACAACAAAGAAATTATTGAAGGCGTATATTGAACGTGGTTTTGTGTTATACACCTTGACATAACTTCACAAAGCCGAGCTCTCTGTAACAATTAAGGTACCAACAATCGAAAATTAAGGAACTAAAATTTATCAGGAGTACTACTTATGTGAAATCTTAGCATAAAAAAAGGATAAAAGTTATTGTGGTGATTATAGACAAAATAACCCTCAGGATACCCAGTTTTTGTTTTCCATGTCCCATTTTAAGTGATCTCAGCAACAGACAAAAATGTGCCACTTTGTTCTCATCAAAGTAATTTCAAGGTAATTAGGGCTGAGGAGAACATGGCTTCACAACAGTTCTTCTTTAAAAGACAGTTAATACGAGGTTGTTGCAGTCTCTGATCTGTTTGCATGTGTTGGTGGGGCAGAATTAATTCCCAGAACTGGTGGCTGTCTCAGTGCAGAGGGGTTAGAGCCCAGTTACAGGCCATACCTTTAAGCTTTTTGAAGGAGAAAAGCCATTAAATCTCAATTACTCTGCATCCTTTCATCATCCTTTTAGAGGAAGTATGGCCAGATTTAACATTAGAGGACAACAAAGTCAAACATCTTTGGAAGTGCTCTGCAAGATTTGAGGTCTTTATGTATATCTAAAATTATTTTTACTGCATGAATTACATACAGTACTATATTTTTGTGAAATGCTTTTTTCTATCATGTTACACCAGAATTTTGCCTGTGCATCTGTTTCTAAGTGAAAACCATATCAAGAGTAATCTGCACTTTATTTTGAAATCACTAGTGCAAGGAAAGAGCTACAAAACCCCCCTAGAACACAGCCCCACATTTTACCTGCACAATTACTCACAGAAACTACATTTTAAATTCATCTGCTTTAATACATATCCTGGAAAAAATCTCTGTTGTGTGGGATAGGATTGTGTTTGACACAGCCCTGTATAGGCTGTACAGAAACCTCCATATGAATTCTGGCATTAGGAGGGTGAAATGAGCCAGAAAAGAATTTGGCCGTGCCTTCCAGCCGGATTTAGATGCTGGTACAATTATTCTGTTTGACTGCATGACAAGAAGTATTTCCAACTCCTCACATGGGCTGGAGCAATAAAAGGCACTGGCCCAACTCTTGCCCCAGTGAAATCAGTGGGGATGTACAGGATGTCTTCAGTGGGAACAGTCTGGCCAAAGCCTGGTCTTTTGGAAGGTTTCTCCCCCAGCTCATGCTGCTGGTTGTTATCCAGACATGGATAACGTGTTCCCATGGGGTTTGGGTGCTGTGCTCCACCCTAAGTGAACCAGAGGAAAATACTGCAGAAAGATGCTATTGATGACCCATATTGTCAGACTTACCCACTGTTGAGGCAGTCTCTGAGTAGAAATAAAGATTATTTTTGCTGAGAAGGGGGCTTGCTGTGCACTCCCTGAGCTGCTTGGGGGCAGTGCTCCCTCCTTTAGCCCATCCTGCATCTCCAGAGCCCAAATCCAGGCTCTGGGGCTGTGTCCCGTGGCCCAGCACACGGTAGTCCCCAGACTGCATCTGGCAGCTATCCCTTCCCAGTTTATTAAAGAACACCTTTCCCTTTATTGCTTCAAGGAAAGGGGAATTTTGCATCATTTCTGTCCGCTGAGTGAAATATTTTCAGATGGCCAGAGACCGCGGTAATGAAAGAATAACCATATTTATTTATTGTATTTCATTAGCGGAAAAGAGGGTTTATGCTGTTTAAATTAATCACTGCCAAAGGACTGGGCTACTCAGGATGTGAGGGGAGGAGAAGGAGCAGGTGCGGAACACCTGAAACAGCAACAGGCTGGTGGGGGCTGTGCTCCAGAGAGGGGACTTTCCCAACAATTAATCTGAAAGCATCCAGATGGAAAAGGGAAGGAATAAGAAGGAGAAGAAGGAGCACAAAGCTGAACCACACGGTGTCCGTGCAAAGTGTGCAAAGGTGCCAGCACCTCACATGCTCTCCATGCTGCTTGTTTGACTGGCGTGTTAAAGATATAATGGGGAAAAAACTATTTTCTTTATACGTGTGCTCATGAGTACATGAAGAACTCCGCAAATTAGGAGTGAAATCGTGTTCATTCTGGTTTTAAGTGTGTATCACAGACCCCAGGGTCATTTCATCAGCAGTGGGTGTAAAAGTATATGAGTTTAAGGGTTTCTTTTTCCCAAAACCTTGAGTGACATGCGCAGTGCAAATGTTCACTGGATAAGTCAGAGATATTTTTACATTTTCTATCCTCAGAGAATACTCAAAGATAAGAAGCACAGTGCTCTATTCTGGGTAAAGGCATTTTCCACAAGTGTTTTTTTGTTGTTAAATTTAACCTACAAGTGAACTGACAGCTGTTAAAAAGGTGGCCTAATAGTAGATGTGATTGTCTGTCAGTCAGTCAATCCAAAAAAACCCAAACCCATAAAACCAAGGCAAACTCTATTAACACTTATATTCACAAAATGTAAATAAGTAATAAAGGTAAAGCTTTAATTTTCGAAGTGTCTGTACTCCTGTTGTTATTATTGTGTGCTTAACCATTGCTGAAAGATGTATAAATATAAAGGCAATTATGCAAGAGATACCAGTGAAGTACTCCAAGGTCACACCTTTTACACTGAGTTTATGTTAGAGCTTTATTTGCAGAATTGTTTTTAAGAATGCTCTTTTCCTGATGAGTAAAATACCTACTTCACAGTTATCTTGGCAGATGGGCTAAGGCAGTTTCTTACATTGATATATAATTTACTAATATGTTTTATTTATTAGATTTCAGTGACTTTAATGTATCGCTGTCTAAACACTACAAATTATGAGTCTGTATAAACATGGTGAAATAATGAAATTTTCTTTACTGGGAAGGCTTTGAAACAAATTTTAGTAGGGTATTCATGTCAGTCTGTGCAGAAAAACGGGCAAATAAGAGGGAAATCAAGTAGCTGCTTTTCAAAGTCAGTTGTCTCTTCAGAGACATTCCCACTTTTCCTCCAGTACTGTGATTGTTTTATGGAGGTTCATCTGAGGTATATCAGGTTTGAAAAGCATAAGAAGAGGAGAAAAATTGTTGATTGGCACCCAGTGACCTAAGAGAGCTTTTGGGTTAGGCCCAAGAATCTTTTCCTTAGCACTGGTGTTAAATCTGACCCGTTGGATTCTCTGCTTGGTGCTACCTCTGGTGCAAAGTCATTAACCTGAGACCTGCAGCTGGTGACATTCTTAATGTCTGGGAGTTATTTAATGTGTGCCTTCAGTCCTCATTATGAGCAGCGAGATGTGGAAAATCTGGGTCCTGAGAGGTTGCTGAATGTTTTTGTCATGTTACAGAAATCCTTGGGATCTCAGGGAATGCACCAGGGGCGACTTAGCCTGCCCTGCCTGAGCACCAAACCTGCTCAGGGACACTGTGCTCCTGTGTTTGTGTGCCCAAGTGTGCAACTGTGCACACCCAGAGGAAGAAAGGGGTAAAAATACAAATAAAAATTCACATTAGTCATAAAAATTGCTAATTGGTGACTTTGGAAATTTTGCCGGATTTGTAACTGAGGAAGACCTTGCAGGAATCCACAGAAGATGTGCTTCATAAAACACAGTTCTTTCCTGAGGGTTCCTACCAGTGAGCTGGAGTTCATCCTGCTGGCCACAGCTGGATGTTCCAGATCAGTGAGATACAGAGCTCATGATTGTGACAGCAGTGCGTGCTCCTGCTGTCAGAAGAGCTAATCCAGCACTGGTGGATGTATTTTGTGCAGCCGTTTTTTATGTGCTCAGGGACTTTTTTTTCTAATTCGATCTTGAATATCTAAGATGGCTCTGTGGGGTGTGTCTGTCTCCTGTGTAACAGTTCCATTAAGGTGGCAGTTAAGGGCTCTGTCTTCCCTTCTGTGGAGGACTTGCTGCCCACAGGCTTCTGGGGACAGCAAGGCTGAGACAAAACCGCACATTAAGGTTCATTTCCAAAGTGTTTGTGTGTGTGCTGCATTAGAATATTCCTGATAATAACAAGTGATAAATCCTTAGTGAACTTCTAACCCTAACCAGTCTAGGATTCTAGGCATAAGGCAGTGAACTAACCTCAGGCTGGAAGTAGAAAAAGATTATTCTTGATGCATAGTCATGAAACCAGAATGTGTATTCTTCATTATATCTCAGCCACTGTGTTGAATTCCATCGGTAAAGTTACATGAATTCCTGTTAGCAGAGCTGATAATGACCCATGTGCTGATCTCAGAAGCCACTGGAGCTGCAGAACAGGGCAATCAGATTTCATGTTTGATTGTTGGGGCAGAAGGCACCACTCCAGCGCTTTGGATTGTGTATGGTGTTTGTGTGTTACAGCCACAGTCGTTTCTGGGGATGGACAGTTCTCTCAGCAGGTTTTTCTTATTATCAGCTGTACTTTGGAAATTCATCATCATGCCTGAAAGAGCACGGGCCCACAACTGTAATCAATCAATATAATTTCAACTGGATTAGCTCAGTTTGTTACAGCCTGGTGCTGATACTGCCAAGGTTTTAAGGGGGATTTTATCCTTGTATTGGCCATTCACTGAAGAGTTGAAGATCCTTGTGGGTCCCTGCTGAAGACTGCCAGCTGTGAATATCCTTCTTGTAACAGGATTGATAAAAAGATGGAAGGAGAGACAGCTGTGAATTCTGAAATTAGAGGCGAATGAGTACTAACTGGAAAGAGGGATTATTCCCATACAGAATTCTCTAGCACACTTCTTTGGTCGTGCTTGGCCTTTCCATGTTGGTGTCAAAATACCAACTGATAACATTTTCTTCTTTTATTTTGTAGTCAGTGTGACAGTAGTTTCCAAAGCAGATTTTTTTCTAGTTGACGGAATGTGACAGGCTATAACAAGCAGTTTAATAAATAAAATTCTGCTTCCAGGTGTATTCCGAGATGTTATAATCTATAAAACATGGTGCAGTTCTGAATCTGTCTGTTTCAGCCGTCACTGGAGCTGCTCTGTGATATTTTGATAGTTACACTTGGCTTGTATGAATTTGCTGACATATCCCGTGGCTTTTCCGGGTGTGTCCTGTCGGCAAGGGGAGCCAGAGCTGTACAGATTTTACTGACAGTTCAGTGGAGAGCCTCTTGTGGTGTGGTGGAAGATGCCTTTTTGATGTGGAATATGTTGGATGATGGATCTCTGGGAGATGGCTGAGCTGGAGCAGAAAATGGAATTTGTGTGTGTATGTGTGCCTACTCACAGAGGCCGGAAAATCAGCATTGCTCAGAAAAGAACGTGTTATTCATACATCTGTAACCTCTGGAGACTTTTTAGATGCTGTCAATTAGGAGACTGGCCTGTATTTGTTATTGTTGTCTTGGTTTTTGTTAGTTGGAAAATGTAGAAAGTGACTGTAGTGATGGTGCCCTCCAGGCAAAAGTGTGGAGAAATCCACATATTAAAGGAGGAGTCACCAGAGCTGCTGTTTGACTTTTGACATTATTGTCGTATCGCCTTCGGCACTGGAGGCAGGAGGGATTTAGGCAGAAAGGAGAGTTTGAAATTGCTCTATAAAGACAGTATATTTATATATACTGAATTTCGTTTTACCTGATATATTACAAAGAAGGCATTAAATTTCTGTACCATCACCAGCAGTAGTAATGACCATAATAAGGATTATGTCATGACAGAATTTCTTTCTTTGTACAAAGCTTTTGATATTTTGAAAAAAAGAAATCCACCAGTATTCCAAACTAATTAATGAGCTCCTGAGAGACAGTTCTCTTGTTTCAAGAATGTTCATCATTAATTTCTCTCCATGCACATGTGTGGAAAACTCAGCAGAAAATATCAGGTACTTGTAGATTAGAGTCTGATTCACAGTAAGAATTCTCTCTAAAACACAAGATAACTTTTCAGTACTGTGTTTTAGGATGGGTGTTTTGTAAACATCACTTCCTATATGGCCCATATTAAATATCCTATGGATCAGACTGGAGCTGTAATTTTACACAGCTGGCAGTTCATATATCATCAGTCATGTAAAATACTGAGGGTAAATGGTCCCAAGTATCTGCAAAGTGTGATTATCTTTCTGGAAGAGTTGTTGCTAAATTGGCGGAATTAATGTGGGGTTTTTTCACCAGTGAGGGCCAACCTACACAGATATGGGGGTTAATAAATTGTAATGGCAGAACTGAAGTCTCAAAGTTTGCAGTTTGTACTCTTTGCTTGACTTCTTTTGTTTGGAGCAGCAGAGTGGCTGGGCTGGGGCCTCCCTTTTTGTCTCCTGGTTGACTCAGTGAAAGTGTGCTCTGATATTCCAGTGTGGAAGTTGTTGGGGATCTGGTTTCTTGTCTGTGACCTACAAGAACATCTGTTCCCATTTCCTCTGTAGAAAACCTACAGTCTCAAGGACTGTCATTTATTCCCTAATATTCCTCCTCATCTAAAAAGGAAAATCTCATCTCTCTATACACCAAAATGCCTATTTTTCTTTTTATGTTGGAGTCTACACATAAAGCTACAGAGAAATTTCTGCTGGCAAAGGACCAGCAGCATCCTGCAGTGCTCTCCTGAAGGAATTACTATGGGAAGTGTCTGTGGCGTAGATCTGGAATGTTTGCATCACTAAAATGAGACTGTTTATCTAAAAAGAGAGATTATAACAGAAGAAATCCAGAAGGCATAATAACACATATTAAACCTTGTTTTCCAGGCTGTTGAATCAATTTATAGGAATATGTGAGTGAGCAGGAAGGTAACAGCATCTGGTAGCAATAACAGTTTCCCTTCCTGAGTTACCAAATTAGCTATGGGAAGGTGATTAGAAATAAAATATAATGATTTCTGATAGAAATAGGTAACACTGCACGGGCTTTGAGATAAGAACTTGACAAATGTGTAAAATAAATGCAAAACTGGTTTTGAAAAGGGGGGAGATTACCATTTTCTGTGTTGTGTGCCAAGGTTTGTGCATTTCAAATGTTGGCAGTTGGCTTCTTTTCAAAACTGATAAATAATGATGTTTGTTGTGGAAACAATTATCCTAAAAATAATTTAAAAGGATTGTATCCCCTTTTTGTTTGCCTATAAAGACCACATTCAATTTATATATAGACAGAAAGAGCTCCACTTGCATCTATAAAACAGTTCTTAAATCATTCTAAATTATTGATGTGCACAAAGAACTCTTTCCGCTTTTGTTTGAAGTTTTATTTCTGCGGCGTTGTGCTTTCTAATTGTACTTTCAACTGCTATGACATCTGTTATAGTTGTTTCAAAAACTTTCCATAGTTTTCTTTTTTAATGATAGACAGTCTTTTCAAAAGACAAACTGTCTTCATTTTGAGCAAGAAAAATAATTAGTTGAAAAAAGATCACTGATTTGGCCGGGGAACTCACCATTTTACTGTGTATTTTTCACAAGTCGCTGTTTTATATGATTCCAGCACCTATTCAACAGAAAGCTGGCCAAGAGGAATTCATCTCTGCAGTAACTCAGAAACCACAGAGCACCAGCATATGTCCCTTGCTTCCCCGAGGAAATCCAGGACTTTATTCTAACAAAAAGAGTACCAAGAAAGTACTTCACAAACTGATAGTCTCTATATGTCTAACAGATGGAAACGTAAGCTCCTATTCCAAGCTGCTGTGCCCAACACTATAGGAATAAAGCTCAGCAATTGGAGATGAGATTAATGCCTAAAAGTCTGCTTAGAAAACTCTGTTTATTATAACTGCTGACATGAACATGTGGTGCAGCAGTGAACAGGGTTCTAATGGTCTGTGACATAATGCAGTCTTACCTCTGGTGTAAAATCCAGGAGACATTTAAAGTATCCCAGATTAGGAAAGCACAATGTAAAGACATTTCCTTGTCTTTTTTCAGAAGAGGGGGTTTTTGCCCCTGAGGTAGAATAGGCTTTTTGAAAAGTGTAAGCCCTGGACTCTAGTCCAGTTGTGGTACACCATAACTAACCTTTAAATTAGAAGTTGCCTAGAATTCACATAATAATTAATACAACGCTCAGGGATTTAATTGACCACAAGATTAAACTATTAAGGAAAAAATTTCATCCTAATTGAGAATTGAACCCCTACCCTTTATTCATTGAGTGTCTGCTCTGCCACTTGAGTCGTGAATTGGGGGTTAATTGACTGTCTAGAATCTCCCAAGGAACAATTATTTCATGTAATGGTGCTAACACATCCTGGCATAAGGCATTTTTATGGGCATCCTTTTTCGCCTGGATTTACAGAGATGTCCTGAGGACAGCAAGGAGCAGTGCTGGATGTGGGGAAGGGAAGAAGGATGAAAACACAAAAGGGATTTGGGGTTTCCTTTCACACTCAATCCCAGCACTCCTCATGTAATGTAATTTTGCTGCATATTTAAGTGTTCTCTCTTTTTCAGTGTTCAGGGAGTATAAATCCCTTCATAATAGTTCAAATTCATGGCAAAATTACACTTCCCAGCTCAAGCTGTTACCAAGACTTAAAAATGAGCGGCCGGGTCTAGGGGAAGGTGTCCCTGCCCATGGCAGGGGCTGGAACAAGATGTTCTTTAAGGTCCCTTCCAACCCAAACTGTTCTGGGATTCTCTGAACTAACCTGTGAGTAATTTAATATAAACTCCTATAAAAATAATGAAAAATATCTAGGTGTTCTTCAATTTTTAGTATTTTTTACTTATTTGCTTGCATGGTGATTAATAAAATTCATTACTTCATAGTAGATTTTTCTGCTTCATTAGTGCAAATTTGCAGAACTTTTCTAATTACTATTCTCCTTTGAAGAATAAATAATAAGAGATAATATCAAAAATTTTTAACTAAATGAAGGCTTAGTTATGGATACAGTTGGGTATTTTTATATTTAAGTATATTCTGGTTTTTAGATGCTTTTGTAAATGTGCCTTTCTTCTTTACAGACGAAACTGTCAAAATCTAGGAGAAACTATTTTTGGGTAGTATTATCAAAGATAAAAGGAAATGCAGAAAAGTTTAGCTTTTTAAATTTTGATTTTGAAAATTGGTCTTAAATCCTTTGGGCAGGAGGGACCAAGGGTGAGTAATTCATGCTTAAAGCTGTGTAAAATCACTCTGTGCTGAGTGGAGCCTGACAGGTGGTCTGGGAGGGGATGACACCTCACAGGCCCTGTTTGAAACTGGTCCTATACAAAAATCTGTTTGGTTTTGATGTTTTGGTGGGGTTTTTAAAAATTTATTTATTCTTTTTAAATAAGTACCACACCCCAAGGAAATCTTAACTTTGTTAATGACATGACGTAAGCACGTTAAGTGTAATAGATAGTCTGTGGTATCTCTGCCTGGCTGGTTCAGATCAGGGTGCTCAGAAGCAGTTTAAAGATGTTTTATGAACAGATACTTCTAGTACAGAGCATTTGAACCACGTTAACACCTAAGAGGGGCCTTTGCAGTGGTGCTGTTGTTCATGATGCATGGAATCACAGAGGTGTGCTCTGCACATGAGGTGTGTCGGTGTCCCCGGGGACAGGGGTCAGCTCAACACACCCAGGACCCCATGTCCTGGCCTGTGGGGTCACAGAGATGGAGAGGGGAGCTGGACAGGACTGGCTTCTTGCAGAGCTGTTCCTCAGGGTGATGCGTTGTGCTCACAGCTTCCCTTCTGTTCCACATAAAACAAACGTGCCCCTGTGCCTCGTGCCCGCATCAGCGCTCTGCTGCCGTCCAGCCCAGCCCTGGGGGTGCCCAGCCCTGGGGTGAGGCAGGGCAGTCACTGGCACAGCAGCGCTGGCACAGCATCCAGGTGTGTGACCCCTTACACATGCACAGAAGAGCTGCTGTTTTAAAGGTGGCTTCACGTGTGCATTCACGCTTCCTAACCTGCTCTGTCTGCTCAGGAGATTGGAAAGATACTCTTGGGCTTATTCACTACTGCAGAAGTATCAGCAACATAATCTCCCAGACTTTCTGGTTTTCTAAGGGATGTGTTTCAGAAAGCTGGAAGTGAGGAGGGCGGGCATGGCTAAGACTTCTCAGCTGGAGAAACAGCGTTTGAGACTAAAAAATCATTATTTCTTGCTTGTAAACATCAGAGGTGAACGGGTAAAGTAGATATAACAAACATGAAAGAAAGAAGCTTTTACTGTGTTACTCAGATTTGAGTTGGGTTTCATAGTCACTCACTTCCAACTGCTCACTAAAATCCTGGAGTAAAGAGAGAGGAAACATGATCTGATGCTTCTAACAAAAAAAAATCAGCAGAGTGTTTCTTGCAGTGTGAGGAAATAGTTGTCGCAGGTCCCGTAAAAACAGTCTAGGCTCCCAAAAGCTGCCAGCATCTGAGGAGAATGGTGCCCTGCTGAGAAACAGAGTAAGAAAGAACAGCATTTCCCATTGCTGGTGACTTGGAAGAAAAAACCTGGACATGTTCACAGTATGAACTAAGTGACAAAGCAATATTTTACACTCCGAGTGTGATTCCTTTACTGTTCTCACCTAGATCTAACTTCTCCCCTTTAAATATAATTCTGTTCCACAGTTTCCTCCACCTGCTGTTTTCCAAACCTCGCACATGTCCTCAGTCCACATACACCATCATTCTTCAGCTACACTCCCCAGCCACATTTTCCACTGCCAATTCAAGCTTTCTCCATGCAGGGAGCTCGCCTGCCTGCCTGCCTGTCTTCCTTCAGCTTTTTTTCTCTATATGTCTTTATTTTTTTTTTCTGTAGGAAACAGTCCATATATTGACAAAGAAACCTTCAGGGTCGGAAACCTTTTTTGTTTTGATGTTTTGGGGTTTTCCTGCTTTATTTATTCTTTTTAAGTAAGTACTGCACCAAGAAAATTTTAACACTTTTAATGCCTTTTGCGTGTGTTAGGAAAGTCTAATTGACCTTGTGTAATAATGCTGTCTGCAGTTGGTTTAGATTAAAAAAATCCATGGTCTATCACATAGACGAACTGTTTGGGGTGAGTGGCAGCCCTCAGCAGTGTAAGATCCAAATCCATATCCTACTGAGGGAGTATTTTAAATTGTGATTATGGTCACAAAATATTCCCCGTGGAATCTTGCCTTTAGCTGGCCACAGTCTGGCAAGTGTTGCAGTTAACAAGCAAATAAAAGCTCCCACAGCCCCTGCCCGTGCTGCCATAAAGAGGCCTGTCCTGGAATTCCTGTGGAGCTGTGGGAAGCAGCTGTGCTTGGGTTGTGCCCTTGGAGCAGCATTTGCCTTCACCTTCCCTTCGCTGTTACTGGAGGAAGTAACTGATAGGGATCGACACGATTTCCTGGGCACAGCACATTCAGATCTTTATTATGATATTACCAGGACATATGCTTGTGCAAAGAAGATATATATGTATGTATCTCTCTGTTTAGCCTCGGAATAGAAACTGTGTGGAAATAGTATATTACCTGCATGAAACTGAAAATATGGGTGCTATAGGGTGCAGGAATTGGGCCCAGCTTTGCTTACAAATCAGCTTGATGATGAGGTTGCAAAAGTTATATTTTCACTGCTTTCACATACTGAATTTATTAGCTTCTGGAAATTGATTTTGGATGCCTTTCATTTGCCATTGGGCTGGAGTCAAAGGCAAAATGATGATATACCACATTTTGCTCACTCATCTTTTTATTGCCCAACTATTGTTATTGAGGAAAAGACATTTGATGTGTTCCTCAAAGGAGACAGAAAGCACATTTCATCTTCTTTTAATTGATGAAAGTTTAACTGAACGCAAGTCCCGCAGTCCTCACCTTCAATATCCAGAAGGAGTTATAAGGGATAGAGGGAATGGCACTGGGATTCACTTTGGATCAGGGCTGAGAGCAGAAGCCAGCAGGGCTGTCAAACTTTGTCCTGTTTTATTTGCTTGGAAGGAATGGTGCAGAGTTAATATCGATGCAGTGCTGTGAAAGTGCTCGAGTAGTTATCTCTGGGAAGGTAATGTGAACTCAGCAGTATCATTGCTTTGATCTTTGGTTAAAGTCTTACAAAACTAGATTGCTGTTTGATTGACAACCTTGTCAGAGAGTGAATGAAGACTGACACTCTAATATTGAAAACGCAGCGTTTACAAAACTTAAAGCCTGAGTTTTCTCATGACACTGCTGCTTTTGTGGAAGACTGAATTTCACATTTATTTTTAAATAAGTGTATACCTTGCTGTGTGCAGCTAAAACTTATGATTTTAGACTGCTGGCTCACAAATTCTTCTCACCCTAATAATTGGTGCAGATATGTTTATAGCAACATCACTGTCACCATGCATTTCAGGAGCTGCTGTTTGAAGGCTTGAATGTGGTGTATTTATCACATCTCAATACCAAATAATGATCAATCCAGCACGGGCTGATGGATGCAGGAGTGGCAGACTGAGCTCGGGTTGGGTAGTGGATCTCACAGTGTCTGGGTGGGTCTGATAACACAGGTTAAAGGTTTTCCAACTTACAGTTCTCTCTTGAAGGGTTGTCTTCAGTTGCTGTTTCTTCAATTACCCCCTTTAATACCCTTGAATGAGCAGAGACTATTAAAGGGAGACTTAATTTGTGGAGTAGACTTCTCCTTCCATGCCAGAAAGCCATCGGTACTTTTGCACACATTCCTCAATTTCTTCTTTAAATTGGACAAAATAATACATTTTGCTTGTTCAAAAAATAAAGGGCCTTAAACAGCTCTCACTTCTATTTTTATCTGACGTGACATTAACTGCCATGATTTAAATAATGTGTAAGAATGAACCAGATTGTGCCTATTCCCACATCAAAATACCTTAAGCAAGAAAATGTCTCCCCAAAATAATAATCCTGCATCATCCAGAGGTGTTAGTGAGGAGACTCTTTATATGATGCAGTTTAAAAATAGGCATCCAAAAGATTTTCACAGAAGGGGCTGCTGAGCTGTGCTGTGGGGCGTGGGAACTACTTAAATTGGCTTTCCTGTCAAAGCCAGTGTTTGCTGAGACTACATCATCAGTTTTTCCTGACCTTCTGGTTCTCAGTTTACTTCAGGATTGCTAAATTCTGTATGCAGTTCTTTCCTTACCTCTTAGATTGTGTATGTCCTGCATGGATCTGTGTGTATTTAACATTTAGCATCTCTAGAAATCTGCATGAACACTTGCAGATTGATACGTGTGCAGTACAATGTATAATCTTTACTAAAGTATCCTTCATGAAAAAATATTAATTAAAAGCCCAGATTAGAGCCACTGTCATCAGCAATGCAGCTTTGCTGAAGAAACCCTAAATTTGACTGTATTTTCAAAGTGGACATGTATAAGTCGCAAGGATAATTAACCATTTCATCATTTGAGGTCTGCAAATGAGTGATTTCAGAATGAAAAGCTCATATAGCTGTGTTGATTATGCAGAATGAGTTATTTTCAAACCCCACATTTAAATCAGTATGTTTTTTTATTGTACGGAAAATGCATGTCCACAAAAAAAACCCCCTAATGACCACCTAAATTTTGCTGTAAACATTTTTAAATATATATATATGAAATTCCTTTGGAAATGTCCACAATCTGCTTCCATATTGCAACACATATGGTAAGAAAATCTTGCTTACAAGCCAGTGACTGTTTTTAAACAGTTTTCAAAATTGCACTGAATAACAGCTCATGCACAAAAACTGGTGTGTTTTGTATTTATAACAAGCAGCTTAACATTTTCTAAACTATGACAAATTTCTCCCTGGATATTTTTTAATGTAATAATAGGATTAGTTTAGCTGTCCCTAGGTTTTTTTACGTACGTAGGCACTGGTGGTATGTTAGGAATATTTCTGAGTCATTCTGGTGCTGTCTTCCTCCTTTCTTTAGAATTTAGAGGCCTCTGTGGCCATAAAGGTTGTTGCTGTTGATGGCTTTGATGTGTGTGTACATGACACGTAATGTTGATATTTAGGAACTGATTCCCTTGCTATGATTTTGATAAAGCAGTTTCTGGAACTTGTTGTATTTCAGTTAAAGATTTATGGCTCTCCTTTCGCCTCAGACCTCATTTTTAAAGGTCAGAAGAGAAAAGAAACCCCAAACCATAAACATATTAAGTGAAATATCCATAGTACCTCCAGTTAATGGTATTTCCTTAAAGCAGATAAGTTACTGAGCCCCCTTTTAAAACAAGAGTGTTAATTTACTGTTTCCTTTCATCTGTTGAAATAATTACTTTTCTTCTTTGCCTTCAATAGTTTGTTCTGGTCGTTAACATTTCTGTAAAATTAAGTTTGAAAGGTGCTTTTAATGTTCACGTAGACTGCAGTGCACATTTGACTGTTAAAATCAACCTACTTAAGGCAGAACTAATGTTTAACACTCGCAGCTATTTGAAGTAGTTCACTGCCCAGTTTAATGGTGCTGCCAAGGGCAATGGTCACATTAGTCGCTGCTAGATTTGGGGGGGTTCTTATGCTGGCAGTAAAGACAATCCACGAGGCTCCTGAAAACATTGGCTTAGATCTGAAAGACATCATTCTTCTACTCACAAAGCTATAAACTGGAATTTCGTGGGTAGCAGTGGACAAGAAGCACTAACCCCTGCTCTTGGCCATGTGCTCTCTTTAGGAGTCACAGTTTCTGTGTCTTAATGACCTTTCCTGCGAGCTCTGGTTAAAAAAGATGAGCTCAAACTGTACAAAACCCGTGCTGATGGTGGGAGAAGTGATCTTATACAGTGGGAATTGGGGTTTAGGGGATCAGGTCAGCTTTAAGACACCTGCAGCAGCAGGTGGAGAGTGACCCCAGCCCAGCCTGGGGGGCAGGAGGTGAGAGGGATGTGTGGGGACACCTTGGCTGCATCATGAACCAGCTCTGCTGTGGTCACAGCCCAACCAGCACCTTCTGTTCCTTTGGTTTTGGTGGATTTCCCTGATTCACCTCCTACAGAACTGGATGTGTCTGCCATGCACTATAAAAATGCTCCTCCAGTCTTGGACTAAGAATGGACCCTCCCAGTGGCCAAATCTGCTTTAAACCATTCCCCTGCTAACGCCGCCTCAGTCTGAGGGGTTTAGAATGTAGGTCAGGTAAGGTTATTATGGGAATCCTCAGGCAAATAGCACAGAAGAAAATGTAACTATTGCTTTGTGATGTGGAGTTGATGGGAGCTGCGCTGGAATCCTCGGCACATCAGTGGGAATTGCCTGGTGTGGGACTGCCCCGAGTAACCCACAGCCCAGCACAGGCATCACATTATTCCTGTGTGAGGTCACGAATTAGAACCAAACAGCTGCTTTCTCTCCTTTGATAAGCAGGGGCAGGCTGGGAATTTAAAGATTAAACAATACATCTTCTCAACCAGAAAAAAAAATTATATATATTTACTAAACAGTGAGTGAAATTTTCCCCCTGGCTGGTCTAGTGCAGTTTTGCAAGCTCCAACAATGTTGAATGGATGTTATTGAGAAGTGAATTTGGCTCATTCTTTTTATGCTTTTAATAAATACCCAAGGGAAAGGCAGTTGTTCAAGGAAAATGAAATACAAATAAACATAAAATTTATTCTCAGTAGGTGTTCTGGGGAACTTGGGGCTTGAGTTTTATGCCATATTTTTTTCCTGTTACTTGCAAACAAAACTAAAATATTCATATAAGCTGTCAGTTCTCTAAGGCAAATTCATTCTTTTTTAAAAATAAAACAAAATATAGATTCAGTGTCCAGAACAGAAACAATGTGAAACATAAAAAATGATATTTCTGCTCCAAAGTACATCATTGTAATGGACTATATTATTCTGGACTGTGGATAAAATGTTGGAGTTTTTGCACAGCATCCTGTAACAACTCATGAGACAAAGTCATGCACAAGACATCATTTGTAATTATAGCAGTTTGCCATTTTCATCTGCTCTCTGCTTATTTCTCATTTGATTGATAATCCATGTACTTCAAGCTAATGAAGATTTTTCATGCTTCCACCTAATAAGCATTACCAGTTTTCCCTACCTGAATTTCAGGACAACGGAGGTAGTTTTGTTGGAAGGCAAAAGAAAAGAAAAGCTTAGTTGCTTTACAATGCATTTTTTCACATAGGTTCCTGGGGTACCACGGAGAAGTAGTGTCAGTGGAGAACTTTTACTGGAATAAAGAAGAATTTAGATTTTAGATGTCGTTTCAGACTAATCATTGCCCAAACTTTAAAATAATCCTTAAAGGGGTTCCCCAGGTGAAGTGTCTGGTGGAGGGTCAGAGGCACCTTTATGGGATGTGTATTTTGATTACCAATTACATATCTTTAATTATTACTAGTACTGCTATTTCTGACATTTTGAGTTCAAAAAAATTTTAGTTGCACTGTCTGATAGTTGTTGGTTTATACAATCATATAAAGAGATTTTTTATGGCTCTAGACTGCACATCCAACTTGGATACCTTTGTCAGATGCAATGCAGGTTGGATTGAAGTCACTATTTACTACTAGAGAGTGTAAATCCAGACTCTGCATCGTAAAAGCCAGAGCAAGTTTTACTGTTTGAGAATGAGCTGCAAAGGTTCCCCAGCACCTGGACTGACTTTGGGAAAAACGTGTATTTTATTTTCCTGGAAGTTATGTGGGAAAACACCTTCCCAGGTAAGGTTTGTGTTCATTAATATTTTGATCCACTGCTTGTTTTTCATCGGCCACAGACTGGGAAGTTTGCACAAACCACCCAGAAATAGCTCCATCCCCAGCCCTGTCCCCTTGGGTTGCAGTCACCTCTGTGAGAACCCCAGGGCTCGAGTGGCAGCATGTACAGCATCACTACCTTTCAGAATTGTACAAAACTAGCTGATTAAATCTGATTTTAAATACTGCTTTCAGCCCAGAACCCTGCCTTTTTAATAATCAATTAAAACATTGCTTCATTGTGTTTATTCAGTGTGCATAAAGCACTGCTTGACATGGATTAGACCTTACATAGCAGTACACAGCTGTAGCCCATCCAGCATTTTCCAAATGAGTTTGCACAAGGAATAAAAGATTGCCATCTGAGCAACACTGGAGGGAGACAAGAGCAGACAAAAGGCAGTTAAACGCTACAAAAAGAGAAAAGACCCTGTTGAGATAGAAATTTCTGAGCAAATGCCTCCATTTCACAAGGAGATACTGTAGCAGGCAATGTACATTGATTTTAGCACGTGAAGTACATTGCTTTGGGGATTCATTAAGCTTCATTTTGTGCACTATCATGAATGGGGATGTCAGCCACTCTCTCAAGTAATGCAGGGTTTCAAAGCGAGGAGGTAGAATAAGCCAAAGTGAAAATATAATGTGCCCTGCAAAGAGAGTGAGGCAGTTGGGAAAGGAAAATGCTTTGCTTGCTAAAAGCCGTACGTCACAGGAGCAGTAATCAAAACCTAAACATTTGTAAAGGGTTTTATGCTTATAGAGTTTATAATATGGCTTAGAGCAGTAAGTTCATGTTCCTGGCTGGCCTGTGGGAGTCCCAGTGGAAGGACCGATGCACTGATGGAGTGCAGAGCCTCATCCTGTGGAAGAAAATACATGACAGCTGGTTGATACTTTTTAGTTGCTTACTCTTTTTTTAACTGAATATGGGCAAGGTATTTCTGGTTTTGGTCAGGGCTGGTTTTTCACCTTCTGTATTTGCAGTGGGAGGGGGCTTAAGAAGGTGCTGGTTTCCTCCCTTCCACTTTTCCGTAGGAGCCAGTGGCAGAGTGCTCTGTGGCCCCTCACCGTCTCCCCAAGCATCAGTGGCAAAATCCAGAAGCCACAGAAAGTGCAAGGTCCATTAAGTTGGATTTTTCAGCCACCAACCAAATCCAAGGCTGGTTTGAAACCTGTCCATGCAGATGTCTGAGTTCCCGTGTAATTTGTTTTGTTTTGTATCTTGTTTTAGTTGAGAAGCATGTAACTCCAAGGGATTTATCCAAAAATCTTTACTGGGTTTTATTTAGTAATGATGACACCACTGGCATTTTTTATTTGTCTTAGCCTACTACATAAATTATAGTGATTTGGAAGCAAAGCATTTGTGAAGTTCCCTCAAGTTTTCTTAGTGGTGGAATTGTAATCCCAAACCACCAAAAGAATGGGATTCTACCTACACATGGCTGTGAGGGGAAAAAATCCTCATTGCTCAGTTCTCCAGCCTTTCCTTCAGCAGGTGTGGTGTTTTTAATGCAGTTAACCCAAGCATCAGGCCTCTACTGCCACACTCTATGTGCACTCCATAACAGGGCACAGCTTTATGAATTTTGCTGTTCCAGATTGGTGGCACAGGTGCTTGGGCAAAGAGGAGTAGAAGGAAACTGCTGAGCACCTGGGAAGTTGTAATCCTTCACTGTACTGGTAACCAGTTAGAGGGAAGAAGACCCTGGAATTGCTGAAATAGGTCACACTTTGTTTACAAGTGATGTTTTGTCTCAGGTATGTGCTGGGGGTCACTGTGAAGAAGGTGGTCACTGCAGAGGTGCCACGGCTGTGAGGCTGAGGGGCTTGGAGCACATGGCAGGCATCCCTGGCAGGACAGCATCCCTGGCAGCACAGCACCCACCTCCCCAGCATCTCAGACTCATCTTGGGGAGGAACACAGCAGATGAATGTCAGATAGCTGCTGCCTCCTGCAGCAAGTTCTTCTCTTCCTTTCCTCTTCCCAGTATTTGACCCTTTAAAACCACTCAGGACAAGTGGCAGCAGCAGACTTCCCAGTTATTAGGCTGCGGAGTAGTGGATGTGGAGTACTTGGTGCTTAGCTTCCATTTATACCCTGATCACAGCTGCCATTTGGGTCAGGAAGAAGTCTTCTGTTGATAGATTGGCTGTGTGCTAGGAAAACTTGTCTTCCCCAGAGCGTCGTGTAATTGGTGGTGGTGAGGAGTTGCCATGGTCAGGCAGCCCCACGTGGATTGCTGCTGGAATGTCCGTGAGGCTGGTCCCTGACACTGCGGTGTCACAGCCACACACCAGGGTGTGTGCACTGCTGCCAGAGGGGCTCTTGCTTGCCCTCCTCGCTCACCAGGGGAGGAGGGCAGAGATCAGGCAAATTCTGGCTGTTTCTTAGCCCAGGAGAGGGTCGGCTGTGTCAGGGTTCAGCTCTGACCTGTAGTCCTGCAGGAGACGCTAGCACTAACTGGTGGCACTGGGGAGTGGATATGGGCTCACAGGAGGGATGAGAGATGTGCTCTGGGCTGCGTGGGATGGATCAGGAGCTGGGGCAAGGTTAAAGGTTTCTGGGGAAAAGTCAGAATTAAAACAGGTGAACTAAAAAGGGTTGGATTTCTCATGCTTAATCAGGGTTTATAAAATCAATGTGTAACTGAACTGAATTCAAACACTGGGATATATAAGCAGAGTCCTTCTTTATTGACATCTGAGGAATTCATAATTCATTCAGAAGCAAACCTTTCAGGTGCTCATCTCTCTGGGTATATTTTCCCGTTAATCATGTTTCTCCTAACGATCAGTTTTGAAAGTTGTCTTATTTCTGCAGTGCAAAAAACCCTGCCGGTGAACATTCCCCAATTGCACTCATAATTATTTCTGATTAAAAGTGCCCTGGCCTGACAGCACCAGGGAAATTAATAGGAGAAGCTTTCTCCAAGTTTTAGAAGACGAGCAAAGACATACTCGCTCCCTCTTAAAATTATTTAAGCAGGTGCTGTGGGGAAGCCATTGCTTTTATAATGCTCTTCAGATGTTTACAGCAAAACATTTTTTCCCAGTGATTGAATTTTTCGAAGTACTAAAATACCACGGAGAAATATGTTTCCCACCAGTTTTATGGCTCCCTGGATGCATTCTATACAAACCTTGTATCTGCCTGGACACAAACACTCTATTGCAAAAAGATATCTTGCCATTTTAACAAGCTGCGCTGCTTTGAAAGGATACACTGCATCACCAGTGGGAATGTCAGTACCTTAAGAGTAATACTGCTTTAAGGGTACTATTTTATTAAAGCAGACCTCAGTAATTTGTTCCTGACTGTTATACACCCTTATTTTATTAAAGGTATTTTACATCTGTGGAGGAGATTACTACCACTCCTATTTTCTCCACTGCTTGGCTTTAATGGATGGTGTGGAATATAATATTTATTAAGCCAGAGCAGAGGAGGGCATAATAGCAGAATTGTCCTTTATAACCTATTTTACACAGCTGTAAAATAAACCTTAATAAAGCAAGAATAATTATCCAGGAATATCCAGGAAATGGACTATTCCTCCTGTTTCAAATATTTGAAAGGCTTAACTGCAGGTTATACGTGTACTTTAAGAAATTGAACTCAATAGTAATAATATTGATATTAGTTTGATACTATTTTAAAATGTATTAAGAGGTTAAGTATCTTATGTGTCATAATTGCTATGTTAGCATAAATCAATACATAACTGTGATGTCTCTGTGGTGTTGATTGTATATGATCCTACAGGATTATCCTGTTTCCTGCATAGCTTTGTTTTCCTGTTTCTTGCTATGATTTCTCTTCTTGATGACAGTCACTGGAATCTGTCCCAAAGGGAAAGATTTTGTATTAAGGACCTAACGCAGCTTTGCAAACTGATTCCTGATCAGATATTCCAGAAGAACTGCTAAAGCAATTCCTCTCTTCCCCCTGCCTTCTTGATTTCTTCCTCCTGTTGTCCTATTTATATTTTTTTTTCATTGTGGAAATGATTTGGACTACAGTTATTACATTAATTATCCAAACTGACATTTTTGCAGTGTGTGAAAGGACAGGGTGGTATGTAAAATAGATGCACTAAGAACACCTACAGTATGACAACAAGTAGCAGGGTAATTGCTGAAAATGAAGTCTTTTCTGCTATCCCTTCTCTTCAACATCTGTTGTTCCATATGGAGTCATAAATATTTGCAACAAAATAGTTGAAGAAATAATCTCAACATTAATAGGGAAAAGCTGAATCCGCGAAGAAAATTGAAGAATCTTTTTTTTTTTTCTTGGCAAGTTCCTCCTACCCATCCTCATCTGACACTTTAAAATCTCAGTAGAGGAATAGTCAGACTGCAGTGATGCTTAAAAATCACCATGAAAAAAAAACCTTTGTGAATGTTAATAGGAGAGTTAGCTGAGAAAAATTTTATAACCTCCTGATAATGACCACGAGGAGGATTTTGTTTATTTTGTTTCATTTTCCCCCTTTCTTCCACGCCACAGGAATTTTGCTACTAACCTTTTTTTGAATAGTTCACATTTTCCCTTCTCTCTGTTGTCAGTAGAAATAATCCTCCTCATCGTGGTGAGGAGTGAGAAGGTATTGTTACTGCCTGAACAAAACAGTTACTTTAAATTGCCATATGGAAAATGCAGATCAATAGTATTTAAGCTTCACTCTAGATTAAGAAGCAACTTAAAGCACAGAACAACTTAAAATATTTTGGAATCCAAGTTACCAAAACCTGCCTGAGGAGCAGCTCATAGGAGAAAACAGGGATGATAATAATAACACAGACAAACTACAAATTGTAAATAATTCTGAATATAAAAAATAGCGTTTTGAAGGCTCTTTATATATTTATTAGGAGCCTTAGTGGGAGTACTTAGGCTTCTCCTTAATGAACAGAATTTAACCAGGCTACATCAGCTATATTTGTTTTTCTTGATCTGTACATACTGAACTTTAGACGGAAGTTATGTGCAGTGAAACTCCCTAGTTCTGATGTTGAGCCAGTGAATTGCTGCACTTTTTAATTTCATTTTTTGATTATTATTGCAAACCAAGTATCTCATCTAACTCAGGTCTTTGTTTTTAAGGCATGAATTAATGAAATATTTTCAGGTGTTTTTACTGCCAGTGCCATGTGAACATCAGAGTATATTGTAAATATGTTGAAGTTATAAATAGATATAATTTTCTGTGTTATTAATGAGAGTACACTGATGAAAATGTCAAAGCTGTATAATTATGCACCTCTTGATAAAGACTGCACAGATAAAGGCAATTTGTAAACTGTAATTTCAGTCTTTTCTAGTGAAATTTTCATTTCTCTGCTTTTTGCTGCCTCCTCGTATTCAAACCCCAAGTGGCAGCTCCGTGACGTCCTTTGGGAGGACACACCCTCGTCATTCCCGAGAGCAGGAATGGTGTGTCCGTGGGATCAGGGCAGTGCCCGTCCCCTCTGCTGGCACTGCCGGGGCACCTCCAGTGCTGGGGGCACCTCAGGACAAGAGGGACATGGAGGGGCTGGAGCGTGTCCAGGGAAGGGAATGGAGCTGGGGAAGGGGCTGGAGCCCCAGGAGCGGCTGAGGGAGCTGGGAAAGGGGCTCAGCCTGGAGAAAAGGAGGCTCAGGGGGGCCCTTGTGGCTCTGCACAAGTCCCTGACAGGAGGGGGCAGCCGGGGGGGGCGGGCTCTGCTCCCAGGGAACAGGGACAGGAGGAGAGGGAACGGCCTCAGGCTGGGCCAGGGGAGGCTCAGGTTGGCTAGTGAGAAAATTCCTTCATGGAAAGGGTTTTCCTGCCCTGTCACAGCTGTCCAGGGCAGTGCTGGAGTCCCCATCCCTGGAGGGATTCAAAAGCCGTGTGCATGTGGCACCTGGAGGCACGGTCAGCGGTGGCCTTGGCAGTGCTGGGCGAGCAGCTGGAGTCCAGGATCGTACAGCTCTGTCCCAACCTCAACAGCTCCATGGTTCTGTGGCCTGTATTTTCCTGCTGTGTTGAAAACAGTGAAAAAGTTTTATTACTCACTTGTTCAGGACAAAATGGAGTGATTTCAGAGCACACAGGTGAGAACCTGCTTGGACACAGATAAGTGGAGCCTAGTTGATGGTACTCGTTCCTGATTGTTTCTAAAAGCTTTTAAGACAGTGTGGAAATGCATGGGAAATGTATCTGTAATTGTTAGATACTGTTCTCAAAGTGAAGTTTTTTCACAGCGAATCTCAGTAGTGAGCAGTGCTAGTATCAGTCACTGGAAAGCAAAATGAAATCTGATTTAAAGGTACTGCACTGGATTAATCAGCTACTCCTCAATTGGATTCATTGACCCTGTTCATTCAGGGGCTGTAATTAAGAAAAACAGCAGTGACTTTAAATTTGGCACCTGAATCACAAGGTTAAAGCAGTAAATTTCTAAGTCTGATTGGTGTCTGGTTTACAGGGGGCATCTCTTTCCTCACTGATGCTCAGGAATCTCAGCTCCTGGCAGAGCAGCAGTGAGTGAGGGGGAAAAAAGACAAACAGAGGGTTACAGAGGATTTTGGAATTTAGTAAAACACGGAAGACAGGTAACCCTGTCCTTCCAGAATTAGAAATACAAAATACTTGAAACAAACAATGCCTCAAGTTGCAGGTTTTCATACTTGTTTTGCTATAAAAATATAAAAAGAACTCTGGTTTGTAGTTAACCAACACAGAAGTTGCCAGAACAGAAGTTCAAAATTAAAATAAGAAGTCTCACTTTTCAGGAGTCTCGCTTTCTCTCAAACTGATTTTGCAGTCAAAAATTAGAATTTTGGTCCTAATTCTGTAAAATACCCATGTCTGGACACCACCTATCCCTGCTCTGAAGTAGATCTAGAGCTGGAAGTCAGAGGACCTCTTGCCACCGTGAAGATACATCAGTTTGGATGATTCTGTCAGATCTTTGGGCAAATGATGCTATTTCAAATACGTATTTTACTTTCAGGGGTGAGTCACACAGACAACCCAGCTGATGTTGCAGATCCTCTGCTTTATTTTATTAAAAGTCAAAGAGGTCCATTAGAATATCCAGGCTGTTCTGTAACTATGGGCCATTAAATGTAATCCCCATCACTCAGGTATGAAACTCAAAGAATTATAATCGTGATAAACCACTTTAGTCCTTGGGTTTCTGAATTTTATGCCACAGGCAGGGAAAAGGAGTGACCCAGCTGCCATCTACGTCCAAAACCATCTTCTTATATCCGGCTGAAGGGTTTTTAAGATCAAATGTCTTGGTTAGTAACTAACAGGTTAATAACTGTAAATTCCGTATAAATTGTTTCTCTCTCCTCCATATGCCACGTATTTATTTAATGCATGAGTTATATTCTCTGAGCTGTTGGAGGTGAATAATGCTCATACAGCTCCAGGTAGATAAAGTTGTTAAGTGCATGAGAAGAAACAACTTGGTGGTCTAACCAGTGCAAATTGTACCTTTAATATTTCTCCCTTGTTTTGAGAGGGATGTGGCGTGTCAAGTGGATCAGGGATGTGACTGATGGGTTTAAAAACATGCCTTCTGAAAGAAAATAAACCAGCTGGCAAATAAAAGTGCCTGTTGGTTTGGGCCGTGCAGGGAGCAATTCGCGTTCCCCCTGTTCCCAGCGCTGTGTTCAGTCTGGAGGCTGATGCTTCATTTGCCAATCCCTGTTCCTGCAATTTAGGCAGAAGACAGAAGATTAAATACTTAAGCATATTGAATTAAGAGCAAGGAACTTCCTAGCAGATTTCTGTGTGCTTTCCCAGGATGATACTCCATTCACTGTTAGTGTTTACTGTGTATTTCTTTGCTCTGCAATATAATTCTTGCTTTCATCTATTCATCTGGATGTCAGCTAGAAATTAAAATAAAAAGACTGCACTCTAAATGGATTCCTGAATGCTTTTATAAAGCATGGCAGGTTTAACAAACAGGCTCGATAAAAGTAGTTCCCACTTTGCTTCAATAATCAGAAAGGTTGTTTGTGTCCTTGGTCAGACTGGAGCTGTCTTGGCTTTATTTCTTGCTTATTCTGTTGTATTGTATATCGGAGTGCAGCTTTTAGCATTTATATTTTTAGTGGTGTTTAAAATCAAAATCCTTAAATCAACATTATTTTTTTTCCATTAAAGAGATGCATTTGATACAATCCACAAGAAATGCTTCCAGCACATGCCATTTTTAATTGCTTTACCAATTATGATTCCTCAAGTCTAGCTAATAAATTTCTGCCTAACTGTGCACTTATTCAGAGTATGAGCAAGATGTAGACACCGTTCAGATGTGAAGACCTATTACAAGATTGAAATAGATTTCTAATGCATTTATCATTCATCTTTGCAGAGTGTGATTTCAATCAGAAAAAAAAATGATGAATGGTTTGACAGTTTCCACCCATATACGCTAAAACATAATATGCTGCTTCTAGTTTCAGCTATTACAGACTTTAACATGCAATGTGACCTTGGTCTGCAAAGCATGTTTGGTTAGCACAAAAACTTAATCATAAGAAGTCATAAGTAGAATCCTTCTTCTTTACTGCCCTTTTTCTGGGACTTGGAAATTTATTGCTTCTGGGACAGGTAGGATATGAACAATGGGCCAAATAGAGTCCAGGGTTATCTCATCTGTGTGAAAACTGCTGCTGAAAATCGATGTGACCTCTGCTACACTGTCATCCCAATTCCCACCCTCTGTGTCCTATTTGTCTTTTGGTGGAAGCTTAGATCTGTGTGCTGTCTCTATGTGTCTCTCTTGGGCCAGATTATCAAAATGAATCATTGCCCGCATACCTCTTATATTTCTATTTATTTTCCTGGTGTTGACTAGGTCTGATGAAATATGATTCTTTTTGCATTTGATCCTCACTGCAGCAAGCAGCACCTAATTTAGCTGTGTCTATCTCTTTAAAGAAGAGTAATACTATTTTGAAACTTCAATCTGCTGTACAGTAGCATTACAAACCATAGACCATGCAACCTGTCTTCACAGTCAATAGTAATTTTCCTTCAGCCAATTTAATGTTATTACTTTCATCTCCAAATAGCAGAGATTTCTAGAGGTGTTAGAGCAGCTCCAGTTTTGTTATGCATACTTCTTGTATTGCTTTCTTTTTCAAATGCCACTTCTGTTTAGTCTTTTGTGACTCCGTGGCTGAGCTGTTATTTCTGTGCAGCATCATGTGCGACAACTAATCAGGTTATTTTAAAAACTCTGCCACTGATATATTTAAATATGAGAAATGGTGTGTCTGAATCAGCACAAACTTTGTGGTCTGAGTTTGTTACTCGAGTTGGGATTTTTTTAAATGATTTGCCTAAATTCCATCTAAGATGCTGGCTCTGAGGACGTGTGGAGGTTACTGGCTTTTGTTATTAGTCCTGAAAAATCATTAGGAAGATGTTCCATTTAATGAACTCACAGAGCAAAGACAAAATACTCCCAAACCAGAGATTTCAAAAAATACTTCAAAACTGCTAATGCTCCTGGTTTGTTGTTAGGTGGATGTTTTAGACACATGGCAAGAAGTGCAGCTCGATGGAGGCTCCTGGAGTGTGTTACACCAGAAAATAGTGCTGCTGTGGAGACACCCTGGGTTAATTAGTTGTCAGATTCTTTTTAAGTTGTTTATTCCTTAAAAGCAGGAGTGGGAGAAGGAGACCTTTTGAATGTGCTGTGGTCTAATTGTAAATCCAGGCTTTAGTATGACCAAGGCACTTGACAGATGAAACTGGGGGGGCTGGCTGTGCAGCTGCCCTGAGCGAGCTCTGGCATCAGGAGCTCATGGCCAAGGCAGGGACCACAGGCTTCACTGAAAGGGAGATACTCGTCCTGATTTCTGCAAGGGCAGGATCATGGTGTACATATATACACATACATATATAGACTGGATTTTCATGAAATATTGTACAGAAGTATTATTTTAGCATTTCAGAGTAAAAGAAATGTATGGAGTTTGGCTTTAGAGACAGCTAGATTTTAATTGTGTAGCTTTCAGCAATTAAAACGAATACGTGAGAAGAAGTAGTCACAGGGATCTGAGAGGAGGAGATACATCTACTGTCTTACAAGATGCTTAAATTACTGTATTCAAAAATGGGAGTTCATTGGTGATAGTACTGATTCCTCACCAAACTGAAGGGATTCTTGAAAAAACCAATTACTAACATCGTTTCTTTCTCAGTACACATTTCTGCTGTCTATGCTTGATCTATCACCACACAATGTATTTGAAAGGAGTGAAGGGGCAGCTGCCAGGCCCCAGTTTGCTCTCTGGAGGAGATGCTCCAGTTCCATGCGGTGCTGGCAGAGCCGGGAGGGAATGGATGACTCAGTGGAGATTATTTACTGCTGAGCACGGGAAGGGGAAAGGTAAAGGAGTCTGGAGATGTGATACATTCCTTGATTAGAATTTTGCCAAGGTTATAGCAACAAAAAGCGCACATCACAGAATGGCAAACATGATAGAATGAAGACAGGTCATTCAGGTTTAATGAACTGCGTAATACTGTTATAATTCTGTAGTATAATTCTGTAGAATTTGAGATATAATAGTCTGTACTCCATTACAGCTGTGTTATAGTCTCAGTGTATTGATTATTGCTCTGTACTATTTTGCAAACTTACCTTGGCAACAGTCCCAGCTGCCCAGAGACTGAAACCATGTTGATTTTACTAATGCACTTGTATTTTGACTTACAGATTAAAAAAATGCTAGTTTCTAGAAATTACAGTCACTTCTATTTCCAATGCTTTCTGATGTTGCTTTTAAACCTATCTTTGCAGAAGAGGTCCAAATTGCCATTCCAATAATGAAACCAACCTTAGATAAAGTCCAACTGGCTGGACAGGCCTTGCCTCCTGGATTTCCGGCGCCATTTCTCTTTGCTGATGGTCTTTCATCAGTAGAAACACTATTAACCAACATTCAGGTAAATTCTTCTCTACAGGGCCAGGTTGTGTCATGATAGATAACTGTGTTTCTTTTTCACTCGTAAAAAAGTTTTAGGAACTATTTTGTATCTGCAGTTTCTCATCTCTTTTATATCATGTCATCCTTAGGTTTCCTCTCTCTCTGGCGTTATCAGTCATGGAAGGGTTTCATACGTTGTATATTTGACTTAATAATTGGCAATAATGGTCATACTGAAATTCACCATTCTCATTATTGCTGCAGTGCTTCTCTCTGCAGTTCCTGAGGTCAGCAGAGACATGGCACTGTGTGTGTAACAAACCACAGCAGTAGGATGGTTTAGCCAAATTTGTGCTGAATGATCCCATGCCACAAAATCCCTCATTTTCCTACAACATTAGCTACTTCCAATGCCCAGTTGTGCTCCAGGTCTGTAGGTTCCTGCTTCTAATCTTTCTGTTTTCCAAGAGGGTGTAAAAGAAACAAATAGATGAATTTTGTCACTGCTGGAAGAAAAGGGTGTTTTCAGATCTTGAATTTGTGTGTGTTTTAGGGCCTGCTGAAAGTGGCTGTCGACAACGCAAGAGTCCAGGAAAAGCAGATACAGCAGGAAAAGAAAGAGTTAAAGATGGAGCTTTGTAGAGAGCGAGAACTACGAGAGAGCTTGGAAAGGCAACTCACAGCTGAGCTGCAAAGCAGAGGTGAGTGAGTGAAAAATGGAGTTGAGGCATCTATTAAATGTGTAACCCTTTGGCATTTCCAGCTGGAGCTGTCGAGGACTCGGAGTTAACTGAGATCCATACTCCAGTGTAGTGCAGCAGTGGACCAGCACTGGTAATGAAAGATTTAAATTTCACAAAACCAGAACAAAGCACACGTTTCTGTAAGCAGAACAGTGGCTGGAAGATTCTTACCTGGGGGAGGGCAACTGGTCCCAGAGAGTTTTGGCAGGTTCTGAGGAGGGAAGCTGGTGCAGTTCCTTGGCTTTCAGGTGTATTAGCACCACTCCGCCCATGTATTCCCAGCCCAGTTTCTTCATTTGACAGCTTTAATTTCTTTTTGTTTCTGCTGTTATCCTCCACGCATTGAGAATCTGTCTTACTGTGAGAAAGATACGGCTGTAATTTGGGTATTGAGGTGATTTTTGTCATTACTTCCTAAGCCCACATTCCTGCAGCTTCAATGCTGCTCAGTTTGTCTCGTAGAGAACTTCAGCTCAACAAAATAGAGCTGTGAGAAATTATCTGCCCAAGTGCAAGATCTGAAGCAGCTAACCCTAGATATTTTTTTTGCATCAGGAGATTGAGGTGCAGTAGCACACCCCAAATGGGGCCTTCTGAGACAAAACCATGACTGGTTAGAAGCTTTTGATAATAATAGGCAATTAAATTGGTAAATCTGAATTTCTCGCCCTGCTGTTGCAAAGGAGGCAGTATTCTTTTTAAAATTCAGATCTGCATCTGAAGGAAAGGAACAGCACTTCATGTGCCAAAAGCTACTTCTAGATTACATCCATGAAATCAGAAAGATAAAACTAGATAAGACCAAAAGTGTAGGTGCCAAGTCCTATCTCCCTGTGCGTTTTGAATGGAAATAGGGTGTGTGGAACTGTCTGCAGTGCCAGGTCTCACTTAGAGGCACCAAAGGGCACTTCTCAGTCGAGTTGTGAAGGGTCAGGAGATACTATTGACACTGTTAAACTGCAGTGGGTGTCCAGAAATGCTGCATCACCCGAGTGTGGTGGGATTGTGTATTTCTGTAAAACAAAACTTAGCTCCCTGTAGCACAGCCCACTGTGCCCCTCTTGAGTCCCAGTTAAGTCACCAAAAACCTCAGATCATTCACAGACTTTGATGGCTCCTGACTTGAAAGAGAATTTCACCAATAAGCAGCATCTTCAGAATTGTTTTGTCTTTCAGGTCATTGCCACATGCACATCGTTATTGTTACAGGGGTCTCAGGCTAGAGCTGCACCTTTGAATATTGAACATCAACTGATTTTTTACTGTCTTCATCATCTATTAATTGTGCCCTGACAGCCATTCTTACTCTGTTTTTACATTTCAGCCACAATTCAGAAACGCTTGAAGAAAGAGAAGAAGGCAAAGAGAAAATTGCAAGAAGCTTTGGAATTTGAATCCAAGAGAAGAGAACAAGTGGAACAGGCGCTTAAACAGGCCACATCAGGTGACGGTCTCAGGATGTTAAATGGTAATGTCTTAGTTGGCCTTTCACAGTCAGCTTAAAATGATGTTTGATTGAGTGAGGAAAAAAAAATGAGATGATGCACAGAGCAAATTTCACAATAAACCCCCACAATTCTTTCCTGAAATAATAAAAAATCTATTTCAGGCCATGTGCTCTGGGTCGTGAATTAAAAAAATAAAGAAGTCTGCAACTAGAGAAACAGACAGAGCAGTTTACACAGAGATGACAAGAAATGCTGAATATATTACAGAGAAATCTGTTACAGTGCCAGCTAAGACAATGTGAAATTTGGTTCCTATAAGGTTCTCTGAACTCTTCTCTCCCAGCAGATTCATTTTTAGAACTGCTGAGCTTCATTTTAAAAGCTGTTTGGCTGAAGTTTGCTCAGCCTCAGGACCTATTAAGTTTGTTAAATATGTATCAGCTTTCAGAGCTGACTGGGTTTTGAACACTTCCCAAATATTCTTGTGAAACAAAAGCAAACCAGTTCATCTCCTAAACAGTGATTAAGTTCTGGCTACCAGAAGGATTTGCCTTTTGGCCTTAAGATGCTTCTGGCCGAAGTTTAGAGCTTTCATTTGAATCTTTAAGACTGAACCTAGTTGAGATTTGATTAATTTCAGGTTCTGCAGCTCAGGTTTAGTCTGTGCATCCCTACCTGGAGTCTCTGCAGAGGCTCAGGAATCAGAGTGACGCTCAGTCTCTGCTGCCTTCAGGTGTCCTGTGGTGTGTTAATTTGTGCTGCCTGCTTTGGGCACTGCTAGAGACTGCAGAGTGCAAAAACTGCCTGACTGCTGAGCAAAAATAATGAATTTGGCTTGTCTGGAGTTCTCAGCTGAGAGCTGCTCAGGCTGTTCCCTAAAGCCGGGGCAAGGCTGTGTGTGTGAGCTGCCACCGCAGTGCTCTGCAGGGCACAGCAAGCGGTGATTTATCCGGGGCACCCAGGGGATAGAAACTCTGTGAGTACAAGAGCAGCATCTTTCAGAGGCATCCTCTCATCTCCTGGTTTACAGCCCTGCAGATCCCTGGAACCAGGGACTGGCTGGCGTCCCTGGAGCACTGGCAGTGGCCAGGGGGGATTCAGGTGTGGATTTACAGCCGCAGTCACACCGTGGTGGGGGACAGTGACCAAGGGAGAGTGGGTGGCCAGAGCCAGCAAAAACCTTCTCCACCATGTCCAGTGGATCAGAGAAATGCCCAGACTGGATCCCACGGACAGAACCAGCACCTTGAAATGAGTGTCAGAAAAAACCTAAAATCCTGATGTGTGCTGTAAGGTCACTCCCCTGGGTGCTACCACGGCAGGGAAGCACCTGCCTCTCACACACCAGCCTGGAGCACCCAGCAGTTCTGGAAGCCACAAATCCGGGGATACCAACGTGCCAGCAGTGTGATTAACACACCTTTACATCTGCTAGTGTGGGCCTGGCTGCAGCAGTTTGATTTGCAGGCACACTCAGGTAGTCATATATATGTTAGTGCCTGCAAGAAGCTGATATTTACATGCTAATCTGATTGCACATGCAAATCAGGTAGCTCATTAGCATCTTAATCCACAATTTAATTGCAGGTACAATTTTATGACAACAAAATGTGAAGGGCTATTCTGAGTATTTTTAATTTAACTCTGACAGTCTGTCTCATTTAACAGATGCTGTTATTAGTTACAGATGACTTTGTCATTTTTGGTATATACAACATGTACTCTGACGGGTTTGAAAAAGAAAGAACCTTTTCAGATTGATAGGTCAGTGCCCTGAACTTGCCTTCAGAACAGGAATCTGAGTAAGGGAAACCCTGCAGAATAGCAGTCACTTGTAATTTTATCAGAAAAAATGGTACCTGTGAAAATACTGCTTTTTTTTTTTTATCATATATACATTTATAGAGCTGTATACACACACATGACATATATTTCATTCACGCATTTATTGCTGAGCTATTGCTCTCCTGTAAGGACTGTACTTTGCAGGGTTGCCCTGCTTACACACAGAGCTCAGTTACTGCAGGGTCACCAGCAAAGCATCACCTCTGTGACAGACCCCGACACTCCAGCCGAAGGGATCTGTGAAAGCAACAGTGCAATTACTCTCTATTTGAGAAAGTCCAGAACAGGCTTTTGCACAGAAAAACTCCCAAACTGTACAAACAGCTCTGTTTCAGGTGTGGGTTTTTCCTTCCTGTAATTTCCAAGTGCTGTATGATAAGGGAAGCAGATGTTTCTCCAGGATTTGAGGTGCCATGGATTCAAATCACATCCCCTTCATGCTAATCCTTGTTGGCACAAGGTGGATCATGGCATCTGTTATCGTAACACCCTGGGGTGTTGGAGCCCCCGCCCCCACCCCAAGGACTGTGCAGACCGAGGTATCACCAACATGAAATTAAATAGGTCCAAAGTGAGTGTCATGAGACTCCTTCTCAACTTGGAAAAGAAAAAAAGAGCACAATCCTCTTTGGAAAGCTCTTCTCAGAGATCTGGAAATATTTCACGTAATATGACAGCTGTAATTTTGGTTTGGGTGGTAACACATGCTCACACGTCCCGAGCTGAGGTTGGAAATGCAATTTGCACAGTTCTTATCTGTAACGTGCACTCACACAAACTGATACACACACCCCAAAACTGTTGCCTGGCACTGGCTGTGTTCTTCAGCTCTGTAATTTGGAGGTATTTGGCTATATACAAGAGTCAGTGTAGTTTAATATTATCACAGTTTAATTTTGACTTTTATTTTTCATGTGTCAGATGCCCTCATTCTCCAAGAGGATTCTGCAGACATATTATTGCCACATGTTGGTTATTATCTGATCATCAGACAAATGTGAAGCACGTTAAAAATAATTCACTGTGAGACCAGTAATGTTTGCACATTTTGGAAACAATTTACTACTGGAAATTCTATGAGGACCAAATGTTTTATGCAAGACCATGTTAACTTGGAGAGCACCCTAGTTTGCTATAAATATTTTTCTAAAGATGCCTGAGAGAGGGGCAAAAGGGAATGCATTAATCTTCAGTCTCCCATCTTTCAGATGCTGGAATCCCGGACATGGAAATAGAACACAACGGAACCCAACATGACAGTGCAGCAATGCAAGGTGCAGTATGTACCAAAGCTCCTCCTTTTAATTTGTCATTAAGTGAAATGCAGAATCACTTTCTTACCTGTTTTCCTGCTTTAAGATAAATGTAAATTACAGAACTTCAGTTTGTTTTGCTGTTTGATGTAGAAAACCTTTGTAAGAACAGTACTTTAGAAGATCAGAAATTAACTTTGTTCAGGTAGAGGTGAAATTTATCTGAGGTGATATTTAGAGGTGATACTTGTTTTAAAACTGATATATATCTACCAAGATAACGCCCTTAGTTCAAAAGGGATTTTACATACAATTTTTCTTTTTGGAATACTTTACCTCTGGTCCTTACCTACCTGTAAGATCACAGGTGTTTTCAAAAAACGCATGAACTGTAAGTGAGAAAGCAAAGCCATGCTCATGTTATGGGCAGCTGTCTGGTGCTGCTTTTCCCTCACTCTTCAGTGGCTGTGTGTAACTGCAGCACCTCCAGGTATGGTCTGAGTGCTTCCCAGAGAGCAGTAAATGAGTTCTGGCTGCAGGTCTGGGACATGAGGAATTGTGAAATCCTCCTTTGGGGGAGCCAAGACAGAGTCCCAAGGGATATTCCCATTCCCATTCCCCTTGGAAGCCTCTTTGAGCCACACAGAAACTCCACAGTCACCTGTGATAAAATTTTGTCTGAGCAATTTGAACACTGAAATTCTCTGACAGAAGTCCACCTTGTAGGGTTTTTCTCCCTTCAGTCCTGTGCCATGTTCATTCCAGACCATTCAGTTCCGTGCTGGCTGCTCTGGCAGCCTGGAGACAGCTGCCTCTTCCATAGAACTGCTGCTTCTTTGGGCAATTCCACCCTTCCTCCTGCATCACGCAATGGTAATGGGCAAAAATCCCCCGTGCTGGGGTAACTAAAGGCAGTTTGTGCAGACAGGAGAAGGACTGCAGTGCACTTAGAGACACAAACCTCACTTGAGCATTTCTCTTCAGCTGGGGAAGGTTTGACTTGCATACCTCTGGTATGCATCTGTCGTCCATCTGTCATCCTTACAGGAAAGCTTTCAAATATTTCTACTGCTGTCTCTTCTTGTGATTTTAGGTTCATATGCTCTGTATTACAGAGCAGGAGAATCACAGCTTTATTGTAATGCAGATAGATATGTCTGACATATGTGTGTGTATATATATGTGCACATATGATCAGAGCTGTGCTCTAAATATTGCAATTGGAAAAATGCTGCTGCCAGAAATAGTCAAAATATTGGATGAGCACTTGGGACACGTGTATTTAAATTCGACAAGCAAAACGTTCCTAACATTTCTGATCTGTTCATGGTACCTGCTGAGAGGAGTGCTCAGTGCTCTCCCAAACAACTCTGAGAGTCAAAGGTGCATCTGGGCAAATTCTAGTAAAGAAAAGAAAGGTAATTTCAGTTTTCAGCTGAAGAAAAACCATTACACTTGGCTCAAAGGTGTCTTCCCATCAAAAATGATTAAAAACTTCCAACAGCTGTTTACTTACTGGAAGGAATCAAGAGGACTTTCTTACGCCACCTGTAGTTTATTAATACACAGTCTTGTGATTTCACCATTTTTATTTCAGGTTGGGTTTTTTCGGGTTTTTTTTTCTTATAATCTAAACCCAACTACATCATCCTTCGGTTGTGAGAGGCTTTGGCTCAGGAAGTTTTTGTTCGGGTCAAAAGTGTGGCTGAAGGGAGAGCTGGATATTCCCTGTGTTCAGCGTCCCTGGGCTCGGTGTGCGCCGGACATGGCCTGAGCAGGAGGAGCTGCAGCCCTGGCCCTGGCCCTGCATGGCAAAGCCATTCCCTTCCCTTCTCTGCCCTGCTGGCTCTGACCTCCCTGGTGTGGTAATCCTGCTCGTATGGAGACGTGAGGAGCTGAGCCACTCGGTCACTAAACACTCTCAGCTGATAAAAAGCTTTCTGGAGAGCTCTCTGTGGAGCTTGTTTAGATTTCAAAGTGTTCCTGCCCCGTAGCACCGTCTCTTTCATTTTTATTTATGCTGATACCGTAATAACTTTTTATTCCCTTTCCCTTTGATTACCATTCGTGTCCCTGACAGCTCCTATTGCTGCTGCAGCTCTAACAATAGGAGCACACTCCCTCACTGCCCCTGTCATTTGCTGCCTTTGTTTTTCGGGCCCTGGGAGGAGGAAGAGGCAAAACACATGTCCCTAATACAAAGCTGTTTCCAAGCTTCCAAAATCTCTTTCTGTTGCTCAGAAATAAAGCTTTAGCATCAATGCAGAGCTTTCTTTTTCTGTTGTCAATAGCTCTGCTGGACAGAAATCTATCATTCACACAGCGCTTTTCCTTTGAAATTCAATTAGTTCCACTGCCAGTATCTCCTTAAGACGGTTTAAAGGAAAATTACAGAACTACTGCACAGCCACCTTTCACAGTGATTAAGTCATATCATATTTTATGCTCATTTCTTAAAATGATTTTATTAACACAAGCTGTTCATGTACTGCGTTTCTGATCTGCATTATAAATCTTTTCCATTTAGTTGACTCATTTTCTCTCTGCTTTGTGTCTTAATTGAACAGAAATTTCATGCAGATGAGACTTAAAACTTTTTTGGGCTTTACAGTCTAATGCCTCCATCCTCCATATCCCAGGTCTAATTCAGAGCTGGAGCTGGGAGGTTTTTAGCTGGCAGAAGAGATCAGTGGTAGCTGCAGTGGAGCAGAGCAGGTGATGAGCACACAGACACCCTCCTGCTCCTCCTTGCACCGCTCACTCCTGGGCCAGCACCACAGTGCATCAACTGTTTTATCAGCCAATCTCCCTTACACATAAAATAAACATACTGGGTGTCATTAAGTGCACCTTCAGATCAATGATTTTTGCAAATGACGTTCAAGTACCATTCGAGTAGTGCATTTTTGCTGATAAAAGCAAATTAAATTAGCACAACTACAAGTGTGCTGATAAAAACTAAAACCGAACAGCAGCACCATTAGCTAACAAAGTAATATTTTCTCTTTACTGCTTTCTGCCATTTAGTTATTATCCTATTGGAAATCTAATTATAATCCTTTTACTCCCTAGTCAAACTTCACAGTTTTTGCAAGCTTAGCACTGACAAGTGATTTCATTACATTTGATTGCCCGCGCCCAGATTGACTTAACTTCACTCCGAGACCTAAAAGCCCTCTCAGTTTCTCAGATTCCCTGTTTGCACATTACAGCAACAGCTCCTTTAATTAATTAGCATGAACAGCAGTAACATGAACTGCTGAACAGAAAATAACATCATTTTATGATCGCAGGGAGACTTCTCCTTTTGCATGTTTATACCTTAGTTAACTTTTGTATTACAATATTTCATTGTTAGGGGATATTGGAACAATCAGCAAAGCAATGTTAGCTTAAAATCTTAAAAAGTAGGTGTTCCAGTAATACTTGATAACAACAATTTACAAAAAGATAAAATACTCTGAATTTCAGGAAGGAGGCAGCACCATAGGCAGGCAGGCTTTCCTGAGGTGAAAGTGTGCTGCCCTGTGTCTGCTGCTTTTGTTTGTGACCTAACCTGGCAGAGATTTGGCACAAAGACTCTCAAATTACCACGAATAACATTTTATTTTTATCTTTTTGTCGAAGATGAAGGACTGTTGAAGTTTGGAACGTATTTTGGGGTTGATCATTTAGAAAACTGGGCTTTAGTTTACTAATGTTCTCATCTAACCAGTGAGTTTTCAAATCCAGCCTGCTATATCTGAGTCTTAGGCCTGTTGTTCTTCCTCCTGCCCAAGCTGTGTTCTCTCCCTAGTGTGTGTCCTGCTCTGGAGGCTGTGAATTATTAAACTCCTGGTAGCTACCTCGTGCTGTGTCATTGCAGAGTTTCTAGAAAAGCTCTTTTAAAGCTCCTGTGTGGTTCCCAGACTGTCACTCCCGTGCCCACAGCTGAGAGCTGCCCCATCAGCTGCTCACCAGGAATGGGGCCTTACAGAGAGTGACTTGAAATCCTGGGTTTAGTACACGTTTTTTTAGCTCTGTTAACATGGATAGGGAAATATTTGACAAGGTCGACTCGGCAGCCTTTTGCACAAAATAAATGGGGAAGAAACTCTAACCCAGAAGCTCCATGAGTGAGCAGCCCTGGAGGGTCAGGCACCATGGTCCTGAGGGAGGGAGAGGTTTTGGTACCAATCCCAAGGGATCCCCGAGGGCTCAGCCAGCTCTAGACATCAGAGAGGCCATAGGAGTGTGAGGGATTCAACCAAACTAACCTTTGTTGGTAGTGCTGCTCACAGAACCAGCATTTACTGACCCTGTTCTTCCTGGGTCTAGAGGGAGCCATGCGCTGCTCTTTCACTGCTCAGTTGGAAGGATATTTGCAGATAAAAGAAGTTTCGCTGGACAGCTAATCAGCAGGCAAAGAAGTAATTTTAACTTGTTATTCAGCTGAATAATCAGCCCAGATCCATCTTCTTTTCATGGCAGCAAAGGGGTCCTTTGCTGTGTTTTGGTAATTGCTCTGGGCCTTACCCACAATCAGGGGCCTGGATTCATTCTCCTTCCATGCAGGCAGCACTCCTGTCTGCCAGGGGCTTTAGGGAAAGAGAGTTTTTCTGAGGGATGTGATCCGCAGCAGAAGCAAACTGGTTTTGTCTGATTTTTTTCTTTGTACAAAGTAAGACATTGGTTCAAACTAATTAGCCCCAGCTTTGCAAGTTAATTTATTGTTACAGCATCCCCTGTGTTGCTTCATCCAAAGCTGGGCTTGGCTCTGATCTCACTGAGCTGGTGTTTACCCAGCCTGGGGAGGGTAGAGAGCTCAGCCCCTGTGCAGTTGGACTCTTGTGGTCTCCTGTAGGATTCCTGGATCTGATCCCTGGAGCAGGAGCCGTGCAGAGGCTCCGAGAGGGCAGAGCCTGGCACAGGGCTGCCCTCGCCCCTCTGCCCCTGCTCTGGCCACACAGGCAGCTCTCACCTCCACCTGCCCCTATTCCAGCTGCTCTCCCAGCTCCTCCTCCAGCTTTGGTGGCAGAGCAGGATTCCCAGTTTAATATTTCATCCCTGCTACCCATATTCTCTGCAGCCCGTGGTGCTGGCTTGTATCTTATAAATTACATGGATAATTTACAGGTATTGGTACATCATATTTTCCTGTTTTCTCACTATGTAGCAGATGCCACATTTCCTTCCTACAGTGAATTTCTCCACAGTTCCCACTGTCCCTCAGATCCCCGGCAATCCCAAGGTGTAGCTGCAGCCAGTGTTTCTCCTCTGCCTGGGCTGGCTTTGCACACCAGCATTGCCAGGGCACACTGGGAGGGTACACGTGGAAATTTTATTAAAAGTGGTGTTAGGGAAATAAAGCTGAATTCCAGATTTAAGCCAGAGATCTTACAAATAAAGCCTCACAAAGGATTCATAAAATTCAAAAAAGAAAGCAAAAAGTTAAATGTGAATAAATATGCAGATGATGATTATTGGCTTTGGACTTGTCCTTTATGCACCCATTCAAACCTTGAAAGAAAAAGACAAATGATAATATTGTGCCTAAAAAGAGTGCAAGAGCTGCACCTACCCTGGGCTAACAACTCAGGGAAGAGAACGCCATCCTGAGGGAGAATTCCAGTTATTAACACAGACTCTGGCTTACCAAGAAACTCGAGAATCTTTACTTCTCTTACACATTGTGAAGGGGAAAAAACCTTCTTTCTAAATGTCTTGCTTATTAAGCCAGTCATGCATTGCTCTGTAGGCTGTAAAGCAGTGTAACGTGCACAGGGGGCTCATAAGCATATTTAGTGTTAGGGAATATCATTTATACAGTTTTTATATTGTCAGTATTACCCCTAGAGAATGAGATTAGGCTTTAAACTACTGTAAATCTACGCTTTTGCTCACCTTTGTATAATTTCATTTTTTAATAGAATGAAGCCCACATAAATGAATATTTGATTAAGGGATAAACCTGATAAAAGAATACATTTATTGCACACAGATTTATTCAAATCTTTGCTATATAATACAGTAAAGTGCTATAAAATGGTCTGTAGCTTGCAGTCAGCTGCACTGAGGAGATGGTGAATATTCTCCAGAAAAGATTAATTTGACAACATCACATTGTCTTCCCTGTGTAAGTGGGGGCACAGCTGCTCCCAGCACGTTAATTCCTCAGAGGTGGTTGCTGTGTGACGTGGTTGATGCCATGAAATTCAGTTTATTGCACAGCAACAAAAAGTATTTTAATTTCTGGAGAATAATTGAGGGTGTTATAAAAAAGGAAATATTTAACTATGCACTTTCTGTTCCCTGATCAGTGATGTCTCCTGGGTGGCTGCACTGGGTTTGAGCTGTGGCATTTACTTTTCTCTCTTACAGGTATTTCAGATACCTCCATTGAACTTTCCTTGAGAAATAAAGGGAATTGGAAGGAAATATGGAAACCTGTTCCAAAGTTTAGTCAGCCCACAGCACCCTCAATGTCCTCATCTTACCTTAACTTAAAAAATAAAACTTAAAATGTAATAAGAACATAAAGAACAGCCTCCACTAGGAAGAAGCCATGTGCAGCTTCCTAATGATCATGAGAAAAAGGAAAAAAAACCCAAACCACAAACAAACCCCACAGTGTTCAATCCTTGCATTTCTGCTCAGCCCCTCAGGCTTTAGCAATTCCCTGCTAGGTTTAAGAGAAGAATTTTCATCAGCCAATGGCCTGAAACTAATTTTAGTCCTTTTTTTGGAGGCTCCCAAACGTTCCTCTGGAGTTGTTATGTGCCTGGCTCTTGTGATCTTTATTTGTGCTTACATCCAAAATACATATTAAATCATGTTGGTTTGGAGAGTCTGAGCCTCCTTAAAACCACAAAACATTCAATTACTAATTAGCTGTTTCCTGTTCCTAATGAAGTGAACATGTCGGATTTGGATTAAAATTCAGCTACTGCTCTCCTCTGTTTATGGTTCCAGATGTTTTTGTTTTATCTAGGAGGTTACTTTGACAGCTACTGCTAAATGATAAATCACTCATATTATAGCTGAAATGCATTTTGAAATTGAAATGTGGCAAACTTGGAGATTGCTCCAAGGATCAGTGTCAGTTTGCAGGTCAATACTTGCTCGTTCCTTCGGAGTGCTCAGTATTGGCATATGTAAAACAGTAATGGGAGAGATGTCAACATTATACAAAATGCTGCTCCATATTATCATTTTGCTATCATCTTCCAGATCAGTACTTGCAGATTTAGCTGGGTGGATTCGTGATTCATTGTATAATGAACAGGAATATGGATTCTTGTTAGCTTCAGTTTCTGTGGGCATTTCAATATTTATTTTTTCTCTGGGCTTAAAGTCGCTTAATGTGAAAAATCACAGTTGATAGGTACTATAACTAGGAATATTTTTATGAAGTGCTTTTCTGTTTCGTTCTCTAAATAAAGAAATAGAATTTTAAGTGAAATGTGGTGGTTTCTGAATGAAAGAACAGTTTTCCAAGAACAGATCCTGATTTACATTTTTTGAAAGCAATGCAGTTTTGGTTTAACACCCTGTTCCCTGGCAGGTTTTGTGCAGTGACAAGGGTGTGTGGGAAAGCTGGTGCCGTGTCCCTGGGTCTGTCCCAAGGAGGCAGCAATCCAACATGGGCTGCCTTTGGGAGAAAAGGAGTGTTTGATTTAAAAAAAAAGCCTTAAAGGAAGAAAATCCAGATCAGAGTGTTTGCAACCTGTCCTGAGCCGTTGCTGGCAAACACCAGGGCAAGGGGTGCTGAGTCTTTGTCATTTCTTGAGAGCGTGGCCAGGTGTTGTCACCCAGTGCCTCCTTCTCCTACACAAAACGTGCCCACGTGAGGGCAGTTCAGTTTGTATCACTTGTAGGTCTGGTCGTTTGGCTTGAGGAACGAAAAGATCCACAACCCAGTGAAGAAACCACCTAAGTGTCAGTTAATTTTGAAATGTTCAACTGCGCAATTGACTTTTTCCTTCTTTTTTTTTTTTGTTTCCTCCAGAAAACAGAACATACATCAAACCGACCATCATGTACTGAAGGAACCACCTACTGCTGAAAAGTGTATAATGACCACTATTTGAAGACTATATAGTTCCTGAGAAATGTCCCTTCCAACCTTTGATGCCTTCAGTACTGTGTGAGGAACAGGATTTGTAGCATGAAACTTGAAGGACAATATCAAGCAATTTACTGTTGCTGCATTGAAAACTGCCGTAATAAGAAATACTGAGACTTTTTACAAGCTTACCATACCAAACCAAGCCTGTCACAACAGATCATTTTTAGGTCCCTGAAGATAGAAAGGAGTTTTAGTATTTTTAAGCACATACATGAATAATTTCCCCTCCCCACCCTGCCCCAAAAAAGAACTTTTTTTTTTCCTTAGGAGGTGGCTATTACTGAATAGCAATGGCACAATGATTTTAAGCCACAATGGTCCTCACTGGCTGTACATCATACAAGTCCAGTTTATCACTGAAACTGTTCAACATGGAGCTGTTTCGATTGTGTTTATAAATTAAGCTTTGTTTACTGAAGCAGATACTCGATATATATTACGTTTTAAAAAGAAATGTGTGTACATTTTTTAAAAGAACGATGTAAAAATTGTCCTTTCATTAGATGACCAATTCAAAAGTGTGAGCTAAACCCTAATAGCTGACGTAATATGAGGATTATAATTGATGCTTTTTTTTTAATGCTCAGTTCAGCTTGGCTTTTGGTCTTTTAAGATGGAAAAATGAATATGCAGTAGAGTGTTAGATAATGGAAACTTTTAAGTATGGTTTCTCTGTTGTACCATATTAAGTTAAAGTACACATTCTTTGTTAAAAATGTTCTTGCTAAAAATACAGTATTAAAAAGTTTTTTGTTTGACTTTGGAAATCTTTTAAGATTTTTTTTTTTGGACTGTGAATTCCCATAGTAACTGTACTAATGCAAACTGGTATTTTGCACTATGAAAAATACTTGAAGAAATGACTTAATAAAGAGGGTGGGTTGGTATTAAACATTTTCCTAATTATTGTTATGTTCCAGATTCTGAACTTTGCAACTGAAACGTTCCCTTCTGAAAACATGGGACTGAAAGCTGGAATTAAGTGATCACCTGTTCCCTCTTTACTTTCATTGCTGGGTCAAAGGCACGGTGGTTATTTACTTACAAACTCCTGTGGATGTACACATGTTTACAGACATGTGCCCTGAACATAAATCACTGTCGTTTAAAAACAAAAAAGACCTTTAAATAGATCCACGAGGAATATATTTCCTATGATTATGTTTACTTCTGTCTATATGTGGAGTGTTCACAATTTCTTTTATTTCTAGCACTGCATTTTTTTCTCTTTAGCAGACTTCTGTAAACAGATTCTGCTCTGTAACACAGCAGAATGGAATCACCTTGGGGTTTTTTTGCTCCTAAAAGAAATCTTTTAGCTTAACCAGCGCCAGTTCAAGAAAATGTTGCCCTCTGTTCTACAGGTGATCAAGTGACTTACCAGAATATACTTCCAATATACAAATTGGGTTTGTTCCATATTATTTTTATAACAGGTGTTCTAATAACTGCATTAATCATGGTGCCGTTGATCAAATAATCAGAAGTTGAATGATACAAAGAAACAGGAACATTAGGAATTGTGAGTCCTCCTGATTCTTAATAAATGCTTATGTGTGAATAAAATACTGCAGCACCAGGACTTAAATTGTACCTTTAGGTATTACATTAATTTTAGTTTCAATTCCAGTGGGATTTTCTGAAGTGAGGGCTGGACTTTATTTCTGAATCTTATTTTTAAAAAGGAATTGAAACAGCCCTTGAGGTGCTGCAGCATTTCTGGCTGACCCAGTGCTGGCAGTGCTCCTGTGAAGTGCACATTTTGAAGAGAGGTCTTTGTTCAGTTATCCACTATCATGTAGTTTAGAAAGACTAAATGTAACTAAATAGCTCAGTCTTTAAAATACCAACATTTTTGCACTTTTCTTTAATGTCCATAAAGGCTTTTTGAGCATTTTTCCCCTCAGTGGCTGATGTACACATTGCTTAAGGCAGCACTGAGCCTGGGTTGATGAGCACAGGTTGATTCCTGATCTGCCCATTCCAGATTGGTTTTAAATGTCAAAATTCTGACGAACGAGGTTTAGGAGATTGATAAACTTGAGAGACTGACTCTGCTTTCAGTCCTGCCTCGGTGGCTCCTGGTAAGTGTTGACAAAGCAAGAGGCTGAGGGGTTTGAGTGTGAGCTCAGCATGACCAGCACACCTTGTGTGGGAGCAAGGTGTTAAAGGCACCCCGGGGTGGATGAGGGCAGGAGCGGCCTCAGCCTTCACCACCACACTCCTCCTAAGCAGAGCAGTCCCAGCTGGTACCCAGAGAGGGACAGCACCTCTTGGGGTTGGGGTTTTTGGGTGCTCTTCTCTGGCTGTGGGGCGGAGGGACACGGGCAGCCCCTCCTGCTGCAGTGGGGCTGTGGGCAGCTCACTGCGGGTGTTTGGGGTGCAGCACCCACGGCCCCTCTGCCAGCTCTGGGTCCCTACGGAGCCTCTCCAGGTGCGTGGCTGCCCCTTGGAATGGCCGAGGAGCTGGGGGTGGCTGGACACGAGGTGATCCTGGCTGAAGGCAGGCGGGTGCTGGATTGCAGCAGTGTTCTGAGCCCTGTGCAGTGCAGACCGTAATAAACCCCAGAGGATCAATAGTGCCCAATCTCCATTGGAAGCCTGGATCTATAGCAATCCACAGTGAGAAGACTCCTTCGGAAATGCACAGCTGTGCACTAAAACCTGAATGCTGCTTTAAGTAATTGCTGCCTACAAGGATGTGGCCTGTAAATGTATTTATTTACAGGCTATTTTTGGTAACATGACAAAATGTGGGCTAACCTGAATTGTTACGAATTTCCTTTATGGCCTCAGCTGATCTCCAGAACCCCTCCTGTGCCTGTGCATGGACTGAGCCCTGAATACACACGGGACAATTCCCAGCCTGGGCCTAGATCTGGTACCTTTGGCAACAGCCCTGCTGGAGGCACTTCCCACCTTCCCACTGCTGCTTCCTGCTGGGGTCCCACAGCATCCCCCTGCCCTGCTGTCCTTGCTGGGGTGGGCACAGAGAGGGGAAGGAATTTACAGAGGGGTTTTTCTAAGCCAGATCTTGTGCTATCATCATTTCTAATACGTACTGCAAATGTTTAAGCACTTGTAAAATCACTATTAATAAACACTGTGACTTCAGCTCTCTCTGCAAATAAGGGCATCTTTGATGATTTGAAGCTGAGATTGAAGGGCAGAAAAAACATTTTTATGATGATGTTTTATAGATGGATAATGATTTGCTACTGCTTTATATTTGTACATCAAAGAAATCAATTGAAACGAGCCAGTTCAGCACAGCACAAATGCTGCAGCTTGCACCCACCCTTGCCTTTAGACCTGAACCTCTTTGGGTCTTCTGTTGGAATAGAGCACCCTTGGCATGAACATTAGGGTGCGGGCATCTTAGGCAGGGAAAAAATTCTTTTTGGAGCTCATTTTTAAAAGTATAACTCCCATTTTTCTGAGTTTCAGTTACAAATGCCGTAAGATTTTACTATGTCTTCATTAAATGATTCTGTTGACATAATCCAAAACTGTGAAATCAAGCACAGCACCATCCATTAAAATGTACTTATGATAAGTGATACTTTAAAAACAGGATGCTTTCTAATAGTTTAACTATTTTAACATATATTCAGCCTTGCATGTTTGAAAATGCTTCATTGTTGTCCAACAGCACTTTCAGAAAGGACACTGAAATGTGTATTCACTGAGCAGTAGATCCCTTTCACCATCTATCATTTTTTGTCTCCAAGAGGGGCGAGCTGTGGGAAAAGGGGAGGGTTTTGGTGTTTTTGGGAGCTCCAGACTCCCCACAGGTATCCCCTGGCTGTTGTACAGTCCCAGGAGCCACTGGCCTCATATATATATATATTTATACACACATATATATATTCATGTGTGTGTCCATATGTATGTATGTATGTATGTGTACATATATATATATGTATATATACACCTGCTGCTCCTGGTACCAGAGCAAACATTCTGGAATAACTTCAGGCTGGTCAGAGGGAAGATGGAGATGAAGCAGCCAGAGAAGTGACGTGTTCATATTGAACTCTACAAAATCGGCCCAGCTCTGATTAATGACTGTGTGCTTCAGTCAGCCCCCAGTGAGCCAGACTCACTTCTCACAAGAAAGTCCAAAATAAAACAGTGGAGACAAACTCATTTTGGGTTGTTACCTGGAGATGGTTTCATTATGAAAAGGTTTGTATCAGAGCTGCCTCACAATAAACATTGCCGTTCAACACCCCTCCCATGAAGGTTATTAAGAGAGGTTTTGCTGTGCACAGCCTGATTTAAACACTGCCTGAAGCAGCTGGGTGTCCCAGCAGCACGTGGATGCACCAGGGCACCTTTGGGACTGTGCTGCAGGAGGGGCAGGGAGGTGTTTGTGGTCCCACTGCCCTGCCCCTGGAGAGCTGAACTCGGCACAGGGAGCCTGCAGAGCGCTCCTTCAGACTCTGGGCTTTGCCTGAAGCTTTAATCTTGTTACCCAAAGCCACACGCCTAAAATGAATTGGCCCCCCCATCCAAAGTGGCCAAACAGGAAAAACCACTGGCATTAAATGAAACAAGATGAATTAGCTAAAAAGAGAGGAAAGAATTAACAGGAATGAAAAATAAACCTTAATTCACTCCAGTGCCGGTAGGATTTGGCATTTAACTTTAATCATATGTTTCATTCTGTATCAGGGAGAAATACCTGCTTCGTGTTTCCCCTGGCAATTCCTGCCATTAGCTGAAAGTGTTTATTCCCAGAGCTGTGCTGCCATCAGTTGATGATGCTGGGGCACTTACAGAAGAGAGGTTTTTGGCAGGAAAAATTCTTTAACATTTGGAACATTATGGAACATAATACTGTTCTTTGTAGATCAGTCCAAAACTATTCCATACAAATTGTTGCATTCTCTTCCTTGGTGTCATCTGGAGCACAGGGGGAAACCACATCCCTAAAAGTAAGAGAACAGACCACAAAAGCTTAAATAACAAGGAATAAACTCCCTATTGGACTTGTTCTTGGTAGTTCTGTAAAACTGCTGAAGACAGAAGTGGTACACAGAGATTTTTGGTGTCAGATCAGTGCTTTGCATTTTATGTGATCATTTACACCTGTGCAAAGTAAGTGTTTGATAGCATTTCACAGCTGATTTAGTAACGTTTGACACCTATAACACAATGTTGAAATCACTCTACAATGTGCAAAGCAGTGGAAAAAGCTCTGATTCTTTTCATGGTTTTTTCCTTGTAGTTGAATATTGAGATTCCATTCCAAAGGAAAAAGATTAAATCCTCACATCCTGACTGTAATTCTTTTTTCCTTCTGGTGTGTTATGTTCAGCTCATACTAACTTGGGGGAGAGAAGGAAAAAAGCATAAAGGGAAAAGAGAAAAGGCATTGTGTTTAACCCACAGCCTGGATTCACAGGTGCTGACTCTTACACCAAACCAAACCCAGCTGGAAGGAGTCACAGGACAGTGAGAACTCTGCCACTGGGATGAGAAACTCTGCAGGGCTGAGGCTGCTGATTTGTAAGATCTGGTGAGTAAATTGCATGGTTTTCATAGTTACTAGTTTTTTTAAATTAACAGAAATTTTCACCAAATGAAAGTTTGTTTTCACTTAAATTGGTTTTGGCTTCTTCAAAGCAAACCTTCAAGAAACTCCCAAGCCAGGGTATTTCTCTTCTGCTGCTGGACGACAGGCAGTAACAGACTGTTCAAGATTTTTACAAGAATGAGGGGTTTGATCAGTTGGATACTTTCCATCCATTGAAGAAAAACACCAATGTCAGCAATATCACCTCTGTGCATAAGGAGTTACTGCAGTTCTGAATTTACAAACAGAGCTTTTCCCACTCCAGGACAGCAAGCCCAGTAAGAAGGATCATGGACACAGCAAAAACACACTCATAATTGTACTGTACAATTTGTCAAGACAGTTATTTGAAATGCAATTGCCAATGTTGTGTGTTGACAGGATGTGATATCTTAATGAAAATAATAATATTGTTTGCTCCTCTGGTACCAGCCCGATTTCCAAAGGAAAAGCCTCTCAGGCTTCACACACGGAAGTGGCTTTTCCAGCTAACCTGATGCAGTCGGCAGTGTAGCAGGAGTAAGTTAAGTATCTGTGAAGTTCATGGACTGGTGAGGAGGCAGGACCAATTTGCCAAGCCTGGAATTACTGACGGGCTGAATGACCCATGGCCAGGCTGTCACGTTCCTTTACATTGCACTTTGCAGCACAGCCCGGCGGAACAGAGCCTGGGAAAAATGACTCCAGCAGGAGATTGCAGGATTTTCAAGGTTACAAGTGCTGGATTGTCATTTCCTAGATCAATTCCAGTGGCCTTTCTCTGGCACCTATTGATAAGGCAGAGAGCAGCCTCTTGCTTTGCCATCACTCAGAATTTAAACTCCCCCACGTTTTCCAGTGTCTGTCTCTTGGTCTGCAGCACACGCAGAGAAATCAAAGCTCCCCATGCCCTCCCTGTGTTCACAGGGCTGCTTTCACCTGGCTCAGAGCAACCCAGCCAGCTGGCACGAGTGGAGTCTTTAATGTTAGCCAAGGGACAACAAAATTATTTATTTTAAACAAGAAAATAAAGCAGGTCATTTAAGTTCCTCATTATGGCAGCTGTAGCTGAGGGGGAGAACAGAGAACAACCCAAATGTTTACTGTATGTGTTTTGTACCCAGTAAGGGAGCGAGGGGAAATCACTGAAGGGTCATTTGCTCAGGCTCGGGGAAGGATTGATTTCCAAGGATGGCAGTTCCAGCTGAGTGCACCCCGGTACCTGAGCCTTGGCTCCTTTCTCACCGAGGGTCACAAGCAGGAATCTCCCCTGCTGAGCTCGCTGTGCTCAGGCACTCTGGAGAGGAGGCCTGAAGGGCAGCAAAGGTAACGTCACCTGCTGCAGAAGGGCTCGGTGATTTTTGACTAAAGTTTTGTTAGGAATTTGAACGTGACATCCCCTCCCGATGAACACATCCCTGGCCCATTAATGTCAGCCAGAGTTACGCTCACATGGCACAGAGAGTTGATCTCTGTACAATTTGTGTCCAGGCCCCGACACACGGCCCCGATCCTGGGCCTGACTCAAACAGTGACAAGTTAATGAGGATTTACTCTGTGCTCTGTGTCTCTATAAAAGTAACTTTTAAATAGCTTAATGGAATAATATTTACTCGACAGCCTCTGCATCGTTTATTCCCCAGTGTCTATCTTACAGTCTTGTAGGACAGAAATAAATATTTACTCTCTTCATTCATGCAGTTTATTCCATGTAGAACTGCAGCCAACTTTATTCATCCCATTGTCTTTCAGCTGGATGCTATAAAGAAAGGAAATTAATTGTTGTTAAACTTAGGTAAGTGATAAAAAGGACAAAAAAAGTTTCTGCTGGCTCCTGTCTGCATTTTACTGCACATGCCCCCTCCCACCCCATCCCCTCTGCCAGTGTGGGGGAGTGGGTGTGCGTGTAAAAATCAGATTACCTCCAGCTCATTACTGTCCACTGACACAGTCCCTCTGTAAAAACTTTTGATGAATAGTCAGCATCTAATTCCTCAGTAATAAAAAACCCTAAGTTGCTTGCAATCATTATTCCAAATGGAAAAATTAATTGTAAATAACTGGAAGTCAATTAAGGCTGGGTTCTGCCGGGTAATGCAAATCTTTTATAGTTTTGTTTCAGTTAACTGCCTCATTAATGATTTATAGATGTGTATACAGCTGTGGGAACCATTGCATTATCTAATGCACTCAGAGAATAATTACATATGAAAAGAACTACGCAGCTCAAGGGAAAAACTCAGAAATTACTTACTGCCTTAACTTCAACCATATTAAGATGCAAAGCATTTAGAAACCAACTGTGATGTTTTATCATATTCTTGAGGTTTCATATGCTTTTTAAAAAGGGAAAAATAATTTGTTCTAAAAAAATATTTGTACACTTCAGTATTACACAGCACACAAAAATCAAGATGTCTCAGCTGAGAATGTCAGCATTTATTTATTATTTAAAAGCCAGAGTTATAAAACATTCCCATTCCCTCTGTGCATCTGCTATACAGGAATAAAAGACATTTCTACAGTTAAACAATTCATGGGCATATGCATCTATCTCCCTGAATTACACAGAGTCAGAAGTAATTTTGGGAAGACTTCCTTCAGGACTCATTTTCCTGAATATACAAATACACTGGTGCTTGTTCTTTGGTGATGCCAACTTTGGAAGTTTGAGGGGTTTTTGGTAAACTATTATTTTCACTCCTAAACAGGGCACTGATTTGCACCATTTGCTACTTATTTCTTATAAATTAATCCAGTGATAAACTGCTGTTGGATGTTTGGAAGCACCATAGAAGATCTGTTGCTTTTAAGTCTGCTTTTCTTCATTCTGAGAGCAGAGAGGGGGTCAGGGTTTTCCTCCCCAAACCCAGACACTTGACCTGCAGCGCCTGCCCTGACATTTCCCTGCAGTTGTCTCTGTAACCGTGCAGGTCCCCAGAGCTCCTGGCACTGCTCTGGGAGAATTCCCTGTGCCAGGCAGAAAACCCAAGTGTGCTCTGCACCCTCCATGCCCCAAATCAACCTTCACGGCCCCGCTGAACAAAGTCACCATCCCATGCTTCTGTCCACAAAGTGACTGCAGGAATATCGGGGTGTTCCTGGCCAGCTGCTGCTGCTCTGAGCTGTTCCACAGACTGGTCCCTGGAGCATCCTCGCAGCCAGTGCTTCCCCATCACTGACACAACTCCCAGAACGTTCTTCCCCTTTCTTCCTTCCCCACCTTCTTCAGGCCTCTGCTCCCAGCTCTCCCCTCCAGCCCAGTGATCGTGCTTTCTTTGCTCAGCCAGGTGTGATGTGATCTGTCTGTGCTCCTTCCCACGTGTTGTGTGATTTAGTGCCTTTTTTTGCCATATACTTGGTGATATTAAAGCCCTGGCCCAGTTGGCCATTCGAACTATACAAGGCCAGAGGGAGGCAAATAAAATTTTTTACTTTGTCTGCAGATGTTCGGCCTCCTACATAAAACCTGTAACTATCCTGTGCCACTCACCCATGTCACAAGTAACGTCAGCACGTTCCACCAGGTAGGAAAGAAAAACAGCCAGCCCCATGTCCTTTTGGGGGGAGGAGGAGTGGGGAAAGGACACCAGACACCCATTCTGGGTTTTCCCAGCGGCACTAAACCACAAACACTGCTTGGCCACCAGCCTGCTGCTGCTGGCCAACTGGCTGTGGGATTAAATGGAGCACAGAAATGCTCAGTGTCCTGCTCGCTGTGCTAGAGAGCTGCTGCCACGGAGAGGGACGCTCAGATGAAAATTCACGCGTTTTTTTCTGCGCAGAAAATCTGTGGTAGCTCCTGCACGGCTGTTAAAAACAGGTTTATGTGTTTGTGATTCTGCTGGGCACTGAAGGAAATTGTTGACTCTAGATTGTGTTGCCTGATAGAATAATTCGGGGTGACGAGGTCTCAGGAGGTCATTTGTTCCCACCTCCTGCTCAAAGGAGCAGCCACATCAGTGACCATGTGTGAAGTGGGAATGAAGGCAAAACATGGGAATAATGTATTTGGAGATTTTATTGCCAGAGAATAAAACAAATAGACAATTGAAATTGTCATAAAATATCTGCAACTTGACAGTGGTGTCTGACTTGGTAATAAAACATTATATTAATCTACAAGGACAAATTAAGGACTGCAAATCAAGTATCATTTAACATTAGAAAAATGTATTTTTAATTCTAAGCTTTTGAGGCTGTACAGCATAACCTGTGTAAGGAACAGCTAAATTAATCAAGATTAAGCTGTCTAGGGTGATTAAACACACGGAGACAACCTTTGGCTTGTGACATCCTCATAGACATCCTTATGGAGTTGTAGGCACAGATCTGTATGGCCTTGATGGCACTCGAATCTGCCTTGGAATGTTCTTGTGGAGGGCCTGGGCTTGACACCTTTTTGTTCAACACAGTATGGCCATTCTTACCTTCTGCTATCTCTGTTTTTACATTTCATTTCGGTGCAACCACCACAGGTCATTCCACTAAGTCTTCCTGAACAGTAGCCAGTAGTTCTTACAGCCATTTCTTACTTGCTTTTGGAAAATAAAACTTAAAATATAGGTAAGATATTTGGCAAACCATCTCCTAATTAGCAGAAATGTTCAGTAATTGCTCTTGTTTAACTGCAGGTTCTCACACATTGCACTGTGAGCTGAAAAGATTTTTAGGCATTCTCAGTTCTGGTTTCTATGTCCTTTATAATCAAAAGGGTAAAATAAAGGCACATCACCACGATGAAGTGTATGGTGGGAGACAGGCAGAAAAGCTCCCCAGCCCAGACCTGCCAGCTCTGCCCATGCCTCTGTCAGAGCTGTGTTCCATAAAGATGCTCCCTCAGAGACAAAAACAATAATGCAGATCCAATTTGCATCTCAGATCTTCTGCCCCTGAGAGAAAAATGGGATCACTGAATTATAAACTGGAAGTAACATTTTATTGGGAATTCCTTTGCCATTTGAAATGTCACTTGGAGATGGGATTGCTGCACTCGGTGACGGCCACTCTGTGTCCTGTCCTCTCTCAGTCCCACACTCAGGCTGTAGATCAGCCACAGTCGTTGTGGTGGGACAGGAGAGGAGCGGGAGAGACAGGAGCCCTCTGGGGACTCCCATCCCACCAGGTGGCCAGTGGAGATCCCAAGTTCACAAGGTGACAAACTCATCCCTTCAGCAGGCACAGCTCAGTTTCTCTTCTGGTTTTTTCCCCTCCCATTCTGATACCTTCTCAAATCTGAAAAACCACAGCCAAGGAAGTATTTATTTTGTTTCCACATGACATTCTCCATCTGAAAGATTTGTAAATCAGGCCTGGAAGTCATCACAGCAGGTTGAAATCTGATGTTACAAAGATTCAATCTAGGGGAAAAAAGATAAACCCACCCCAAAATAAATTCTGGTCCATCATATTTACTAAAAGTCCAATTACGCCTTTCCATTTTACACAATTCTTGTGGAAGGCAGGGGGAAATGATGCATATTTATCAACGTGGTGTTATTCTTTATTCTGCCTGTATGCCTTTGGCACTGGCTTCAGAAGATAAATGCTAAAGTACCCAGCTAATAACTCCAGAGCTGTTGCTCTGAGTTCCAGATGCCCTGAAGGAGAGCAGCCGCAGTGATCGTTTCTCCTCCTGGATCCGATTTTTGAAGTGTTCCAGTTGGATCAGTGTTTGCAGAAGAATTGCTCCCCCTTATGCCTCATGGCTTGTGCTGTCCTTCCCGTGGGGAGCAGAGTTTGCAGGAAAGGTGTGCCCGGAGCCCTCCCTGCGGGGTTTGCAAACATCCAGGCAGAGGATGGAGACCAGAGCAGCTGTGCTGCTGCTGGGGCAGTGTCTCAGGCCACTCCTAGACAACTCTGCTTTAAAAAAAATATTTACCCACTTCTGACTGGAGGAAAGAGTGCAAAATGAGGCTGTGGAAACCATGTACCAAAATATATCTTTCCCATGGTGTACATGAGAATGAAGACTGAGTCCTTATTAAAATTAGCAGTGAAAAAACCATACTCACTTTAATAGGCTAATAGTTTATTATTTCCTCGCTGGATGTGTTTTTCTCACATCAAAATGCATTCATACACATTTGGTAGACTGTAAATGTGATTAGCCCTTCAAGTTATATTTAGGGCATTTTAAAATTGGCCATGTGCACCCCTGTGCCACACTTCTCATCATTGCCCCTGGAATCTCATAAAATCAGAGAAATACTGAGACCTTCATCAGCACTGTGACTTCATTTGCAGAGCACCTAAAAATGCACTTACTTTTATTATTTAGCTATATACAATAGAACTTCACACGTGATAGCTAATTTTAAAAACAATATATGCCATTTCATGTTCCTGTGGGTGGAGAAATAAGTGTTATTTTGTCTTTACAGCTGTTACTCTCTCTCAGCATAATAATACACAAATCAGTAGCAGAGAAACAACATTTCACAGTCCTTTCTTGTGCTATAAAGGTGATGCATACAGACTTTATGGTTGGTACTGCTATAAAAGGTACTGGTGTCGTCTGAGATTTCAAGTGCATCAAACTATAAAGTTATAACAGAGAGTACCAGGGTGAGAAGAGAGAATTTTGGACATCTGGGAAGACTTTGATGCTATGAATTGTACAATAAATTAGTAATGCCAGGTTTTCATATGGGCTCTCAAAGGGTCTGAAATATCACAATTAACAACTTTTCATGGCAAAGAAGAGAAATTTTGGAAGTTTGAACCCTGCTTTTGTCTGATCTAAAGAAAGGGTGCACAGCCCAGATCTGAGCTCTGCCTTTGTCCCCCAAACCTCACCCATTCTGTGGGACAGTTCCATGTATAAATCCGTAAATAGGGTGGGTGTGGGGACACAAAGACCCTCACAGGAAAGATCCACCTGATTCTCATTTCCAGATGGGGGAAGGGACGTCAAATAAAGATTAAAGTGACTTGTTGAATGCAATATATGAATCTGCAGAGAACTGGCATTTCATCAGCTCCAAATGCAGTCACACCCCTGTGCCCAGAGCCCTCCCAGCTGAGCAATGCCATTAACTGACTAATAAACCTGGAGGAAGAGAGAGGCCATAAAATTCCACAGTCTCTTCAGTCTTGCTGATTTAGGAGGGTGGGGGAACCCTCTGGATGGACAGTTGATGAAATCTCCTAATTACTCGTGGCCAATCAAAGCTGATATCCCTGCACTGGCCAGGAGAATGATGGGTGCAGTTTAAATTCCACGAGAGGGTCTCTCCCTCTGTGCCCTTGGCCCTTCATTTTGTGCCGAAGTGAAAGAGGGTCTGGGGGTGTCCCTGTGCCCCAAAAACCCTCAGCAGGGGGAAAGAGAGGATGGCAACAGTCAGTGACAGCCAGGAATGCCAGGAGCGCAGACCCAGAGTGATTTTAGTGTTTCCCTGGTAACATTTCACGGAATTAAGGTGGATTTATGTGTCCTACAGCCTCCAGGCAGAGCACACACATCTGTCCGTGGAATGGGAAAGGTGAGGCTTGTGGGGCTCTGCTGAGGCAAAGCATTCCAGGTACTGCAGGGCTAAAGCACGGCTGTGTCTCCATCCAGGCGTTCCAGGGAGAATTGCTCACCCCGCCGGATCCCTCAGCCTCCCGGGGCACAGAGACCGGCTGGGAAAAAAATGGATAAAGATATTTTTTTAAAAAATCCCCCCAGGACCATCTCCTGTATTTAATAAGGAAAAGCACCTTCTGTGCAGCCAATAAAAGTTGAGTCTCTCATGAAGATTTATACCATATTACACACTGAAATTCAATGTACAACGATACCCTTGTGTATACAGTTGTCAGAATAATAATCTTTGTCTGTCTGATCAACTTATATTTTATGCCAACAACACAGCATTTAATATTATACAGTTTCAGAGGAAGAAAATAAATTTATTCATGCAGCAACTTGCCCAGTAGCTTAAACAGACAAAGTGAAAAAAAAAATAGCTTGGAGTTTTTACATTAACTTATGATCCACAATACAGATTTCTAGGCAATTTTATCAATTTTATGCAGCAAGATAAACTATGATTCTTAATCTAGTTTCTGAAATTGTCTCACTATTTTATACTGTCATGAGGAATAATGCAGTTGGATCTGACTGCTGAAGTTTGCTTTTGGCATCCTCCTGAAACGAGGAGTCTAAAAATACAAATGGTAATCAACAGCTTCTCTCTGGATTCTGCATTGTCACATTCTGAGCTGTATTCTTAGGCTTTGTGTCTCAAAATATACATCCAGAAACACTTATAGAGAAGTTATACATGGACTCCCCCACAACCAGAGCACGCCTTGAGAGGAATCAGATGAGTCTACCCACGGTATGGGGCTGGTTCCAAATGATGCAAAGCTCTGCCAGATAAGAAAACTTCAGCAATATAGAAAATCTCTGTTGTATGTAGATCCATTAAATCTATTCTTCTAGCAGCCTGTGCAGAAAACTGACAGACTTTGAATGATTTATTGGTGTCTTTTTAAAGGCATCTACTTTTTACCTTACATTAATTTTTCTTTATATAACAATACCTGACAAAAAAGGAATCTGGTGACACACCACCCCCACCCAACCCCCCAAAAAGCTAATGAAAAGATTGGGTATAGAATTGGGAAGAGAAATAAAAGAGGATGGTTAGAAATGTATCTGTGCCCTAAGATGCACCCCATCAACCAAAGCTGCACACGCAGAAAAGAAAGGGGTTCCACAGCCTTAGACCAGAGCACTTAAACCTCACTTAAAGTTAAGCTTATTACTGGGGAGGCCCTGGCACAGGATGCCCAGAGCAGCTGTGGCTGCCCCTGGATCCCTGGCAGTGTCCAAGGCCAGGCTGGATGGGGCTTGGAGCAGCCTGGGACAGTGGAAGGTGTCCCTGCCCATGGCAGGGGGTGGCACTGGATGGGCTTTAAGGTCCTTCCAACCCAAACCAATCCAGGATTCTGTGATTGCAGAGGAAAAGGAAAATTCTTGTGAGAGTGCAATAAAATGGGCAGAGTTCTCCACTTTTATCCAAACCTCCAAATCCCGTGGTCGGGCCGTGATGCCTTCAGGGAAGCGTTGCCTGATGATCCACTGGTGACTATCATTGAAACCTTTCCAAAACTGTGCATTGTTGCACCAAGACACAATTGAATTGCTGTTTCCTCATAACAGGATGTGCTCAGTGCCTGAGGAACGTGACTGATTCCAAAATACACACGCACACACGTGCACACACCCTCACACACACGACTCCTGCGTGGGAAGGAGCCATCAGGACGTGCTGGCCAAGAGTTGGCCATTTCTCGTGCAATCAAAGAGAGGAAACAGCCATCCACTGCCATCTTCATCATCAGAATCTTCCTATTTAGGCTTCTGTGGACCAGTTCATGCGTGAGAATTCATTTGTGTGAAATAAAATACATCTCTAAGAATGTAATTAGGTAGCTCACGACAGAAATGCATGTTAGAAAAACACCTACACTACAGGAGTAGGAAAAAAGCTGACACAGATTAGGTCCAGCTTTGAGATTTATAGGGATTTGTTTGCATAGAGCACATTCAGAGCACTTTGATCAGATTAACTACTCTATATAAAAGCAAACCAACACTTCAAGCCTGCCCCAAATTGCCCCAGGAGAAAAAGAAAAAAAAGTCAGTTACAAATGAGCTGTCCCCCAAAATAACTCAGGCCTTCATGGACTGATAGTCTGAAACTGCTCCAGAGAGGTGAGAAAAGGCAAAGGAAAATCAAAGCATCAGAAAAGGGAATTGCCTAAAAGTTAAGAGAGCTCTTGCCCAAGGCCAGCTGAGCAGGGAGCAGGGAAGTTCTGCTGACTGACACCAGCTGGGCAGGGTCTGGAGGGCCTTGAAACTCAGACTTTGGAAATACATTCAGTGATTCATGGCACCGTCTGAGAATTAGCAACCTAGAGTCCAAAACTAGACGTGAGCTATTTTTACTGGCAAAAGAAATCACCAGAAACCTCCCAAATCAGATCCACATGGTAAAACCAGAACAGTTTAAACCTGGAGAGGTTTTATTCGTAACTCGATCAAATGCATCTTGAAAATTGCTCAGTGCTGAATTAACACCAGATTAATTACTGTTCAAATAGGATTATGACTTGTAAACGCAAGATTTGAAGTCAAAATTAGAGATTATAATTCCAAGAAAAATAATAGATTCTTAACTGAAAAACAGCTTTCATCACTCAACAACTATCATAACCAGAATATGTTTTGTTTGGAAGTAGCTCAGTTAAACCAATTTTTTAAAAAAACGAGATTAGTTTGTTTCAAAAGTATTCTGCACATTCTAACGATCCCTTTCAAAGGTTTCGTACCCTCCTATTACCTTCCAAATATATACTGTGTAGGCTCCTGTGACACAAATATCTACACACAGCAAGTGCACGGCACAGGAACGTCTGTCCTTGTTTGAGCAGCCACGTGAAACTGAGCTACACAGATTTGTGTGGTGTATTCCCCTCGGATGGTGCAAGAATGCTGGAGCTACAGGAATGCATCACCTGCCACTACTGCTCCATGGGCCCAGTCCTGCTCCTGTAGGAGTGGAGTATTTCATATTTCATAAAATAACAGGGCTTGCTGTACACAGGGAAGAGACTCAACAAACAGAAGTTGCTGTTTGTTTGTATTTGGGCATGGGCTTTTGCATCCACGTTATTTATCCTTATTAGTCTTCATATTTTTTGTCATACATTTGGGGATGGTGGATTTCAAAACAGTCAAATTTTGTAGCTGGTGGTAAAGAAGATTTCCTTCTATTTTCAATGCAGATGCATTTTAGGTTAAACTGTGTAAACAAAGTATTCCTGAGAGATTCCTTTATCCACTGGGAAAAGTTTGGAAGATACCCAAGAATACATTAAATATTCCAGCAGATCAGACCTCATAGAGAGTCTTCTTTTCTAATTTAATAAATTTCACCTGCTTTTCTTTTCCTTTATCAATTTCCTCATCCCAGCAGTGTAGAATGAAAAGCTAGTTATACAAAACATATAGGTTTTATATTTAATGCAAAATGAAGTAGGAAAAAACAGCTCCATAAAATATTTTTGTAGGGCTTTTTTGCTTTGAGAGAAAACAGGTATCCCAGTTCCCTATTAATCTTTTTTGATGCATTCCGTTCAGGGTGGCCAGCAAACTGATAAGATCGTTCCTTCAGATTTCAAAATTACTGAATCTGGAAATAGTTCTCATTTATCTCATGCACTGCTGAGAAAACAATCTCAAATTGTTGGTTCTACTGATGAAACTTCCTTAGCAACACAAGGGCTCCAGAATTATTTTTCAGACCTTGTCAGTGCTTCCTGTGAGGTTTCCGTCACTGTCAGCATCGAACACCTCGCAGATGAGCGGGGAAAAAAAACCCACCCAGACCAGAGAGCTGTGATAAATTAATAGAAGGTAAATTAATAGAGTAAATGGAATTAGTAGGAGCGAAGATAAATCTAACATTCCCTAACAATAGTCCGCTGAATTATGTTTTAGATTCATGAAGTGTTTTATCATGTAGATGAGAATCTATAGGGAAGGGACCATGTCCCAGTGGGGTTGGAAAAAACCAGGAAGGCTGAACACTCGGACCTGTGCGTTTCTGGGGGACTGCACCCCAGGAATCAAGGCAGGAGCACCCTCGCTGCCTTGACTTTCAAAGCCTTGATGTTGGACAGGACACCCCAGCAGGAGCTCCTGCTTTCCTGAATCCTACAGACTGCTCTCTCTGCCTTGCTAGCACTTTAAATAGGACTTTTCAGCCATAATCTCTCGTGGTAAATTATATTTAAGCCACAGCTTAAACCTTTACCATCTTCAGTTTCTACTGATTAAGCCTCCAGTTTGCAGCCAGTCCCTTAAGCCAGATTTCAATAGTTGCAAAGTCTGTGAAGTGTCAGCAGTGCAGGATTTGGCTTTTAATGTAATTGGAACAGACTAAAGTTACTTTATTTCAGGTGCCTCCAGTCTCAGGTTAGAGAGTGCTTTCTGCTGTGAAGATTTTTTCCCTCCCTGACACAAATGTTCACCCCAGTTCTCAAATTCACCAGTACTCATCTGACACTTCTCAAGTTGCCAAATGTCTACTCCAACACTGAAAAACCCGGTTTCTGCTGAGTTCTAAGCTAAGTGTTATAGAGGAAGGCTGAAAATCAGCGGGCACATGTCTATCCAGGGCCGCTGAACATTAACACTTTCCTGACTGCACTGGGTGCTGTCTGCCCTTTGCTCAGTCCCTGCTACCAGGGACAGCCTCCCCTTTCAGCTTGCTCGTGCCCTCACTTCTATTCTCACTGTTTTCCCTTCAAATTCCTCATAATTCTTTAAAGCTACTTTGGTTCACCACCTGGTTTGCAGAGTGTGACCCAGGGCTGTGCTGCCCAAACTGAAGTGAAGGTGTGCTGTGGGCATGAAGTGGTCAGGAAGGGAAAGAAATCGCTGCTGAGACGGTACAAGACAAACCATAATATTCTTAAACTCTCTGGCTTCAGCTTCAAATCTTCAACTTACTCCTTGCAACACTTCAGTCTAAGAAAAGCTCCTTAAAACTTTAAGAATAGGTTAAGTACTCTTAAGAATAACTCAAGAATAGCTTCTTAACCTCCTTCTAAAAGAGCTGCGTGTTCCCCTCTTGATCCATTCTGCAGTGACTTCAGACAGACAATTTAGAGCCAAGGAGATTAAATCAGCCAGAACAGAATGGTAGATAAGATTTCAAACGCTCAGCACTGAAATATCTACTGCACAAGAACCGTGTGTAGATACAAGCTGGTAACACATGATACACAATGGAGTTAAATGGCATCAGCATTGTTTGGAGCAAGAGTTTTCTCTAAAAAGTAGTAAAAAACTACATGGCCCACTCAGTGAGGAAAATAAAAAGGTTGTGTAGTTTATATATTTATACAGGTTGATGTGTTTATCACCGAGTAGAGCAAATCCATTTTGCCCTCCTGCCCCATCCCAGCTGAGGGAACCTGAGACAGCTCTGAGCAAAGAGCCTTCACTGCTTTCACCTTCAGAGCCAGGATTAAGAATTCCAAATGAATGAATCAGCGTGACAGCAGAAACCCCTGTCACTGCTTGGCCGGCCTCCAGCAATGTGACACAGGGACACACGTGTTCCGCAGCCGGGAAGCTCCGGCAGATGTGAGATTCTGGAATGTGAGTCCTCAGCAAAACGGGCTCGGGGGTACCCGCAACCTGTCCTCCACTTTCTAATCCAGGTTTAAATGTCTGGTTCAAAGGTTTGTCCGTGGTGCTAGGAATGCAGGTCAAAGCAGCAGATGGTTATCTCTGTGTCCCTGACAGTTTAATGTCTCCTAAACCGCAGAAAATCGGCTGTACTGGGCCAGGAACGAGGGAATAAATGCCCACAGGAACATCAGAGCAGCACAAGCTGCACCAGGCTGTGCCATGTTTACATTTCTATTGTGTCACAGACACACGTGGATGACAGGGGTATTCACTGGGAAAGATCCTGACCCACTGATCCCAGTCCAAGTCGGAAATAAACGCTCAAAGTCCAGCTGCACAAGGTCTGCTGGATAAAGGACGTAAGAAGAAATAACACCCCAGAGGTTTTGTTCATACACCTGAGGCTGCTGTGATGGAACCATTGCATGTAAGACAGGAGAACGTGCACAGAGCAAAATGTGCCTCAGAACATGGAATTCTGTTCCGCAAATGGCTCTTACAGGTGGTTTTCAGCTGACAATTTGTCTCTCAAAAGCTTTAACCAGGATATCAAAAGCTGTAGAGGTATAGAAGTTGTAGCTCAAATTAAGAACATGTTTACTAGATAATAAGTAACATGATTTGTTCAATAGTTTTAGTTCTAGTGGTAGCAGTGAGATGAGTTTGAGTCCATTTTAATTACGTAATTGTGAATGTAGCCTATTTTTTATACATTAGATATACCATAATCTATAATCCCTGTCAGACCACTATTATCCTTATGTTTTACAAGTATTTCAAATACTCTTCCAAGACCCTCACCTGCTCCAGGTTGAATGGCAGGCAAAAATATCTCATGAATGTATAGAATCACATTCTTTTGTGGCATATCAGCTGTGCCCATAAATGTCATCTCATCACTTGTGTAATATCCTGAGAAGCCTTTAAAAAACCATGTTACAGAATTGAGAGGGGTAGAACATATCCAGAAAGTCAAACTTCTTGTAAACAGGGTCAGACTTCCACAGTTTAAATCTCGGAATAAAAGGAATATTGAAGAAACAGGAAGAGTGAGAGTAAGCAAGTGAGTTTAACAACCTCCCTTCCTCCTCCTAAGTGCTTAGTAAATGCTATTTATTTATTTGAATAGTTATGAACTATGGTACTGTGCTGCCAAGGGAAAGAGCTTCCTCCCCATACATAATTTAAGCAATGAAACATGGGAAACAAGGCGTGAAAAGTACAATTTAATATTAAAAAAAATGAAATGGGGACTCCTGGATAATATACTAGTCAAGTATGTCTTTAAACTTAAGACAATTAAAATTATTCCCTATATAAAATAAGGATTTTAAATGACAAAGGAAGTAGTAGTTCCTGACATTAAGCAGGTTAGTTTGTTAGCTGACAACCAGAAAAAATTAAATGCAAGAATGTTCAGTGTTCAAAAGGGTTTCTCAGCAGAGAGAAGATACTATGTACCACAGATTTCAACTTCTAAATATTTGGTACATTCCTACATTACATAAATAAAAACTCATCCTCTACCATTCTGTACTATAAATACATTGCATGAATTCAAATAAATGTTTCATGTTGTTCCCTCCCTCATTTATACCTTTAAAAATGTGCAGCTATGATTTATGCTTTTGAGGATGGCATAATAGAATTTGACATTTTCCAGCTGAGGTGTGGCCTAGTTCCAGCTCCACGCTTCATTACATTGTACTCCCTTTGAGAGGATGAGAAGAGTAAAAATAGCCAGGTTGTTAAAAATGTAAAAAGCATAAATGAATTCTCACCAGATGTGCTGTTCAATTGTCATTTTCATAAAATTATGGTTGTTAAACTTTTGCTTACCGTGATGTGCTAGAAATCAATATGTGCTAGGAACAACGTGTCTGGAGAGATTGTTCCCTCCTCATTAAGAGCTGTCCTCTTTGGATTCTCCCATAATTTAAACAAGAGGGGACAGCCAGGGCCCACTCTCTGCCGTGACCACCAGAGCACCCCTGTAACCAGAAACAGGAGAGGAAGGTTACGAACAATGCAGTCCTTAAGTTAGAAAAGTGAATATTTTAAAAGCTTTTAACACTCTGGCTTTTTGGCAAGGAGCAGATGAGAGTGTAAGCAACACATAAAATGTGTTTTCCTTATCCTGCTGGGCAGATTCAGGATGTTTTTATCTTAACATCAAAGCAGTTGGGTTTGGCACCAGGTAACAGAAATGCCTCACAATTCACTGACATCTGTTTTGCTGAATGCTGGAACAAATGTTCAAGGATGGAGCCTTTTTAAAGTCTGTTCTCTCACTGCAAAATGAATTTAAAATAATTGTTTGAAGAGAAAAATGGGAATTATGCCGCTTTCAACTGTGTGGGCTCCTGCACACAGGTGACTTGCTCGCTGAATGTCAGGAAGTTTGGGATGAAGGTTTCTGCTGTCTGAACTAAAAGTGCTGTTCTTTGGTCAAAAAAGTTGTTACAAACAAGATAGCCAAGAATAAAGATTTGTCAGCTTCCCTCTGATGGCAAAAGGTTGAGTAGATTACTCAATATTTGTCAGGTTTGAGGTGATTGCCTGTCACCACAGGAGAAGTAAATAATATTGACAGCTTTATAAGATCAAAATTCAAAGACTGCAAGGATATGTAGCTGTACACACAGTACTTTGCAAAGACCTCCTGTGTCAGGAACCTGTTGGGCTCAGTGGTGAGGACTCGAAGGGGTGCAGAGAGCAGTGAGTGAGAGCCACAGCGTGGTCCCTGCTGAGGGGTCCCACCCGAGCTCTCCAGCCACCTTACCCAGTCCTGCCTGAAAAAGGTGCTCAGCAGCCCCTGGAAACAGCCTGAGTAATTCTCTGTGTGCTGGACTGACATCCCAGCTTGTTCTGAGCCAGTGGGGACATCTAACATGAAGCTCTACACCTGTAGACCTAAAGAGCTTAAAAAATAAATTATAAGATTTATTGTTATTGTTGTTGTTATTATTATTATTACTACTATTATTTTCCCTGCACATCCTTATTCACACTCCGAAAATCCCTGAAAAGCTGACATTTATGACCAGTCCCTGGTGTAATCCTGCTCTCAGCTGCTCTGGGTGAGGGTGGATGCAGCTTTAGGGGAAAGCCTGGATCTCCTTTGGAATCAGTGACCCTGTTCCTAATGGCTGTGGGTTCTGAATGGAGAGGGCACCTGAGCTGCTACAAATGCAGAGGGGTGAAGAGAGAATAACAGGAAGGGTCAGCAAGCCCTTGATGGGGTAATCTGGGAAGAGGGGCCCTGAATGGGAAGGGAACCAGAATTAAACACAGAAAGAAGATCAGCTGTGAATGGAAAGGGGAAGCAGAAACTGAAGGGATAAACTGAGCTGTGGTTGGAGAGAGAGGACAGGGTGGAGATTGCTTGATTACAAAAAAAAAGAGGTCTGGTGTCAGGTGAGGGCTTGGAAATACAGCTGGAAGGAAGCCAGGTCTGCCAAGAGGACACTTAGAGAGTGGTTTACAGGCTGGGACAAGAGGCAAGTCTGGGGAAAAAAACACAGAAAAGGATGTAAAGCATATTTAAGTCTACTCAGCAGAGGAATACAGCCACTCATCAGACATTTGTCTTCATCCCTTGTCTCCTACCTAGAGATTTGGCAGTATCAAAAATACAGATGTTTTTATTTCTCATTTAATTTAGGCTTCAGCATGAACTTCCTCTAAGTATAGAGGTCAATGGAAAAATTCAGATCTCTCTGCTAAAGTCATGATCTTTGTTAAACTAAGGGTTGTAAGCATTGTTGAGCAATATCTCACTTTGGGAAAATGCTCTCAGAGATTGAATAATTTGTTAGAATGTTACAAAAATGAAAAAAAAATGGTGGAAAACAATTGCAAGCTCATAAACTTTCAAAATGCAAATACTAAGTCATAAAAATATTCATATTTTATCAGTCTTTGCACCAGCAGTGTGCAGAATTATTCTGCTGGTTCTAGAAAGACTGTTTGTTACCTTATTCCAATAGTCAATATCTTAATTAAAATTATACCCATGTTATCATTATTTCCAGTCATTAGCATGACAAAAATGACCTCTAAGATTTTAAATACAATGTCATAAGCAATATTTTCAAGGATATTTATGACTTCAGAATTGTCTATTAACTCAAAAGCAAAAATAACTGCTTAGTTCTCTCAAACCTTAACTCCCTCCAAATTTCTTTCCAACAAAAAAACCCCAGATCTCACCTTCCTGTTTTTAACTGGTGAGAGCTTTCACTGCAGAGATAAAGCAAAACAAAAATGCAAACCAAAATGCATCCCACAAAACTTGCTTTGGAAAATAGTACGGAAAAAAAACCCCCATACTCTTAAAAGGGAATTAAAGATTTCCTGGGAATGGCAGGGACCTCAGTAAAGATATTATAATGTGGCATTTGATGTTCTAGGGGGATTTCAACAAGTTTTGCATGGTCAAATTCCATTAATAAGTTGGCTTTCTTCCAAGGCTGTGTGTGTCCCTCTCATCTGCCATGGTGCCCTCGCTGTAAGGAAACCTCACCTCACCTGCTCAGGCACATCTCAGCAATTTTAATTGCTTTTTCCCGCTCGTTACCATACCAAACAGGCTTAGAAAAATCCAAGTATCTTATAATGTAGATGATGGGGGTTATGAGTAGAACAGCAACAGTTTTGGTGGTGCTGTAAGAGGATTACAGAGCGTGGCCGTGGGCAGTGCCGTGTGGATGGATATTCATGGTGGTGTGAGGGGGGAACAGGAGACAATCCGTGGAGCTGGGTTTTGCAAGGAGCTGCTCAGGGAGAACCACTGTTGCCAGCATTGTCACTGCAGTGCTCCGTAATGGATGGGTTTTATTCTTTGCCTCTGCTAACATTTGAATTAGAAATACATATTTACTGCTCCTTCCATCGTGCAAAGGATGTGCAGGCTCAGATCAGAGCACGTCTGAGCCAGCCTGACTCACAGTTTTTAGCAGATGACCTTTAATTAGTGGGAAGATATTCTATCCATATCATATTCGTTCACTTGTCTTACTGGGCATTAGATGGCTGCTGTGAAGCATAAAGGATTTTTTTTTGTCCTAATCCCTGTGATGTGACATGATTAATGAGATGAAATTCCCATTTGGAGTTTCCTACCAATCAATAGGCAGATGGGCAGTAGTGGATGTCGAACAACAAGACAGCAGGAGTTGCTTAAGCTCTTGCTACTTTCACAGAGGAAAAATATTTGGAGACATAATTTAAAGGAACAGATATTATCCACTTTTCACGTTTCTCTCCTCCTTCAATACTTGTTTCTTTGTTTTTAATGTTCATGGGTAAAAATGCCATTTTATATATAACAACATATTTAGGTAAAATAAAAATGGTGAGTTTGCCTTTTCTCCACGTCCATGTTGATATAAATAAACATCAGAGAAGCCAACAGAATTACCAAACATTAGAATGAAGCCCCTGTGAATATAAAATTAGGGCATTTTTAAAATACTGCAATGAAAAATCAAATACGTTTTGCATATCTGAGAAAATACATCCTTTTTCACCAACTTCAACATTCCACTCTCTGACCACATAGTCTTTGATACATAGGAATTGATGTGTAAAATGACTTAAGAAATAATCTATAGGTTATTCTGAGCTGTGAAAATTTTGAAGTTTATAAAATTGGTAAAAATCATGTAATTTTAAGTCTTTACCATTTAAGACTTCCCTTTCTTGCTAGCAGAATTTATTTACAAGTATGGGTAACTATTAGAATAAATTATATTATACAATCATACCTTCATATTTCCCAAGATTAAAAAAAATTACCATAATGCATAAAAGGAAATGATCAACCAGAAGGCAAAATATGGCCGACTGGTGGATCTCTGCCAAGCAGATTAAATCTGAGGAAATACTGCAAATTTCCAAACAGAAGTAGCAACAGGTTTCAGGAGACTTCTTTCACAGCCCTCGTGTTGATGCTTATTTTCTTCTGGGCAATACTTTAATTTCTTTAAATAGAAGTATTTACATTTAGTTCTTTTGTAGGTTTAAATGATTGCTCTTATATTTTCTTCTCATTACCTCGTTCTCCCTCCCTCTCGCAGACAAAGATACTCACAGAGTAAAATTCATAACACACTCTTCCTAATGAACAAACTCCCACCGAGCACCAAAGTGCTTAATGATGCTCAGCAGGCAGAGTTCTGCAGTTCCCCTATGCGAGCCAATGTATAATCACACCACAAGTTAAAACAATATTTAGGTTGCCAAGAGAAACACTGGAAATGTAAGACATGCTACATTTAAATTTTTCCAAACTTTAATTCTGTTCCTCTGTGTGTTCATCCATTGTAATTGGCTGGGGGGAGAAGCACACTGGATAAAGCACTTGTGATTGTGAAATTAAAATCTCTTTGCAAGGCAGCCAAAGTAAATTTAGGCAAACTGTTTTTAATCAGCCTTCAGTAGCTCGCAAAATACCCTGTTTCAAACAATTTTATTTGTGTAGTACATACTGTATATATTGATCTCACCTCCTTTTCCTTAGTAATGTCTGCAGACCAAATTCTGCAATTAATCAGCTCTACAATGAAGTTAACAATGATTTTTTTTTAAAAAAAAAGCTTTTTGCTGTGGTTGTTTATTAGGGGGTTGTTAAGTTAAAGCTGGCACTTAGAAACCCAGCTATCATGGCCCACTCACGAGTGCTTTTAGGAATGCTGTTCAAGCATGTATCAATCTATTCTGAGGATAATAAAGCAAGGAGATCCTTAAACTGGATGGTGGTAGGCCACTGCTTGTTCCCATCTGCTGGAAGGGTTCCAAAAACATGTGGATGTGGCACTTGGGAACATGGTAAACAGCCAGACTCGGTGAGCTTTGGGGTCTTATCCAACTTACACATTAATATAACTCTGTGATTTTGGGACACTACAAGTGCCCTTCATGTGCTCAGACAATTCTGTTCTTCCCTGGGTGGGGGCAGCTGGTGAACAGGTAAATGAACAGGTGAATGTGTGCACTGCCCTGGCTTTTTCTCAGATCCATATCCTTGTGTTCCCTCCCTGAGTGGGATCCTTGTTTGTTTTGGTTTGTTTTAGGAGGAAAATCAAGAGTCCTATAAAAATTTTGCAAAAAATTCCCCATCAACAGAGACCAATCCCTGTCACTGCTGTGGTGCCACGCCAGGGATTTTTGTCCTTAAGGGCAAAACCAAGGGCACCTCTGTAGCTACAGTGATTTAAAGGAAAATACACAGGACTATTAGATAACCTCTGTGTTCAAAACATTGATGCCTTCTCCCAGCCACCTAGAAACAGAGACTAGGCAGGAGTAAGGGAATAAAGGCAGGGATTTATTTGAAAGGCCTTCAAGGTACACCCTGGGGAGCCAGAGGCTGCTTCCATAGAATGGACTCCAAGGTGGATGAGGAGTCACGAGTTCTTGACACTGATATAGGTTTGGTCCATTTGCACATCAGCATAAATTCACCAATTAAAACTTTAGCTCTCTTCAATTTCTCCACCTCTTTCATGGTCCCAGTTTACACCTTTTGTGCCTAGGACAGCCCGAGTGTCCTTGAACAGCTCAGAGAGGCTTTGTTGTGTCTGTCTGGCCTAAGAGAGCAGCTCACGAGCTACAAGGAACTTCAGAGTTACACACTAGGCAGTACAGGATTTGAAAAATATAGAAACTAAAACCTAAGGCATCAACATGGCATCTCTTCATCTACTTAGCAACGCTCCCAAAAGGCAGGCACGGAACAACCCTGCCCCTCTTGGGCCATGCCATTAGGGCAGACAGGTATGGACAGGATCAGGAACATTAGTGCACCCTGCAGCCACCCACGGGCACCCAGCAGAGGAGCTGGTGCTTTGTAGGGGGTTAAGAGATTATTGGATTAGATGGCAGACAAGCAGGGAATAAGGCACTTTAAGAGGTTTAGTTGTACAGAACTTCCCACCCAGCTGTAGGCTCCCTTGAAATCTCTTAGCCAAGAGCAGAATTTCCAGTTTCTCCTTTGAAGTCTTGCTTCATGCTCAGGATTTTCTCCATGAAAAGACAATAGTCATTAGCGTGTTGGTTTAGCAAAACAAGCATACCAAAAGGATGTGCTTGCATGTTTTATTTATTTATGGTAAGGCATGCCGACTTTGATTTCTTCTCTTCCCCTTGGTTGCTGGTGCAATGCATGGCTGCAAATGGTTTTGCACATTTCTTTTCTCTAGATTCTTGACCGTGACTATGCAGCAAGTTCTGTTGAGAAAGTGCACATTAAGAAAGTCTTGCCACTTTATAAGCACCAGGGATTTTCTTTCCTGCTCTAAAAACTACTTCATTCAACTAAATACTGCAAACTTTCTCTATTTCACATTGATTTACTTAAAACACTGCGAGAACCACAGAGCTGAAGAGCTGAATGTAGTAGGCAAAGATGCTTTTTTGTTTCCCCAAGGAATGGCTTATTCAATTATATATTGAGGGTCTGATTTCCTAAAAGGTTAAATTCAGGAAACACTGGGATTTCAGTCATCTTTGTATTTGACCACAGTCTGAAGCTGGATGGGTTCCCAGAGCCAACAAAAGCTTCTACTGCATTGGCCACCCCACCTCCTAGAACGGCCCGTTAAAGGCCAGTGCTTGTAACTTACCCAGTGCTCGTTCCTTGTGCAGCCCCCAGTTTTCACTGTGGGAAAGCAGACAAGCCTTAGCGCCAATAAATATTGGGTATTGATTTTGTAATTTATAGGGGAAACTTGGGCTCAGTCCTCCTCCTGCTTCATGATCACTGTAACACTCAACAGAATATAAAGCATAAATTCCCCACTCCTGATTACATAACAGGCAGTGCTGATATAATTCTTATCGTAATGGCACTGCTCAGTGCTCACATGGGAGGACATCCTACAAACCACTTTCAGAAATTCTGCTTCTGGTGCTACACAGATTATTTCGCTTAAGTGAGGAGAAGAGTTTTAAGCATGTTCCAACACAATAAATTTTGACCATAATGGCTGAACGACCCAAATGGTTTGGACAGACAAGTTCATAATTATCCTATCAATAATACTACATATAAGAATGCATCTCCGTGTGGAACATGGATTTGTTGAGAATGAGGGTCCATTCATACATTTCCAGAGCATTTATTTAAAATATAAAGCTGAAAAGCCAGAGTTTGAATATTAACGACAACGCCTCAGGTTAAGATGAATATTTATTGCAAACTTCTTTTGAGAAATGGGAACAGTCTAAGCCACGTCATCTAGATTAACTTTTTTTTCCCCACAACATAGCAGAAAAATACTAAATATTTTAAGGTACTTCAGTAGGCAATAGGAGTATTTTTCGCTATGCAAATATATTTGGAGAGATAAAGATTCTTTTGCTCAAAAGGGAATGTTTCTTGAGAGAAACTTGTACTTATCAAGTTCTGCTGTTATAAGGGAAAATGAAGGTAGTTACAGAGGGAAAAATTGACAATTGCTCTTAACTCCTGCACCATTAACAGTTGTGCTGTGTGGGAGAAGGAATAAATAAGGTTTTGTTTTAAAGAAACTACTTATGACCTGGCATTTACAGCTCCTGCCTCGAGCTCCTGAAGAAAAAAGCTTTTAAGTGCCAGGCTCAGCTGAGGAGGTTGTATTAGGGAGGGGGTGAGTGGGAGGTGTTTCCCAGGCAGGAACAGGCTCGCTCTGCCCCTGCTCGGCTGGCTGACTGAACACCAGCTGAACATCTTTAGTACAACGCTGAACTGACTCAACAGAGATTTTAAAAGCCACATGCGCCTGGACATAGGATCACCCTGAGCTTTGGCACGGACTGCCCGTGCTCACCTTGCTCTGCTTCCCTTGGGGCAAGGGCAGAGCAGGACTTTCTGCCCACAAAATCCCAGATACATGTGCAGATCCCCCAAGTGTGGCACCAGCTCCTGCAGGGACGTTCAGGAAGCCTCTGTGCCCCACAAAGGTCCTGCTCACCCTGGAACTTCCAATAAAGTAACACAAAATATCGATGATTAATATATCAGATTTTTTTCAGGTATTGAACAGATGAGCAAAGCAATTAATGTGGAAATCCCTTTGTATCAGAAAAACTCGTGTCTCTGTTCTGCTAAAAAGAAAGACATTTAAGATTCGCTTGCAATAATCTCTTCTTAAATACAGAGCAGTTTGCTTCAGATCTCTGGTATTTCCCTTCCAAGTAGAGGCCTGACTGGAAGCCACAGCAAACCATCCCATTTATTCTTTTTAACTTCACCACTGAAGATCTGAAGAACCAATAAGTGTCCCAGCTAAAATCCCCCCACATTCCTTTAAAAAGCAAGTTAATACATAAGGCTATATATTCCAACAAATAAAACCTCTCCACTGAAAAATTAGAAGAGAACTGATTGGCCCACTTAAGACTATTCATGACTTGGGAAACAGGGAAATCTGTAACGCATCAAACCCGGGCAACTGCAAAAGTTGAAATTGTGCACATCCAGCCCATTTCCCACCAGGCCTGCACACGCAGAGTTGTTAAACCTCATTACAATGTAGCATAAATGGAGGGCTCATTAACATAAGAAACTGATCCAAAAGAAAATCCCATCAACATACATGAAAACGAAGTTGATGTGCTTGAAATTCAGCCAACTACAAATTAATTCAACATAGATTACATATACAGGGAGAGAGAGGCTCCAGCAGAGTAACTGGCATTGTATGGGCATCTATGCCAGAGAGATTCCCCTCTCCCCTGTATCCTCTCCCAGCCACAAAGATGAACTATATTTGTGCACCATATGCTCCAGCACAAAACGAAGCAGTGGTCAACCTCTTCGTCTTGATAGCTGTAATTTCTTTATAAATTAATTTGTGTTATGTCTGTTTCCCCCTTTCTAGACAAGTAGTTCTGGGCCAAACACAATCATATTGTGGCTTGTAAAAGACTGAGGTGTCTGATTACTGCACCCCTGCGCTGTCCCTGCCAGCTGCTGGTGGCACCCACGCTGGGGCCCTGGCTCGTGGTGCTGTGGGAATGCCTCTGTGGCAGCACAGCAGGAGAGAAACGTGCCTGAACTCTGTTCAAGGTAGGAACAGCCTGAGAAAAGCTCTGTGCTGGTGTTTCTCCGTACTCCAGGATCCAAACTGGCTTTACTGTGAGCTTTGCTCTGTGCCGTGGAGCAAAGGCCGGAGGTGGGAGCAGAGCAGAGCTGGCTCCAGGCGTGGCTGCAGAGCCTGGCCAGGCCATGGTGTGCCTTGGCAGGGACATCTGAGCACACCACAGCTGCTGGGGTGAGCAGCTCCTGTGCAAAATTCACACTGTGCCACTGACAGCCTCCTCACACCACAGCCTTTCAGAAACATCATTTTGTCCACAAGACACAACCGTGAGCAGACCACCCAGTCCCACTGGGGCAGTGCAAGCACCTGAATCATATTATTTGAAGCAAATAACTTTGGAAATCCTGTTTCTACTCAAGCTGCTGCTGTGTGGCTGAGCAGTGTTTATTTGTGTCTTCACGCTGGAGGAAGAACCATTTTTCTTCTCTTTATTGCTCTGGTCTCTAGATCTCAAATTATCTGAAATACTGTCTTTGTTAAGTTCATATTGCTCTGCCCTTCAGGTCACAGCAGATGCCAGGGCCAGAATATTCTCTAAAACACTGGCAGGTGTTTGTTTGAGTGGACTTTTATAGGTCTGAAGCCTCATTAGCTGTTTTCATGACCTGAATACTAATTTAGCAATGTGCTTCTTAGCCTCTGGATCTGAATACTCAGAAAATTCCAATTAATTTTGATCTATAGGTACTAGTTATCCTTATTTAAAACAATATGAATTAGTTTATTAGATACCTTTTATGCCAATAAAAATTCTGTGTAAGCATAGCAGATGATTAACAGAATCCCTGCAATAAAGTATTTTATGTCAAGATGTCCCACGTACAGCAAAAATAAATTGTTGGGTCAAGTGGCAAGTGAAAGATATTCAGGATTGGTAACACCTCATTAAAAACCATTTCAACTGCCCTAAGGCAAGATGTTAATACACAGTAATTGTCTGCCCAGAGCGAATCTTTTTGCAGTTACATGAATAATGCAAAGTAACTAAATATGCTTGTTTATGTATTTAACAGATTCACTATAACTTCAAAGCTAAAGACTCATTTTTTTAGCATTTTACGCTACAATCACAAGTTCACAAATAGGAGAAAGAAGGATAAAAACACTCTCTTCTACAACTGCAAACTTCACTTGCAGAAAACAAAGTACGAAAATAATTTAATTAGGGTATCTGTGAATCCCAAGGAATTAGTACTGCTGCTACATCTGCACTCATCTTGTTGCTCAAATAGAACTGTAAACAAATAATAGGACAGCAGTAATTGTAATTTAAACAGTGTAAGTGTTGCCTATTGCTGCACAGAAAATTACAGAATGTTTTCCAACTGCCTTTATGAAATTGTGTCTGTGTTTTCATCATTTTAGCAAAGAGTATCTGTAAGCAGTGGGACAAAAATTCTGGTAAATCTCAAGTAGCCTCACAAACAGAGGACAATCTCCATCTTCAGTCTGCCTGTAGAAAAGGAATTTGAGATTTATCTGTCTCAAACTAATATTTCGATCTTACGTTTCAGACTTTGAATGCATGGAAAAAAGGAGTTTATTTTATGCTGGATTACCCTCATAAATGGCTACACAAATTTTTGGAAAGGCTGGAATTCTTCACGCTAGTCCCTAAAATCAATGCTTCATAAAATATTTTATGGAAGTAGATGTCTTGATATGCACTGAGTGTTGAAATAAGTGGTTTACAGCTTGGGCCAAGAAAAATTTTCTCTCTTATCTAAAATCATTTTTAGAAAATCTTTTTCTCTACAACTACTTGATCATTGGTACCTAATTTGTGTATTCTAATGTTGCTGTAAACAAGATTTAATTGCGTGTTCCGGAATATTAATGTCCCATATGAAGATTTCATTCGTTATTCATGCTTAGAAGGTAGCCAGTGCTACTGGTTTTGTGTGTCTGCTCTGCTGCAAACAGCTCAAAGCTATGATCTGGTTTGCAATCCAGAATAAATGTTCTGTTTCAGTTGAGCAAGAGCGTGCCACCACTGGATTGAGTTTTTCCATTAGCAGGAGACAGAGTGAGTGACAAACAACAGCTCATTCCCCACTCTTCAGAACTGAGTAAAATTTCCTGCTAACTTCTGGTGGTCTATCCTGAAAGGCTTGTATTGATTAGCACACAAATGTAATTCATGTACTGTAAATTGTGTCAGTATGGAACCTTTTAGGCTCAGGAAAGAGAATTTTGTTTGGTTACTCTGTGACCCAGTGACTTGTACGGGTCCTGTAAAAATCAGCCTCCCAGGACAGGAATCCCTGGCGTGCTCCGTGGGGAATTCAAATCCCTGTTGTGTTAGCAAACAAGCTGCTCTTTTAATTAGACATCTTGAGCTATACTTTTCACTGTCTATATTCTGAACTTATGATCCAATCAAATCAGGAGAGAAAAAAATAATAGGAGGAGGAACCATGAACTTGGAGCAATGAGACTAATCAGAATCCAGGGAAAACCAACGGGGTTTGCACAGATTTTCCAAAATGTGGACCTCAAAGCCAGGAATTGGTACCAGGTACATTCTGTGCGGTCTGAAGCCCCCTGAAGAAATGAGAAGGAGCTGTGCTCTCCCTCCCACTGATGAGTTTCAGCCTTGATTTCAAAGGTCTCTTTTTCAGACAAGCCAGGGTAGTTCGTGCCTACCCTACACTTGGCCTGCCCTGCTGAGAATACCAACAAGAATGTCTCATCTCCACGTGATATTTAATCTCCACTGCAAACCCCTGAGGGGCAGAGATCACATCTACTTGTCTGTAAAACCTAATGTGCACATATGGCAAAGAACAAATAGTAAAAAGGATCACAGACAATACGTGAGGCTAAGTTTTGTTTACCTTTCCAACACGAGAGTGTATTTACGCCACAATTACTTTCCAGAATACTTAAGCCCCATAAAGCCTGTGCAGCTCTAACTGGGGTGAGACATCACTCAGTGCAGGAACACGAGGTTTTATCATCAGATTTTCTCAGGCAGAAGTGTTCTGTTAACAGCCTTTGGGGTCGAAAGGCTACTTAGGAAGACTGAATCCTTTGTTTTGTCCTAATGTATACCTGATGTGGCAGCTGCTCCCTGACTTAAGATCTACAATAATGGCAACAGAATTCAATGCAAGGAATGACAGAAATTTTCAGATTTTCAACACTTTTTTCCTGTTTTTTTCCCCGGTCAAAAAGTAGCCTGCAGTAGGTGCACAGTGCCAGCAGTGCCCTGATCTGGGCAGGGATTGCTGATGTGGGAGCAGGGATCTGGGAAGGGTGGTGCTCCTCAGCAGTGAGCTCATCCCTGACCAGGGCACTCACACACAGCTCCAGCACTCACAAACAGCCCCGCTCATGGCTCGCAGGCTGGCATGGGGTGGCTTTGACTGCTCTGTTTCCAGCTGGAGGCTGGGCCAGAAAAAGCCGCTGTTACATCTTTAAAGCAATTTAAACCAGCAGCCGGCTTTGGCCAGGATGACAATAAGTGGAAATAATGCAGGTGAAGAGCTAAAAACTGCCTTCCAAACGCAAAGCCCTCTGCTGAAATCATAGCGTGTGCACATGATCGCTGGGCTGGAGCAGGGAGCCAGCTTTCTGCCAGAGCTGGCATGGGAGTAGAACATTATTTGGATTCAAAAACTATGTTAGAGAAGGACAACAACATTGTCTTTATGACTCATTTTTGTCAGACTGGATTCAAAACTTATACCAACAAATTTGACATTTCATACTGCTCTGCAGAAAGCAAGTAAAATGAGTCCATGTTTTAAAACAGCAGGGAAGCTTCCAGTGCTACAATTAACTGGTAACATATGCCACTGCTGCCAAGAGGATTTTTAATCTCTTTAAACATTAATGTAGCATTTTTGCTTCTGTCGCAATAAGGCAGCCATCTGTGTTTGAACCTGCTGGGAAACCAGGGATATGTTTACAGAGAGAGAAATAGAGAGAGGCAGAGAGGGAGGTAGACATCCATGTTTCTAGACCCAGCATCAAAAATAACAATTCAAACCTTTTAAATAGTATTATTAAGGTGTCATATAGCAGTAGGAAGATTGTTAAAATGCTCAGACTGCTCAATTTAAAACTGTATGAAAAACTAACCCCCAACCCAGAACATATTCTCCTTATTAATATACTTGTTTTTCTGCACGACTGTGAGCAGTTAATAAAGGATTTCATTACAGACTTATTTCCAGGAAAATCCCAGGTCTATGACATTGAGACAAACCTTTTATGTGATACTGAGCAACAGTAAAGAGCCGAGAGTTCTGTAAATCCTTTCAGCATCAGCCTCCAATTCTGCACTGTAGTCTCATATTTACGAGGCTTTAATTTAATTATTTTTTATTAGGAACTAATGTCCTCTGAGGACCAGGTACAAAATTGCAAGCTCACAGCTACCCTCTACAGACATATAAAAGGTGACAGACCTGGAAAAACATTAGCCCTGCTTTTTTTCCAGTTTCTGTCTGCACCCCTTAGGGTGACAGCCTTCAACACAGGGACAAGTTTGGGGAAGGAAAAAGTGAGAGGGATTTGGGGCAAGGGGCTCACACTGCACTCAAAACCAGGTCTGGGAAAACCATGGTCGTTGATCTCTCTTGGTTTTGGGGATGCTCCCAAAGCAGCTCCCTGGTGCTGGCTGTGGAGCCAATGTACCCCAACAGCATGAGCACATCCCAGCAGGGCCAGAAACAGGTGGGACAGGCAGTCACAAAAATAACCAGGTACCACGGCATGGAAAACATCCCCAGCCGAGGAGGGATCCCTGGGAAACCGCCAGCCCTGACGCAGACCACTGCAGCCTTCATGAATTCACACGGTTAATATTTTTAATTTGGTGGGCTAAATTGTTAAGTGCTGACATCCAGCATCCTTTGATGAAGCTGCAGGTGCTCAGCACATTTTAAAATGTAGCCACACATTTTTGGGCCCATTTGTTTTTCCTGGCTACAGCAATTCAGGTGGGAGGTTTTAAAGAACTTAAGTAGGCTTTTTGCTGCTGGGTTATTGCTGGTTGCTGTGGATATATTGACTAATGGATGGAAAGGGGATACAGGAGTGGTCTATTGTGTTATTAAGGATTGTCAAGCAGGAGATAAAGCCCCTTTTAAATGGATATGTGCATAGGTTAAAATACATCACATGGATCTAGACATTGCTGTATAAACCCTGGAGTGATAGCTTTGGTTACAGCTCCTAATTTAGTTTAAATGTAAAATGGCCATAAATAACAGTTATTTCTCACACAGACAATTAAGTACCCAATATTTATAAAATACCATGTATCACACAGACCTCTAAAGTCTGAGAAAAATCTTGTGCTGTTTTTGGGATTTATTACATCCTATATATTTCCTATTACATCCCATATATTACCTAATGAAAGAAAACCCATATGAAAAGAATAATTTCCTTTCTCATAATACTTGTTTCAATTTTATCTCTTTTTGTTTAAAACTAGCTTTCCTGAACTTGGAACTGGCATGTACTGCCTTGTATCTTTATTATCTTTATGATGTGTTGAACTCACCCACTGAAAGATAAGTGTAATTCTCTGACAAACCACTTCACCTGCCAACAGTTAAGCTTTGACTATAACTGTGAATTGTTTGATTTTGAATCACTAAATATGCACTGAAGTATTTAGGCTCCCTACATTTTTTGTCATTATACGTTAAAAAAATATTTTATTACAAACCAAGTATCTTAAAAAAGACTAAGGTAATCTTGTCAGACAAAAATAATGGTAGCAAGTCTAGTGAGAGAAACTGAGAAGGACAGCAAAATTTCTGACAGTGACAGTATTTATGAGCCACCTGCACAGAAACAGTGGAATTTGTCTAGATTACACATCATTACATTTTTTAAACTATTTTGTCCATCTATTTTTTAATACTTGTGGTTCCAGACAGATTTTGGCTTTGAGATGAGAAACTGTGATTGCCTTGGAGTTTGCTTCCTGCAAAATATTTGAGACAAAAAAATCTGCATAAGAACAAAAATTTTTTAATCATTTTTGTTTCATAAACTCTTGAAGAAGTCTCACTTTCCACAATCTCTCTATACTGAAATTCCCTGCATTACAGCCCCATGGCAAAGAAAGGATGCTGAACTTGCTCCTGCTTGTCCATATACTCACTTCCTTAAAAACAAGAATATGATTGAGATATTCATATGACCACAGCTAAATATTTGTATATATTTTCCCACAGAAACTGAAGGGCATTTCAGTTAACTCTTAAAAAAAATACCTTTACTAGGTATTTAATTCAGTGAGCACCTATGGGTGATAGGTAATAGTAAAAGGATATGAAAGTTTTGTGATGGATAAATTATGGACCAAAAAATTACCTTAGAGAAAAATATTGAAAATAAAAATCCCAGCATGAAATCTGCTGATAAAATAGTTACTAAGACCTCATTCTCTTCAAGAGTGTTCAAGTAAATACCAATATTCACTCAACAGCAAAAAACCCAACAGAGAAATAATATTCTGTAATCAGCAGAGGCAGCCCAGAGAGGCTGTTAATTTGTTAATTTAGCAGAGAAGTCAATCAGCTTGGCCAGGAATGATTTGTTCCTGTTCAGCCCAGTCACCTTTTCCATCCTGCACCTGAACTCGATTTCCATGAGGACACAACCGAAGTCGGTTTTTCCAGGCCCAGAACTTTCCACCCCCTCCTTGCCTTCAAGCTGGAACCCCACCTGTGAGCCTTACAGCAGATTCAAACATTAAAACCATTTCTGGTGGCAGGAAGAAAAGGTCTCTGCCAGGTGCCAAATATAAACCAACACAATGGTTGGCAGTGTAGGAAACTTGCTTAAATTATTCTTCTTCTTTTGGACTTTTTCAGCTTCGAGTAACTGGACCTCCCTTGGATTGGAAATGGCAACTGAAACATTAAATAAATCAGCATGCCAACTTTTTAAAGGCATAAAAATAAATTAAGACTTGAAAATTTGGATTCAACAAGTTCATCATGCTTGTAACTAACAGTGTGAATATACTGAAATGATTCAAGATACGGTTCCTAGTTCTAATTTTTGGTCAATGCTGTTTTCAATAACGAGAGGTTTTTGGCTCAAATATGAATTACTGCTCTTCTGAATGGAAGCTGACTAGTGCCACCTCACAGAACAGAACATAAAATCTTATCTCATGGAGGGCACTTATCAACTGCTACGAATACCACGTTCAAAATCACGTCATGACCAAAATCAAAACCCATTTCTTCTGTCGTCAGTTCCCTACCACTGTGGGAGCTCTCCTTACACACTAATCAAAGTGATTTTCCCCCTCTCTCTGGATCAATTTCCTTCCACAATAAAAATCAATTCTCAGTCACTTTGTCTTCCCCAGTCAAAGTCGATTCCCCTCACGCTGACATCCATATTCAAACGGCTCCCCCTGTACCAGCCCCACTTGGTGCCTGCACCAGCAGCAGCAATCCAGCCCCCGAGCCAGCCTGTATGGATTGATCTGCTTTACCCACAGGCAAACAAAATTAATCCCCACTCACACTCGCAGGATCAATTTCCTCATCCCAGCTTAACTCTGTTTCCCCTCCCTGACCATCCTGTTCCTCCCTTCAGGACACAGGGATGTGTGTCTGCCCTGCCTTGTGCCCTTCAGCTCTGATCTACCACAACCCTTTCAAGGTTTTACTCCAGCTTTTCCCTTCCTTATTCTTTATTCCTTATTCCTTGTTCCAAACTGGTAGCAATCCTGGAATACATATTCTATTCTTCTTTCCCTTTATTTCACACCTCTCTCTGGGGTCTCTTACACACTATTCCTTCCCCATGCAGTAATGATTCAATAACTTTAATTAAATATAAGTTGAAATACTTCACTGGATCAAGGAATTAATTCTACCCATACCTTTTATTTTCTTCTATTTTTTCTTTTTTTTTTTTTTTGCACAAGGTGCTACTCTTTTCTTACATCCTGATCTTTTGAGATTTCAACACACAGTTCTCAGAAACGTATCCCAGTTAAATCGTCACGATTCCATTAACAATCTCCTCTGAACATCTCAGACCCAATCCTTCCCTCTAACCAAGATTTGTGGGATGTCATTTTTCTAAAATGTTTTACAGATGGGCTCTGAAGAAAACCCACCCACTCATCATATGTCTCTCATGGGGTTTTTATACCTTTTGGTAGATTTTCTTCCAGACTTGTCTGATTATATTTTGAGAATAATTGTTTTACAGCTCAGGAAAAAGGGAAAATGAAAACGTAAGCAAATATTCTAAATTATACCCAGCCAGAGTTTCATATCACTCAGCTTTTTGAGTAAGACTTCAGCTGGAAGCAGATAGATAGGATAGAAAAGTGAATGCAGAAAACAAAGGAGATCAATATTCAGATTTTGGTGTAAAAAATATTAGATGTTATATTCAGAATAGCTAAAATAAATTTCATGGTCTGACAAAGTTCACCTTGAATTTATTTCAATGCATAAAATCATTACACCTGCAACTGCAGTGCTGGACTGTGTTAGGTTGCTAACATAATTTCCTTCAAATTTTTTGGACAAAATTATAATTTGTGATTGGTATCATCATGCTTTAGCCTCAATCATCTCCTCAATATCAATATCCCCCTTGATACACAACTTCAGAAGACTTTGCTTTTTCTAGCAGAATAAACAAAGAGCATTATTTTCTCCCCCAAAATAAAATTTACGCTGTTTCGGGGGAAAGCAATTTTATTCATTTACGATTGTCTTTTTTGCCTCTTCCAGCATTTGAAACTTCCAGCACTATTTGTGTGTGCTGTTTGGAATTAATTTCTGTGCAAAAAAACAAAGAGGGAAAATCGTCATAAGTGCAAACAAGAAAACAAACCAGGGACATTGCTGGCATGGAGCGAGTCATGGCTGAACGCTTTCCTGGAAACCCAGCCTGGGAGGCTTCCAGTCCCATCCTCTCTGTACATGCATTAGTACCTATTGTTCAGCACCAGGTGCACATGTTTGTCTACAAATTATTTTCCTCCTGAAGGCCAAAGAACAAAAGCCAAAAAACCCCTAAATTGGAAAATAACCTCATCCAAGCCCAAATGCAGGAAATCCAACACTCTCAGCTTTATCATTCCAAAACCCATGAAGACAACACGAGGGACAGCTCCATGTGCCTTATGGAGAGTAAAAGAATAATTTTTCCTCAAGAAAACTCATACAGTCTCACTGAGGGATTGGGCGAAGAAATGTTCAAGTCTAATGATGTCTTTGGTTTCAGTAAGTTTAATTTAGCAATAAGATAAAAATCTGAATTTTCTTTTATCACTCATTTTATTATAGGTCTTGCTGTACTGCCAGAACAATGAAAATCTTGTGTTGAATGACTGAAAATGCACTAGAAAGGGAAAGCTGCTTGCTTTGGTTTTGCCTTTTCTTTTGTGCTCTCCAAAGACCTCGTTGAGAGACTGCACAGCTGGAGAGTTTCACTCATGTGGAAAAGGAAAAAAAAGATGAATGGAACCTAAACCAATTAAAATGACTTGAAATTTTGTAGAATTTTTTATGATTCTCTGACTCTTGCAGTTTAGAGTAAATAGATCCTTGCAACTCCTTCTGATCACATTCTGATGACAAACAACAGATAACACAATCTGAAGCAGTTTTGGAAAACATCACACAGAAAATCCACAGCAGGTCTTTGTTCCCAAGGTGTTTGATGTCGGAAGCTATGGATGGATCCACTCAGGTATTGCCAGTTTTCTGCAAATCCAATTCTGGATTTTGCTCTTCCAATTTTGAACTATTTTAAGGAACACAGAATATTCAGATGGATTTCTGACAACTCACAGTGAGTCACCTAATAACAGAAATGAATCCTTTTCCATTATGTCAGCCCAAACAGCAGCACCACTGCTTTTAAGGACTGGGTATTTGTCCTGATATTCCCAAGTAAAACATCAATTCAAACTTTCATTATTAGAGTTCTTCAAAGATCTGACACAGTTACTCCTGCAAACAGCTCTGAAGAGATTGAATCTGCTGTACCATGAGAGTTTTGGAAGGGAGGGACTTATCCTGACGAATCAGAACAGTTTGGAATCTACCAAGCAAAGTCACTCCTCTGCAGGGAAGTGTTTAACTCAGAAAGGCTGTTCCAAGTCCTATAAGAAGTCCTATGGGAATAGATAAGGCAAAAATCCCTTTTTGCTCAAGATCACATAGGTAAGAATGATGCCTTAGGTTTTAACTTTTATATTTCTATATTGCCTAGTGTGTAACTCTGAAATTCCTTGTAGCTCGTTAGCTGCTCTCTTAGGCCAGACAGACACAACAAAGCCTCTCTGAGCTGTTCAAGGACACTCAGGCTGTCCTAGGCCCAAAGGTGTAAACTAGGGCCAGGAGAGAGGTGGAGAAATTGAAGAGAACTAAAGTTTTAATTGGTGAATTTATGCTGATATGCAAATAGACCACACCTATAAAAGTGTGAAGAACTCATGACCTGGTCCATCTCGGGGTCCATTTTGGAAGCAGCCTCTGGCTCCCCAGGGTGGTACCTTCGAAGGCCTTTCCAATAAATACCTACCTTTATTCCCTTACTCCTGTCTAGTCTCTGTTGCTAGGTAGTTGGAGAAGGCATCAAGAGCACAAGGAGAGGGCAACATATTACAGCTGCCAGTGGTAATTTCCACAAGCACAGTCCACTGATTTCTATGGTGAATATTTCCTAGGAACCCTCCTTCCTGCTGGGAGCTGAGGCATGGGGCTGGTGTTCAGGGGTAGAGGAACTGAGAAGGTGCATTTCGGCTGCCACTGAATTTGGGGCTTGGCTCAGTAATGACACGAGTTTAGAAAGACACATCATTAGAGAGTCATTAAAGGTTGGCCATGGGGACAATTCTCACCTCGGAGGCAGGGACAGAGAGGGAACCGGGTGGAATGGAGGGAAGGAGACCTGGGAGCTGGAAGGTGAGTTTGATGCTCAGAGAAAATGCAAGAAGAAAGGAAAGGGAAAAGGGAGTTTCTTGAGAAGGGCAAGAAGCAGCTTTAGAGGTGGAATGTCTTCACTCAGTGTTTTCCCCGTCCTGGTTGAGCTTGTCACCAGTTGCTCACCCTACAGGGACTTCTATCCTGTGAAGAACATCTGAGCTCCTTCTCTTCCCATGCTGGAGATTTCTGTGTGCAAGTCCCACTCCAGTCTCCAAAGAGCAGTCCTGGGAAGAGCTGTGGGTAAAAGAGGTGGGTGTTTACTCTGCCTGTGCTTTGAACCATCTCTGAGTATGAGGATGAACGAGACATAAAAAGAGTCAGAGCAAGGGGGCCAGTGCTCAGGTGGTCTCTCTAGAAGTTCCCACTGGGTTTAAATAAGTGAATCTTAGCCAGCAAGAACAAATAATGTCCTTCTTCACTTATATTTAAACCAGAAAATAACACTCACAGATCATTATTGTCTTCCTAAATAAAATTAACTTGGTGGGGGGGTGGGAAATGAATACAGAGAAAGGTAGGCTCCAAAAATGTCTCATACCTGGGGGTTTTTTTAGGTGGAGGAGATAGGGAAGCAGTGAAACAATGCAAAATCTCCTCAAGTGTGGCAGCAGAAAGCATGAAATTAAATCAAAACAACTAAGCATGTGTGAAGTGCTGCTAGCAGGAGGATGCAAATTACTCACCGGTATATCTGACTTCCCAAATTAATAAGGAATGTTGGGAAGGGAGATCATCAGTCTTGGTGGTGATGGGATCAGCTGTATATCCCTGTGGGAACCCAGGTGGGAGGGAAGGGGAGATGGGAACAGGTTTCTGCTTTTAGAGGTTTTTGTCCCCTTTGAAACCAGCAGTGGGTGTAACAGGAGGTGAAAGGCAGAACCTGAGCAGCAAGGTGTGATTCCAGAGTTTGAGACAGAAGGAGAAAATTCTCTTTTCTCCAGTTCCTAAAACCTCACTCCAGAGGAAGACAGTGCTGTTCCAGTTGGGGAAGGCCAAGGAAAGGCAACTCCCAATTCTCCTGCAGAGGCCATTTCAGTTTAATTTAGGAATTAGCTTCTGATGTGTCACTGTCTCTAGAATGACACAAAACTAAAGAAAATAAAGAAAATTTAAGACCTTGGTACATCCTCAATGTGTTTGTATTTCTGTAATACAATCTGACTCTCAAATATTTAACTCAGACATACTTCTGAAACAAACTCAGCTTTTTTCCTACTTAGGGACTGTGACTGGGCCAATATGTGTTATTTTCAACTGTTTTCATTGCTACATTTTCCTGTCTTAATATTTGTGTTCAGGTATCACAGTTGGCTTGATTTTCCAGAGCTCAAAATGTGGAAATTTCATATTCCATTCAGCACCTTCTCATGAGAAATGAAAAAAGTATTCATAGAAAGCAGTTGTATTTGGGTTTAACATTGTTAGCGTTTCCTCTCATGAGGGATATTAAATAATTTCATGCACAACTGCTCAAAATATTTTTTAAACTTCTGCAAACATAAGATTGCCAAAATCTAACATATGTTATGTGGTATTTAATCCTCCAGAGGAACTGAAGGAACAAAACACTTCTGCTAAAGTAATTAATAAGCACCAATACAGATACCTAGAAGCTGTTCCATCAAAATGAATCATATCCTTCTCTAAGTCACACCCAATATTTAAGCAGTCTAAAAATGAAAATTCAATACACAAGAATACCGGCTAAAACAAGTGCTGAAATCTTATGTATCGAGATCAAATCACCAAAGCTGTGCTACCTTCTGGTGCTCCCGAATCAGGAAAAATAGGGAAGTTATTTGTAGAAAATTAATTTTGCCTAGGAGAAACCTCATTTGGCACAGCACATGAATCCTGTGGGGACTGGCGATTAAGGTCAAAGTGCATGTTAATGAATTATTGAAAGTAAATTAAAAACCAGCAGAGTTCCCTAAATCCATTACAATTTGTAAAGGTATTTTCAGTTGCTGCTTACAGACGTGGCAGATAACTCTCACTTTTTGTTTTCCTGCAGTTTAACAAATGCACAATTCCCTGCTAAGTGAATCCCACTGTAATACTCGGTCAGCATTGCAGCGCTTCACATAGTTTGTCCTAATATTTACTAGGCAAAAATAGAAACTCAAGTCGTGTGTGGGTCTTTTCAATCAACATAGAATTCCTCAGGGTGTAGTAAAAAGTTGGAGCTCCTTCTATCAGGTCAGTGTTGAAGCTGCTGCCTGTGGGTCCTGGGCAGAGCAGCAGGAAAATGTTTCTTCCAGTTCAGGACCCGCTCAGGTCCTGAAAATCCTCTAAAAAGAAATTCTCTCCCCCTTCCCTCAAGGTGTTACAGCACAGAGGAAATAAATTAAAATTCCATGAACAGCAGAAGGACTAATAGGGAGAGGCAGTATCCTAATCAATGAGGTATTTCACTGGATTACCACTGCTAGTTCTGAAATTAGAGTTGCTTTTACACTGCACTGAATGAACACTTAAAGTAAATAAAAATCAACATCTGAACCTGCATTAGAACCATGGACTCCTCCATAGGTGCTGTCATCACTGGGCTATAAATTAACACTCTTTCTCTTGATATTTCCTGCTTTCTTCCTTTTTTAAACTATTTATCATATGAGAGTTTTACTCATAAAACCTAGCTTATACATATTAATATTTGTATTTTCACTCTTTATAATAATATAAACATAATTTTTATTAATGGCTTGTATTTTTTTTTCTGCTTTTCATTTTAAAGTAATCTTTCCAGTAATGAAATTTCTTAATTGAAATGTTAATACAAAAAAAAAAAAAAAAAAAAGGTGAGTCTTGATTTGGATTTTGACAGTTCTCTTAGTACTGAATACAGAAGTCTGCATGGTTTAAGATCTTATTAATAAAATGTAAGGTCTCAAATAAAAAAAAAGAAAGAAAGGAAAAAACCTAAATTTCTTCATCTCCACAGGATAAAGAATGGAAAGTTGCAGCTTTAAATGTCCAGGTTGATTTTCATGCAGAGGCATTTTCAGAATTCATGTGGTTTTTGTGGTTGAGCTACAATAAGTTTCATTCAGTTGTCATTATCTGAATGACAGAAGTGACACAGAATTTTCTTTTTCCTTCATAGAAGGTTCCTCCTATTCAGTACTGAAAAAAATGAGTTGAACACCAAACTGTCACTGCCTTTTCCACGTGGGCTTCTGCTGTGCCAACACGCTGCCCACCTTTGCACAATGGGTAATTAATTTACACTAATGATGCAGCTACTCCATTATTACACCATCCTCCGCACGACCCCTCCTCTGCACAGATCCATTCCCCGGGATCAGAGTCAGCGTTCCTGTGGCTGGAGCTCCCCTGAGTGCTCCAGGGCACAAATCACCTCGCTCAATAGAGATAGGTATAATCTATTTATTTTTATTCTTGGATGAAGAGGCCCTTCAATATCTTTACCACAAAGCAAAACAAAGTGGCCATGAAGTTTGGGCTCCTCAGTGGCTGAGGTGTGCATCAGGCTGAGACAAGGGCAAGCCTAATTACACAGGTGGAAGAATTTAAGGATCACATTAAAGAACAGAAGAGGGAAACCCCACAACGCTGAACCCTTTATGTAACAGAGTATTTATAAAACATGTATTCAGCAGATATATTTTCTGCAGACATGGCTCTGCAAAGTATGGTTTTGCAGGTTTTAGAGACCAAAATACAGACTTCTGTAGGAAAAAAATGAAACGGGAACTGCGTTCTTGGCTCCTTTCAACTACATCACAAATTTACTTTTTCCCTAACTACAATACACTTTATAGACTTTTTTTTTTCTTATTTTGGAAACAACCCAGCCCTTCCCCAGACATCAAGACTTTTGAATCTACTCATCAACTTCAATTTGAAAAATGGTAAAGATCTCAAAGAAACACAGTTCAGAAAATATGAAAATAGTCAGAGTTATGGGGAGGAGTAGCTTTAAGCTGCTGGAGGCCAGGTTTGCACTGGATATTATGAAGAATGAGATGAGCTTTGGGTTCCCTTCCAACCCAAGCCATTCTGGGATTCTGTGAAAATCAGCAGCCTGAGAGGAAACCACTGACCCCACAGAAGGAAAGATTGACAGTTTGACATTTTCTCTTTCAACAAACTGTATATTTCACCAGTTTTTCAGGCATTTTTGGAGTCAGCTGACATCACTTTGTGGGTTGCTGGGTGAAGGAGAGGTGCTGGGCTTGGGGGAAGCTCTGGTTCCAGGTCTCCTGAATGTAGGAACACATCCACAGGAAATGAGGCTCCCTGGGTTCACCAGGTGCCTTTCCAGGTTTTCATCCCACAGCAATTGTTTGTCACAAAGCTGAAGATGAAATACTTAAAAATCAGGTTCTGAGAGAGGCTGCACTGAGAACTTCACATTTTTCACAGCTCAGCAAACACTGTCATGGAAAAGCTCTGTTAACGTGGTTCACATACTTGTGCTGAAAATGACATTTAGCTGCAGACACACACACACCAAGGCAGAGATGCAAAAATTCCAAATATTTTTCCACATAAATCCAGAATGACAAAATACTATCTGTTAGCACAAAGCAGAATAAAAAGAACTTACTCTCGTTTTGTTGGGTATTTAAGCTCTAACTGTCTAAAAGAGCATTTCCCCTCGCTGCTTTTAAGAAACCAAAATTTATTGCAGCATGGTAGGAGTCTTCAAGGTCAAAGGGTAGATAGTCTGCTTGCTGCAATATAATCTGACATGATAAATCATGTACAAGCAGCCAGCAGTGCTGCTATCATGAATTTGTAGGAGAATAGAAAATGATTTTTACAAAATATTCATTAAACTATATGGCAATTTTCATTTTTTATGTGCTCTGTTTTACTGCTTTGTTTTTCCTTCTCAATAAACAATCTTTACAAAAAGCCCCTTCTCTTTCTTATCTCTCCTTCAACAAACATTATGTCACAGAGCAAAGGCTGCTAATGGAATAGTTTCAGAGACAGGAGGTGGAGACTTTCTTTGGGACTATACCCCAGAAAAAGCATTCATGAAGTATGAAAGAAAAAAAATGACATCTTCAGGTGGGTTTTTTTGTTTGTTTTGTCATGAAAAAACACGTGTATAACATTCCTGGGGATGATGGCAGAGGATCAGAGCCTTCAGTGACACTTTAATCTGCTGCTCATCTCTATTTGTATTTCACCTGAAGGAAGAAACGGGAGATTGACAAAAAAAGTTAGTATTTGTTCAGTGCTAAATCCTGCTAGCATGTCAGGCTGGCTGAAAGCTGTAAAACCCCAAAATCTCATAGAACTCTAAAATGGAAACTCCTGAGAGAGATGTTTCACAGGACACAAAAGAAGATCTCAAACCAGCCAATGCCACAGCTGCAGGGTGGGAGTGGGAGGCAATTTCACAGCATGTAAAATATCGGGACTTTCAATCCAAGCTCTTCTGGGCTATGTAGATTAATAATTTGCAATAAATATGTATCAAAACATGAAAAATACACAGAATCCAGTGCATTATCCAAAACAAAGCAGCTCAGGATCTCTTTAATCTCGAACAGGAGGGGTTACAAAGGAGCACAGTGAACTCCACTAAAACCATGAGATTTTAGTTGTACTGCCAGAAACGGCTTTCAAGGTGCTCTAGAAGGAACGATGGGGTTTTATCCCCTCTCCTTACACAGATCACACAGGGGTCCCTGAGAGCAGCTGAATTTAATCCATTGCTATGTGAGAAGGAATTATTATTATTATTACCATAATTTCTTCTTCTTCTTTTAGTACCTTTAAGATTCATAGCTTAAGTTCTTTGCTAGCTTTTCAGAAAGAACTGAGTTCCATTTCCCTGTCCTTATTTTCCAGTATCCATTGCCCCCTTATCTGACATTTTAATGCTGTTTTCAGTGTCATTTGCAAAAATGAAGAGCTGTAAAAGTCCCATTCATTCAGGACAGCTGAGGATATTCACATTGGCCTTTTACCTATAAAACACAAAACTGATTGAACTACTCAAAAGTTGGTAATTTAAACAAACATATGCAACTAAGATATTTATTATAATATTTAATTCATGAATAAACTATCATACAAAATCATTGATTCACACACAGATAATAATAAAACATAAAGGCCAACCCTCAATCTAGAAAATATTTGCCATTTCTATTTGATTTATTACTGGCTCTATCAGCATTAAAAAAGGAAAGATTTGACTTTGATTTGACCCTATGCTTTTATTTTTGGGATGGCAGGAGTGAAGTCTTTATTAGCCAAGGGTGCCCAGTTTGCACCTTGCTGCCTGTGTGTGCTAACTCAGAACACCTGGGCCACGTGGTGTCTGCCTCTCACATTGCAACATCAAATCCCAAACAAGGCAAACTCCACCAGGACACCACATTACAGATGTTAAAAACTCTCGTTTTTGCCCAAGAAGCCCAGTAGTGGCACTTCTTAACTGAGAAACTATTCCCACTCTTTTCACATAGTGAGGCTGGAAAGCAGCATCCCTGTGAGGGATGGATAAATGGAAATTAGATGCTGCTTTTTGCCCAGCGAGCAAACAACTATCAGCCCCATCAAATGTTTGCTTTTCCTTTTCTTTTTAATTCCTTGGAACAAAAAGGCCAGCTGGCATTCCTTCCATTTCTATTATTTTCTCAAGTTTCAGAGTAAGCCAAGCTCACAATTACCATAAATCTAGAGGGCAGTGTCTGATAGATAAATCTACCAGAGCTGATGATTAGCATTTGGCTTTTGAGGAGAAATCCTGCTCATATTGCACCCAGTTTTAAATGTTCAGTTTAAAGATTCAGTTTTAAATACATCGTATGGACATGCAGTGCACCTCTCCAGCCTGCTGTTGTTCTTCATTCCACCTTTTCTCTCTGGTCTCATCACTCTCATTATCATCACTCTGTGCTGCCATTGACAACTTTCCACGGCTTTTGTGTGCAGTGCACCAGGAACAGCTCAGCCCAGCTCACCTGACCCCCTGAACAAGAGCCTCTGCTATTACCAGGGGCCAACTGAGCACCTTAAATACTGGTTTGAGTCACTGAACACAGAACTCTGCAGTAAATGCAAGCTGAGACACTTCAGGCCAGATTTGCCCCTCAGAAAAATAGGTATAATCCTTTCTTCAAAGGCTGGATCCTCGAAGGACTGAAGGACCTTCCTGTTCCCTACCCTGAAAAGGTGGGAAGGAAAGTTATTCTGAGTCACAAAGGTGTCCAATGCCCAACACTTAAAATTCCCACCAAAACGTCCATTTGCAAGGTTTTGGAATTTATGATGGGAATGTCCTGTTAACAGCCTAAGTAGCTGCCATGAAAGAGCTGCACCTGGTTCCTGAGATCATCACAGGCCTCTGCAGACTTTGAGTCTTTCAGGAAGATACTTTTATATTTGGACTAGCAAAGCCTTAGAAAATTATGCTTTTAGTGCTAACTGCAGGCCAAAAGTTCATCCTGATAACACAGGACTCCATAAACACCAACCCAGCTTTGGACAGAACCACCTCTCTACTCCAGATTTGTTGTGGGACTTGCTACCTTGCAAGTGCAATATGGACAATTCGTTTGCTATAGCCTTAATGAGAGAAATGCACAAAGCATTTATGTTTTAAACCCCAAAAAGAAATATAATATTAATAGAGAGTTTCTAAAAACTAGAGCTCTGTACATAGAAATGGAGATAGAGCTCAGCTCACACACAATCAAAGATCTGCAAAAGGAATTTGGATTTGCATCCCTTCACTCGAAATAATTAAAAGCAAATCTGGAAACTGCCATCTTAATACAAAAATGTATTGCTGAAAATGTTCACTTTTAAAAGTTCTTGATTAATTATTGACCAAATCAGGACTTCAGCTGCTAATTGTCCAAAGAAGCCATTTGGCTTACAGAGTGACCACAGTAGGTGGATTGTAAATATCAGGAGTCTTTGTTCAAAGTAGCACAAATTCTAAAGAAAAAAGTGCTTTGTTGGTCATTACTGCAAAATTCTGTTTTACAATTGAAACCTGCGCCTGTTCACCTGGGAAGCATTTTAATACAGAAGCATTTTAAACGTTAACACCTCCATAATAGCCTACAGAATGTGCCTAATAAAGGCTGATTTACCCTGTATTTGATTAAACTGTATCTCCATCTGCAGAGAGTAAATGGATTCCTAAATTACTCGGGATAACTACAGCCCACAAACCTTGAAGACCCCTTGCATCAGCCCCTGTGCAGTGGGGGAGGCAGCAGCTCCACCCCAGCTCCCTGCCTGTGCACCCTGAGCTGGGAGTGAATCCTGCCGTGTTCCAACTGCGGAATTAAACCCCGGGGATCAGCTCATCCCACAAAATTCCCTCCTCCCAGAGGCACCACAAGGACCTCAGCCAGACCCTGGGCTGCTGCTGGCCCTCTGTGCAAAGCCAACACCTCTCCTCACTACGGGCACTCAACCCCCCTTGGAAAAGGAAACTGGAAAAATTCACAACAAAAGAACAAAAGGGTTTGTGGGTTTGGGTTTTTTTCCCCATTAAATGGCTACTGAGCAGCCCGAATGCTCCAGTAAAGCTGAGCTGAAATTTCAGCAGGCAAATATTTTGAGCTCAAACAAGGCTATTTAAAGTAATTTTACCTGAACTTCAAGGAAAATTTATCAGATAGAAGAGTAATTATGGATGATTAGATAGTTATTGAGTTATTGAATAATTATTAGATAAGTATTGAAAAAAGCAAGCTGATTTAAAATGAACGCAGCATCCTAAACTCAATATTTCTGTACTAATGATCTACAGAAGCCTATTTTCAGACAGACTCAGACTAACATATAGATTTTTTTTGATATTACAGTTTTCAACTCCAGTTAAAACAAAGAAGGCAGGAAGAGATTTGAGGACTTTTGAGTCCCAATCTGGATACTGTGGTCAGTCTTCTAGAAAGGACAAAGGGAGAAAAAAGGGGCTGTAAAATGTTTTCTTTTTTGATAATGAGAGAAAATTGTCCAGTTTCCAATTTTGTTGTTGACTTTGCTGATAAGAAATCAGTTAATGAAACCTTTGATGATAATTAATTTAACAGCTAAAAAAAAGTGATTTATTGTCTTTTAATTTAATGCCAAATTTTACCCTTTTTGCTGGTAATTTATAAAGAAGTCTGTTTCCCTTGAAAAGTCCCTGGGCAATAGTTTTAAAGTCTACAGAAAGCAGAGGGAGTCAAAGGAAAAGATTTGGCAGGACACTAATATATATTAAAAAAAAAAAAGGTTTAAGCCAAAAGATCCTGACAATAAATATCTATCCAATGCTTATTAATTTTCAAATTGCACTGTGGGAAAACTGAGGGTTTTGCAGTGGCTTTTATGCCTGACTCAACTGCACCACCAACTTTGGGCTGTTTGGTTCCATGTCACCTCTGAAACACACCTGAGTATTATTCCTGTTCTAAACAATCCAGGAAATCTGAAGATCAACTGGTGTGTAGGTAAAAAATATAGGGAACTTGGCAAATCAAGAATGTGTCGGAAATTTGTCAGTTTGTGTCAAGGCTGCAGAATAACTGAATTCCTGTGCAGTGTTGTCACTTGTGTCTCGACTCCAGAGTGAGGGAATAACTAACACAGAACAAAAATTAACAACACAAAATGAAACTTGGTAGGAAATATAAAATGATTGTATAACCCTTTTTTTGCCTCCAGGCCAAGTATTCCAGCATTATTATTGAGGAATCCAACAGCCATAAAACAAAGAGAAAAAACTCAAATTCCACCAGATTTTAGACTGGAATAAACACTTTCTATTCCCTAGAACTGAATAATTGTGGTCTGAAGGTGGTAAATGAGACTAATCTATTCCCTAAAACTGAATAATTGTGGTCTGAAGGTGGTAAATGGAACCAAGGTTTGATGTAAGCTCGCTGCAGGGGACAGTGGGATCCTGGGCCCGTCCCTCAGCTCAGCTGCTGCTGAAGGGAATCCCCAAGGCTCAGCTGAAACAGCTCAATGGACAAGCAAAGCTGCCTGAGAATCTTCAGTGTTCTGAGATCCTACGCATTTTCCCCATCAATTTCATTAACTTGGAAAATGATGATATCACCTAATAGTTTTCATAGGATACATATTATTTAATAGAAAGCCCTGAGGGTTTCTAGGACAGCTACAAATAATACAATTGTTTTTCTAACCCTGAGGCCTGTTGAAGGAGAAGCACAGTGCTCACATCACATATGTGCTATTGTAAACTTTAGATTTTGCTCTGACAGATGGGATGGCTGAATTACAATGGAATCGGTTCCGTGTGAGGGAAACTGCAGTTCCTTCTTCAGACCAGGTTTTATTTGTCCCAGTAACTGATGCTGGGACTTTGGACAACAAACAACCCTTGAGCCTGTAGAATTTTCTCAGACTGGGCTGGACACTGCTCCTCGTGCTGTGCAATGCCTGGCACACGTTTCACTCAGTTCTGAATTCCCCCTCCAAATATAAACTATTAATTTCAAATCTACATAACTTAAATATATTATTTTCCTATTTTTAAAATTCTTTTAATGGCAAGCAATCAACAGCCCTGCCCTCCCTGAGAATTCAATGGATATTCCAGCTTTGTTCTAAACTGTCTCAGAACTGTAAACTGCTGCTGGTCACTTCAATCAGCAGACTCTGGGAATGGAACACCCAGTTCAGCACCTCTGAAAGCTCTGTATGCAGAACACTATTTACATGATAGCCTGATGTGCTTCATTCAAATAGCAAATGATTTCATTAAAAAACAGCAAGTTTTTAAGACCAGGGAACAAAGAGTGATAGAGCAAACAAGAGTTAAGTCACTGTTAACTGTGTATGTATTGAACCCTAAATTTACTTCTCAATTCAAATATAATTATCAGCACGTGTTCAAGCCAAGAGAGTCAGGGACATGAGGATGTCCTTTGCTAATGCCAACACAGATTACAGAAAACTACTGTGAAAATTCAGTCACATGGCTGAAAAGGGGCCCAAGGACACCGTGGTTTTCCAAGCGATGTGAAAAATGTGGTGGCTGCTCAAACCCAGCTCAGGTCTGGCTCAGAGGAAGCAAAGCACAGACACGCAGAATTAGGAGAGCTAGGCTGGGAAGTGCTCCGTTAATCTGGATATATCAGTTGTGCCAAAATAACAGGGGAAAAAACCCAAAGACAGAATTGCAGTCTTGTCCATTCTGAGCAAAATGACTGTTTTATTTTGAAGGTGTTTTAGTGTCTTTAAAGTTATTAATTTTAAAAGTTCAAAACCACTACTTGCACAATTTTCTTTATTACACCAGGAATGGAGACGAGCAGCCTCGTACTCTGATGAGTGCTATAGTGCAAAATTTACTTTTTAGTGCAGTCTACACTCCTTGCAAGCTCTTTTAGTAAGAGTGACAAAGGTGAACAAATAGATTATCAAGCTAACCAGCTATGAAAGACCAGCTTTTCTTTGTATTAAAATCAGGAGCAAAGTTGTTTTATCAGATCATAAATAAAAGTAGATACAATTAAATTTGGAAATACAAAATTATCAATGGTAAATGAAAACATTCTGATGCAATAAATTCTGAAAATCCAGTGATAGCACAGAGAAAAATAAATGCTTTGACTCTGAAACAACAGAAAGAAAAAGGGATTTTCCTGGCTGATTCAGTAAGGATTCGGGATCTCAAGGCTTTTCTCACTGCCTGAGCTAAACTTTGGGATATAAGAGCATAGAAATTTATATTTAGGTGGTGAAATTGTACTAATTCTATTTGAAATCCTGGGCTACCATTCATTAAATAATGTGTAGATGTTGCATCTCCAAGATCTCTGTTGCCTTGATTATGCACAAATTAGAAATTTTCCGGTTTTACAGAATTTGGGTGTTCATCAGGATTTTCTATTTAACATGAAAAAGTGCCTCTCAGACCTGAAAATGAAATCATAAACATAAAATGCAGCTTTGAGCTTCCAAAAGAGATATTCTAAACCCCAGAACTGCTCCCTGAGTTCCAGCCTGTCCCTGTAACAGGAGAAGTTCCAGCAAGACTTTGGGGTGCCCTGCAGCAGCAGGGGCTGACAGATAATGTCTCTGAGGGGGTGACACCTCGGAGTAAGTCTGAATAACTCAATCTGAAAGTTGAGCTAACAGACTTTTGGACAGTAGTAAATCACTGTCAAACAATGAGAGACACGTTGATGGTTCTAACTCTTTTCTCTGTTGACACATCAATCTGTCTGTCATTCAGTGCAGAACAGAATCCATTACATTAATATGTTTCCACAGGCAAATGGAGAAATTGTGATTTTAATCTAATCAGGGTGGTTATTTTTGCAAATAGCAATTTGAGCTTGTTTAAAGTTCTTTTTGTAATGAATTAAATTTTAGTTGAAGAAATGAAACATTTAGAGCTGAAAAAACCTCACTATTAGTGCAGCTAAATTACTTTTATTTTTTTAGTGATAATGCTTCTGGAGAAGGTAATGTTGTCTAAAACAGCAATGAAGATGCTACAAATAATACCTTCCTCAAAACTAGAATATTCTAATTCATGGAAATACAGATGCACCAGATATTTCAGGTGTATTAAAAATTCACAGGGGCCTTTCCCTGCTCCTTCCCCACGCAGCATTAGCTGATACACGTGTGTTCAGTCAGAATATTCCAATGCCCCATCAAATAAATAAACAACCTCTGAAAAAGGTGCAGTTGTATCAAATCCATGGCATTGCCTGTGCAGGCCCAGATGGAGCTGGAAATCACTGGAGGCTGAGAGACTGGCTCCCTGAACTCCTTTCTAACACCAAACACCACACATTTTGCATAGAAACTCTCTTTTTTTCGAGTTCACACCTGCATTTCTGGAGGAATTGGATTCAGCCAACCAGCAGAACTTGTGATCAATCCGAACTAGACCTGTAAGAATTCAAGCTTTTGCCTCTCAGAAAAGAGCGAAGTGTTTCACAGTATCTCATGTTTAAAGTGAGGGTTTCTTCTGGTACCAAATCAAACCTAAACCAAGGGACTGAGGTTCTTTTTTCCTCTGAAGTTTTATTCATGATCTTTATATTTTCAGCCTAATATTGCTCTCTCAACATCATTTTGGTGCCCAGTCGAGTGTAATTAATTTCCTTTGTGGTCCAGGAGTACAAAAATACTCTTCCCTAATGCAGTCCACATGGCTAGAGCTTGAAAGGTACCTGAATGAGACTAATATAATTGTTTTCAGCTTTTTGAATATTTTCATTAATGACAAGGAAAAACACAGACATTCACAAACCACCAAGAGTATCCTGGGCTAAAAGAGGCAAATAAAAATTATTTTTTAACAGATTGGATCACGCAGGTAACCTTTGCCATTACTCCGTAATTTACGTGAGCCAAGAGAAGACAACATTAAATTATACAATGCCAGATATGTAGAAATGAAAATTTCCTGCTGATAGAATTCTTCAGGCAGCTTCTCTGAAACATTAGAAAGGTTACCTATCTTAAAGAAAACAAATCATGTTTCTCTCATGTCAACATTGTGTCAACTCCTGTGTTCACATTTTTATACACTTGTGGAAGACCATGGTGAAAATATATGGCAAATCCTTATAGAATAATAATAAAAAAATCTGACTTGCTTATTATTGATTGTGAAAATTGTCCTGATATTATAAAGCTGACAAAATCAGGACAGTTGCTTATGAGCGTTAGCAGTTGGAATAATGCAAACTCTAAGGCTCAAACAGGACACAGAATTTACATTTGTCTATAGCCCACGGTCTGTAACTCATTTACCTCCACATACACTTCTATCTTTGTGTAAATAATTCTGCATTTTACCCTGTCGTGTACTTTTGGGTTTGTGTCAGGTATATTTCAGATGATGACTCAGTACAAAATGCGTGACATTAATATTCAGGCACTCTTCCTTCCATAGCAGGCAATTACGAGAGAGAATCCTTATTTTTTCCCTCTGTTAACCTGGGGGTGACCTGCCACTGGAATGCAGCTTCCTCTTGCATCATTGTTACTCCATAAAAACACTAATAGCACCGTGTCATGTAACACTGAGAAAAACCCCAAACAAAAACCCCTCCCAGACCAGTAATCCCATTGTTAGTTTGATAGGAAAGAAAGGGATCTTTCCTTTATGGCTCAGGGGTGGACACAAACGTGACAAATCACGGTACAGAAATGCCAAGGAGGCCTGGCAGGACCTTGGGGACAAGTGACAGAGGCACGGGGAGGAGCACAGCCCTCCTGCCACCAGCAGGGCAGCCTGGAGCACCCTGCTGCTGAGATTTGTCTGCAAACTCTCTGGACAAAAAATGGAACAGAAAGTTTGAGGAACTCTTGTTTCAGTCCACGCTTAAAGTATTTCAAAAATCAGTGAGAATTGTTTGAGCTGGCCAGGTAACCTGAGCTGTTGTTATTTCACTGCTCTGGTGCAGGGGAGGCCCTTGATGCTGACAAACAGAAACCAGCAGCGAGTGGGGGCTGATTCCAGCTGGGAATACACAGAACACAGCCAGCCTGGGGCAGTTGTGGGAACACCGAGGCACCATTAGTCAGCAGGGCAGGACATGAGCTCAGCCCACCAGCAGCTGCTTCCTTGAGGAGCCCTGAGGAGTTAACCCTGAGAGGTTCCACGGCACACGTGCCCTGGTGGATGCGCGGATTTTGGTCCCTGGATGTTCTCTGTGAGGGATGCTGGAGGGAAGCAAGGACTGTCCTTCAAAGGGAGCTACCCAAATCCACTGACAATAACGGAGTGAGCTCAGCTGCCGTGTAATTCCAGAAATTCACAGCTTTGTTAGCAGGGCTAGAACGGTTCTAGTGGTTAGAGGGAGCACAAATATGACTCCATGCAATAACTGGAATTCCAGCAAACCTCAGACAGAAGTTGTTATTTCTTTTGCACTGTTTCCTAACCACTGTTTAAGAATTTCCAATTCCTTGCAGGCTTAAAGAAATCTCAAGAGAAGCATAAAATTATTGAATTAGTTTTAGAAACACTAAGCCTTTTAGCTCACATTAAATCAGTGGCAAATGTGGTACATCACATCTCTAGAAGGCAGATTCCTCATCAGGATCCAAATATAACTTTGAAATATCTGGCCTATGCATTTTTAAAATTCAAAATTTATTAGTAATTAATATTTGGGTAAATTCAAAAGTATTTTGATGGAGATTTTCATGAGATAAAACACTCCAGGTGACAGTTTGAGATTAATACTTCTGGAGAAGTTTATAGTAATTGCACATATATAATTTTCAGATTTTTTTTTTTGCAAATAACACAAACTACCATAGAAACCTCAAATAAATTCAATTCATACAATTCTTCCCATTGAGAGAGAAAAATGGACTCTGTGTAATCTATCCTTCTGTTCTATTTGTGTTATCTTATGTTTCATTTTAAAATAAAACTTGTTTCAGAAGACTCTCCTGTAGTGAAACAAGACAAATTTTAGTGTTTCAGTTTTGCAGATATGATTTAGCATTCAAAAAAGCACCTTTACAAACCAACTCATTCTGCTGCATTTTTTAACTTTTGTAAACAGATTGCAGAGAAGGAGCCAATGCAGATCTGGACATCTTGTATGTCATCAGGCACAGCTTTTGAGTTTTTTATTGCATAAGGGATGGATTTCTGACAACACATTTTAAAAATTGCTTCTTATCCAAAAAACGACAGGCAAGAAAATTACTCATGAAGAATAATCTTTGTTCAGTAAGAGCAGCCCCCCCACGTTCTCTGCGATGGCCAAGTGAGGTGGCTGCACTTGGAACACCAGACGGGTCCCAGGGGACAAAATCTCCCCAAAACTCCTGCCACAGGGCGTTTCCACAGCAGTTTGTGGCTTCCACTCCAGCCCCTGGGCTGGAGAAGGAGCAGAGTCATCTGAGCTTTCCATAACCAGGGGTCTGTAAGTACCAAATCTGTCAGAATAAGAATAAAGTCAGATTTTTAGACACCTTTCTCTGGACAGTGCACTAAGCCCCACACATTTTATTGATTTTGTTTCCAGTAGTTATGAAAGTTGTATGGATTATGATAGTAAAAAAAGGTTTCAAAAATTTGTTAGTTTTTCAATGTCATTCAATATAGAAAATAATAATTAATAGGAGGGAAAGTTTCTTTACAAATGTTGAGGTTGTCTAAGGAGTTGGAAATGTTTGGTAGAAGCAAGTGGTCAATGTTCACCATGGCAAAGGACGAACAGAGTATTTCAAGGTTAAGTCCCAAGGCATATGAAATACATTGCATTTATAATATAATAAAACTTGTATAAAAACCTTAAATTTTCTAGCTATTCTAATGTTTTCATAAGAAAAAGAAAATTCCAGTCATAGACTTCACACAATTCTAAATCAGTGCCATCAACTGTGTAAAATTTGTCAGGAGGTAGATCCAACACAGCTGAACAGGTGTAATCAAGAAATAAATATTATTATTGAATGATGGGGGAGAAAGGTGAAACTATACTGCTGACAAGTGTATGCTATGTCATTAAAAAATTCTGCTTTTATCTGTAATAATGGTCTCAGAAAGATGATGGAAAATTTTTAGAAGCATTTAAAAATTCTTACCTGGTGAGAATTTGAAAAGACTAGAAAGCCTAATCAGACGGCCATGAATACAAGAATACACCATAAAAAACTCACACTCACTACCAGCACGTGTAGAATATCCAGAATTCCTCCCTGTGTGTTCAGGAGCTCATCTGGAGAACATCCAAACACAAGGTGGTTCCTCTCCAATGGTTGATCTTGCCTGACATCCCTGTTCCCTTGCTCTGGATTTCCTGAACAGAAATCCTGTCCCATCTCTCTCCTACATGGCAATATATTACACAAACCCTTCAGCACTGCAGATTCTCTGCAAAATAGACAATTTTGGGGAACAGCACCCGATTCTTCACGTGTTCTGCTTTCCTGCGGGGAATCCACAGTCACTGTGAATGTGTCGCTTTTCCCCAGCCTCCATCCACGGTCTCACACACCCAGCAACCCTCTCCTCTGGCAGCTTTCCTTCTTTCCCAGAACAGAAACCACTCATACATTTTACTCCTTTTCTCAAAATACTGCTCATGCTACTAATTACAACCCCACCACTACATTTTGGTTTGCAAACTCACTGCTCTTCTGCAGCACAGAACAGTCTTCTGACTTCATCTTACCCATCTGCCTTTCAACCTGCACATGGCCTTTAATCCATCTAACAAATTAATTAACATCTGATGGTCACAGATCTATTTCTGGCCAAACAGGAGGTTTCTTCTGTTCTGATCTTCTGTAAGTTCTCTTTCTCTTTCCTGTTATCCTTTCCCTTCAGATCATCTTGCACAACTCTCACAAATTTGTTCTTTGCATTACACAACATTATTTCAACTATAGAATCAAAAATTTTCTCATTTAAAAAAAAATATTTGAAATATTGTTTAATAGCAACCATCTAAATAGAACTTGAGGCATACAGTAAATAAAAAACCCCAGTTTGAATTCTTGCACGGTATCTGTTACATCTCTGCCAAACAAAAGAATGAGTTGAGCACAAAATGAACCTCTTTTTTTCCAACAAATGCTACTTAGCTTTAGCTCATAACATTAGCTGAGAAGATTAGGCCTATGAAAACTCAATTTTCCCAGTCCAATGGGAATAGTAGAAAATAATACACAACAAAATAATAAAACCAGCCTTGTTTTACTCAAAAGAACCTAACACTGTGTCAACGTCCTCTTCCAGTGATTGATGAAGTAATATGGAACTACACCAAAACAGGGGCTTGCTATCATTTAGGAAAACAAACACATTGGAGTCAGGCAAGGAAACAATTGTACAGATAAAAACCCCGAAGCACTGACAAGGCAAGAGCACAATGCAGCACGGAAAGGTGTGGAGAAGTGCAGACACGGCAGGGGGGTTCCATGAGCTGCCCGGCTGATCAGGGAGTGAGTGCTGACAGGGCCTGGGAATGCACTGAGAAACGCTGGAATCCAGGCCTTCCCTTCCCTTCCCTTCCCTTCCCTTCCCTTCCCTTCCCTTCCCTTCCCAAACCTTCCCTTCCCAAACCTTCCCAAACCTTCCCAAACCTTCCCTTCCCAAACCTTCCCTTCCCAAACCTTCCCAAACCTTCCCAAACCTTCCCTTCCCAAACCTTCCCAAACCTTCCCTTCCCTTCCCAGGCTGTCTTGTTGACAAAGATGTACAAGGTCCCATGAGCCAGGGACACAGCTCAGGTCATGGCTTTTGCACAGTGCAGGTGAACCAAGGGAAGCAGGGCGGGAGAAGGGCTGTGGCTGCAAGAGCTGTAGGGAAAAGCATCGTGTCCCAGGCAGCTCCGTCCCACACAGCCCCTGCTCCTGAGGCCCCATGGAAGTGTCACCAGGGCTGAGGGTGTGAGCTCCAGCAGCATTCCTCAGCAGGAGGAGTTTTCAGTGAAGTAGCCCTTAGGAGAAGTGTGGACCCAAACAGTTTTCAACACTTTTAAAGAAGCTAAAAATAACTCCTGAAGTGTGTAATGCAGATCTGATCTCCTACAAAAGGTTCTGAAATAGTTCTACAGAATTTTCAACTACATTTGTAAGAATCTGCCTTCTAAAATTTGTAGCTCATTTATTAAAAGGGATAACTTTGGTTCAGCACTCCAAAAGCTATGGAGATGGATGCATGAATCCTTAAAAGTGCTGTCAGACACACCTGCATTAGCCACAGCCTGGACAAGCATGAGCACACCTGGACATTGGTCATGGCTAGAGATGGCAGTGGCTGATTTGGTAATTGTGGGGACTCCTCCATTCTTGGAAAGCATCCATAGAATTTAATACAGTTTTCTCTAATTTTGTATGCTGCCACAGTGATATTTCACTCCTGCCAGGTCATGAGAGTGTTTGAGCTCTGTCCTAACTAACTTCAGAGTTTACATTTGCTTAAGTTCCAAAATGAGTGTGCGGTGCTGTGGGACTATGAATCTCCCCAGAGTGTTCTTGAAAGGTTTTGTTACTGGAGAGAAGAAATTTAACCTAGAAGGAATAAGGTCTGTAAAGAACACAACAGAACTATAAACTCAAGAGAAGTACCCTGAAGAGAAAGGGAACAGGCTGCTAGCTGTATTTGACTTGAATGATAGCCTGAGCCAGGAGAAGTTACGAAGCCAGGCAGGTAAAATCAGAAGGATTTTATTTTTTTGAACAAATTTTGAACTATTTTGAACAAAGGCAGAGGAGATATCAGCTGTGAGGGGCTGACAGTGAAGAGATTCTTGTGCTGAGGCCCCAGGTTGTCAGACTCCCAAGTTAGCTTAAAGGTCACCTCTGAAAGATGGCGTTTCAAAGGGCAAATATTGTAAGGTTGCCCTCTCTGCTCCTCCAGCTGAATTAGGCCTCCAAGAGATCGACTTTGAAGGATGGCACTCCAGAGTTCTGCCTCTTCTCTCGCATCATTTGTCTATGTTAGAAGACAACACTTTATATATTTACTTCAAGATCAGCAATGCAAAGAGCAAGATTACATAAAACAATAAAGAACATGTGCATTTATCATGATAACTATCTACTACAGAATACCAGAGCAAGGAAATTAGGTGGGTGAGGCTTTCTTTGTTTTTTGTGAAATACTGGTAGAATCACTAAAAAAGAGTTTGCCAAGACAGGGAGATTTTATTATTTGTAAAGGAAGTAAAACAAAAATTGGCCTGCAAATTCTTAGAAAGCATCAATGACAGCTTTTGCAGCTGAAGGAGGTACTACAGGAAATGTTCCTAATGTTTGTAGGGAGAAGCTTGCTGAGGATGGGTGGGTATAAGGGAAGTGGAATGGGATGAGAAAGTTCAGAACCTTAAAAAAAGGAAAAAAAAGAAACCCAGCGAAGTAAAATCTGGTGATTTTAAGCAGGTAGATCAAATGATGAGCTCTCCAAAAGTGAAATACTCACTGATGTCACAGAGAGAAGCAGACAGAAAACGGGTCAGAAGGGAACGCGTACAATAACATGGGGTTATTCTCAGAAGGACAGTGGTGAGTAGCCAGAAACACTGAAGTTATTAAAGCAAAAAAGAAGTCGTGCTGTGAGCAGGTCAGCAGCAGGAAAACTGCAGCTCAGTAGTTCCATATCCAGTGGCATCATCAACAAATTACAATTACGGGCTAAAACCTTCAACCACGTGCACCCACCTTCACTCCATGGCCAGGCAGGGAGGGGACTGTCACAAATATAAACAAGAAAGAGGAAAAATCTCAGCCTAGAATAGAGAAATTACAGGTCAGAAAGCGCTGACTAAAACAGACCCTTTCAAGTTAGCAGGAGCTGGTAATCCTTCGGCTGGTTAACTGTTCACAGGGTCTCAGGGCAATATTGGTGTCTTAGAGGATGGAAGAAGGGAAAAGTGCTGCAAAGCTGACAATTTCAAGCAACATGCATTGACTAGAAATGAACAGGAAATGGGAAGCAGAGCTGGGAATTGGAGTGGTCCATAATTAAAGACATAACTTGCAAATGCTGGTAATAAGGAAATATAAGTCAGCAAACACTACTTTGGAAAACACAGTGCAAAGAAAATCCACCTTATTTCACCTTACATAGCATTTCTTTACTAAATAGGACTTTAAAAATGAAGAAATAAAGTAAATCTAGGAAAAGGCTCTGACTTGCAAACAATTCTTGGGTTTCTAAAGAAGAATCTTTGAAGAATGAAGCATTACCTTATGAAAATGGAAGTGCTTTAGCTGAGCACTGGAGACACACATTTACAGGATATGCCAGGGACCTCAGAGGAAGCCATTCCATGTGGGAAAAACTTATGCTGTACCATGAGACAAAACTCCTCATTTAAGAATCATGTAATTCTGAAGTTTTTTAGCATTATTTTAATTACAGTTTTGCATTGCAAGCTGACAAAATTGAAATGACATATAGCTATCAGAAAATTGGACTCTTAGACCAAAACATCTTTTTAATTGTAAAGTTTCCTTCTGACACGGATATAATTCCAAAATATTTCTAATTTAATATTACAACTGCAGTAACAGAAAGCTAGGGAAAGATGTTGGTCCAGCACAGTGTTTTATGGTGAGCAAATCTGTATTTAGTGAACAGAGATTTGATAAGTGATCAGATCAAGAGATATCCTCATCTAAGGCAAAACCCTTCCCTACTCCAAATTTCCTGTGAATCTCCTGACTGGTATTTCTTCTTTTCACACCTTGATCACAATTTCCATTCAGCACCTTGGAAAATTCTGATAAGTCTAAGAAAAATATATTGTGCTTAAGCAACTCCTGCCTCGCACTAATCTTCTGACTTCATATTTGCTATCTTTCTACACTATCCAGAGTCTGCTTAGTCTGCAAAAGTAGCATGGCAAATTTTTAATTCTCTTGAAATACCTGGCACTGAGCAACGTGAGGTGAAAGAAATTTAATTTTGTGGAATATCATTTGGCTTTGATACAATTTACCCTACATTGTACACTAACTCCAAATTGAAAACCAGTTTTTTGTCCAAGACCCCTTCTTCAAAAAAATTAAGCTGTAGACAAGAAATCCTCTTTCTGTGTTTTCTCACAGGTGTAGTCATTGACCCCTGAATATTTGTCCCTCAGTTTTAGGATATAAACAGCTTTGTTATTAACTCTCAGAGTTTCTGACCTTGCTGCTTTAGTGAAATAATAGTGTGAGAGTGGAATTTTCTTCCAAATGAAATGTTTACTCTATAAAGCTGTAACTGCTATATTGCATTATATTTTTATGTTTATTGTTATGAAATGATGTTATTTGTAAGTATAATTCTGTAATAAAAACAAAACAAAGATTGATGCTGAAAGAGAATGAAATTTCGGAACATGCTATAAAACTAATCTAATACTGGAAAATCATAAAAAAGTGCAATTACTCTATTTACAGGTGAAAAGGAAAAACAATTGCATACATAAAAATAAAAGCTTTATTGTTATAGTAAGAAGCTTACAAAAATCAAAATGAAAGCGAAATCCTCTTACAAACAAAAGGGTTAATCTTAATTGTGCATCAGTTTTGAACATTTTTTTAATGCTATAAAACCTGTTTCTTTACTCAGCAATGCCTTTGCATAATGAATGTTGTGGCTGTTGCAGAAGTTGCCTGAGTCCTTCCACATAAATCACTCTGCAGTCAACCTCCTTTTGTTTTGCAGAGCTGATGTTCAGTCACAATATTCTCTTTGATGCCATTCTGGAAGTACCAATTCGTACTGATGAAAGATGCAGATTTGAAAATCCACCCACTAAATATAAGCACAGCCTTCAGAAATATCAAAGAAAGATAATTTGGTATGGGGCCAGTTAGAGGCACAGAATTGCATGTGAGGGGTGGAAGGGACAAGGAGAATTTATGTTGGTTATTACTGGCTTACCCTAGAAAACCTCTAACACGTCTGGGAAGCTCCTGGGGTAGAGATTACCTGGGGAACAGTTTAAAAATCTGTAAAAAATACAGTCCACAAGAAACATTAATGTTTGCTGTCCTAGCAATATTTTCAGTTTTGAGTTGGATAGGTTGAAATTTCCTTGTCAGAAGAGCTGCTCTGAGAGAGTTTCAAGGCAAATTTGTTGCAGTTTAGTAGACGACCAGTAAAAAAACAACCCCTGATTTTGCACCACTGTCCTCAAAGCTTGAGGAATTACCTCCATGGGACACAACACTCATGATCAAGGGAAGAGAAAAATTTGGAAAGCAGAGTGGCATCTTGGTACAAAGGTGACCCCCAAGTCATAGCCCTTCTCTCTGGAGTGTTCTTGTATGTCATAAAGGAAAGGTACAAAATGAATTTACCTCAAATTTACCCTCAGCCCACCTATACCAGAACTAAAAAACACAACCACTCTGCAGAATTTCCTGAGTTTGGGTACCAACACCTGAAATATTCATCAACCACTTACTTCGACAACAAAAAATCTACTGTTGGTATAGCCAAAGAATTTATTGGTAAAGGAAGATCACATCTCATCCACCAAAATCGGACACTACATTCCTAAATTTAGGAATATAATGTGCAAAAAGATAAGAAGGAACCATATTAATCCAAAGCAAAATGGAAAAAATCAGTGGAAAGAGCTACTTCCCGAGCTATAGTAATTAAAAGCCTTGACATATCTATGAAACAAGGGCCTGGATAATCTTTATTATACTGTAAGCAAGGCAAATGGCAGATTGATATCCCTTGGCACAGGAATACGCTACTAAATATTTGAAGACAAGCTGTGACTTCAAATATCACATCCAACTGCAACTTTCTTTTTTTTTTTTTGCAGAAAAAGCAACTCATGCTGAGGAAGATACGGCTTATTTGAAACTTATTTACTGTCATAACAGATGGTGAAGACTAGAGAGAATATAAATGAAAAATATGGGGGCCCAATAAATGTCAAGGCTCCCAACTTGGTTTGTAAAATTAAAAGAAAAAAAAAAAGAAATAAGCTATATCTATGCAAGATACAAAAACTTAACAGAATAGATTAGCTTTTTAACATCTTGGAAATAACCATTTTTCTGCCCACACAACGTGAGATCAAAAATTGCACTGATTTTACAGTCACTGCCATCTTGAAAATGTTGAACAGCGTGATCTATGCAGAGTTACCATTATTCAAAGCTCCTTTTCAGGTTTTTACCCCCAAAATTCTGGTGGACTATGACAACTTTATCAGTTGCATCTACAACGGCCGAGACGGTTTCCTCTGAACCCTTGGTGGGGTAGAAGCTCTGTTGGCTGTGTTGGTAACCCGACAAGTACAACCTGAGGAATGAGGTCAGAGTTTGAGCCGGAGCACAGATCCAGGGCCTCCTGCTGGTGGGGAATTTTCAAGTCTGGGGTTCTCAGTTCTAAACACAACAAAATTTCAAAATAAGAAAATCTGCAAAACAAAATTATTCTTTACTCTCAGTCCTCTCTAGTCCTCACTGCAAGCTCTACTCAGAGAGAACTGAGGTCTCAGGGCTACAGAAAGAATCTGACACCCCACAGAACTGCACTTTGGGATCTCCTCACAGACGCGGATCCTGGCGTGACGCAGCCATCCTTATTTTCTAAAGTGTGCAGGTGGAATAGGAAACGCTGAGGAAGGAACAACGTCCCTTCACTGGTGGAGGGAACCCTCATCTGCATTGTTCCTGGAGCCATTATTGTCTTGGCAAAGCCTCTGCTATCAAAACCAAACAAAATTAAGGCAGAACTAAACCAAAGTGCAAATGATATTCACGAAAATCTGAAATAAATTGTCAATGTGAAGCGATGTAATGAAGCTGAGCAGGTCTTCATCTTACTGGAAAGCAGAGCTTCCACGGAGACACCGTGCCATGAACTGACACTGTAGTTCACAGAAGAGCACAGAGCCAACAGCAAAAAACTAGATATTATTCTATATTTAGCTCCTCCCTTCCTGTCTTATGTCACCCAGATGACTAGAAAATACACCACTAATGCAATATTTCGTTCACTAAAATACTGCACAGCTCGTTTTACTCTAAATCTAGCAATGAATTTCAGAATGTGGTAAGAAATGTAGGATTAAATATCCCATAATTGCACAAAAAGAAATAAAACTATGAGTATATTTTTATATGGTTTTTCTCAATGAAAAACAAGGAAACATACACAAAGTATTTGAGTTTTCATGCTGCTGCCTTTTATGTTTTCTGTGCATTGTATTTGAATGCTGTCCTCTTGATTATGTTCTCTGAAATACTTGTTTGAAGTAAGATACTTTATTTTAATAAGTGGAACAAAGCTTTGAATAGCTTGGTTCAAAAAACAGTTTTAAATGAAAGGAGCTGTTGCTAAGCACAGGGATCTTTGCCAAATACTTTTTAAATGGTTTATTGTGCCCTAGCAATCCTGAGATTAAAAACATCTCTTGAATTACAATGACACATCAAAAAATAAAATTAATGTGGGGGTTTTCATTACAAGAACTGAGCCTCTGTGTGTTATTCTTTCCATTAGATAAGAAAGAAACATACTGTGGTACATTGTTTTTGCAGTCAGAGCAAGCTTTTAGGCAAATATACACTATCACACTAGATCCCTCATGGATTCAATCACACAGTCTACAAGTTCTTCTATTAATTTAACTTAATGCTGTGGATTTAAGGGATAGTCTGTATATTTTCACATATTTTTCTGCACTGGGGATGAGTTATTTTTAGACTCCATAAGTCTTCATCAGAATCAGAAGATTGTGCTGCCTCATCCTACTACAATATGAAAAGTAGTATTGCCTCTCTCTGTCATAAACATTTAATTTTCCACTGTTCTTGCAACGTTATGAAACAACTGTTTGACCAAGCTCTGGTGTTGCAACACTGCAGAGCACAGAGATCTCTTTGCCAGTGAGAAACCTGAGTTCAGAGTGCTGGAGGTTTTAGAGGAAAATACAATCAATAGCATTTCCCAGCTAATAAAGATGTCTAAAGCAGTGCTCTGAGCAGTGCTGGCCTCAGAGTACACAAACTGTGATTTAGGACAGGGAAAAAGGAAGTAGCAAAACCTACAGAGAAAACAGCTGCTAACTGATTTTAAAACAAACTTAGTTTCCACACCTTGAAATCTTATTTTAATTTTTGTCTGGGGGCTGCGAATAGTGAAAAGCCGAAGTTCCAGATATCTCACATTGAATATGAGAGCAGGGCATGCAGATTGTTGGGATTTTCCTTTAAATCACTTTAAATCCTCTGTTTTGCCCAACATTCCTAAACTGCCACTGAAAGACAGCCCAAGTCCCTCGCCAGATAACACGAGCACCCTGGTACTGCGTGGCTTTAGCCCACAGGTTTTATTTGCCAGCATCCACTTTGCTGCTTTATTTCCCAAGGACAAATTAAAATATTCATCTGCAAGTTATAGATTATAGCAAATGAAACCAAAACACATTGCACACATTAAAACTGAGCCAAATCTGACCTAGGAAAACTGGCAAACACAATAGTGATTGGAACAAGTGGGTCAGATTATACTGGTGTGGTTACTCACACACGTAACACCTCAAATTACTCAAATAAGAAATGTAAATGTAGAAAACTTGAAGAAGTTGCAGTGAAATCCTGCCACTTTTATATACTCTCATGGATGATCCATTATAAAGATATGTATTCAGATTTTTTAAAGCCCAGAACATTTCTGTCACAAAGAACTTCGGTATTTCAGTGCCTGTCCCACTCTGAAGAGATTCTGAACTTAGAGGTAGACAGCTTTTTTATCCTTCCTCTTAAACAGGAAATGCATGACAAAAAAATAAGAGGAATATGTCAGAAAGAAAACCAAGGTCACCTTCTCGAACTGGCCATGGATGCCTTGCTCTCCAAGCTTGCACAAGCTCTTGGAATTTCAGCACGGGCCTAAAATGGCCAGAAACATGCAAGGTTGTTTCCTACTCCCAGAGGCACAAGAGTGAACTTGGAGTGAGTGTCTTTTAAAAAGCAGATATTAAAGATGCCGGATGTTGGTCAAGTCAAGGAAGACGTGTACAAAATTGTATTTTTGAGACACAGCAAGATTCAACCAGAGACACTCCATGGCCTAATGTTCCTCCTCCAGGAGATCCCGAATGAGTCCACACACACTCAGGGTAATCAGGATTCTCTGCCTTCCCCCAAACAGGACTAGGACCCGTATTTTAGGATTCTTCACTCCTCAAGCCCACTCATCTCATGGGGAGCTCAAAGGCAATGAATGCCACTAGGAAAAACATTCCATAACAGCCCCATTTGATTCCCTGCTCCGATAGGAAATAAGAAATAAAACACTTTAAAAATGAAACAGATCCCTTCAGCCTTTGCTGAAAGAAGATCATCACAGTTTATAGTGCTCAAAAGGTGAAGCAGAAATATAAAAAAAAAGATGAAAACAATTACAAGCCTTTACACGGCTCTTTGGAAAATATACACTTTTCTGGTTTTCTTTGATAATACCACATAACTCAAAGGGAATACACGGCCTCACATAAAACATCCATCCACCAGGAAAGGCATTTATTGGCCTCAGAAGCCAGATATCACCTAAAACAAAACACACCATTATTTGGACAAAGATGAAATGACTCGTCATGACATTGGAACTTGCAGGGAGGGACACTTCATCACCAGTCAATATTCAGTGGCACTCGTAGGTAAATTGTGGGGCTTTGAACGTTGGCTCTGGAGCTCACAGCTCGTGGCAACTGCATTTGCTCACATTCAGCTCTGTGCATTCTTGTTTATTCACCACGAGAGACGCGCAACATAAAGCAACTCTGAGCTAATCATCTTCTCATTTCCTAAAACATTAATTATGCTAATAATTAGGGCATTTCTTTTTCATACTGATTTAAAAAGGAATTAGCACAACTGAGTAAGCAGTAATTCTCGTGATCAAACTTCCAATAGTCTCCAAAGCATGAGATTAATTTTTGTGTTTGAATTTCCTTACGACAAGGATCAGGCTGCAATCTTTCCAGGCATCAATATACACCTCAAGCTTGTGAATAAAAAAAATATCTGTGCTGAATCAAGTATTTTGAACAAATTGGGCAAATGTTAGATATATTAGAAAAAAATTAAAGGCAGAGTAAGTGAGAGAAAGTGACTCTGTGGTGCTAAAAGCATAATAAGAGCAGATCATCCATTGCCCATGAACTACCCAAGATAAACACCTCTTTCTAAGCCAGAAGTGAAGCTTTTGGGGAAAAACTTCAAAAGATGGAAAATTGTGTAATAGCTGAAATTACTCAATTTTCAGGAAGAGATCTCAGTAGAAATTGTCCTTATTTCAGGCAGTGTTCGTTTTATTTTATCTCCTCAAGTAGCACAATACTTTCTTTTAAGGGTACTTGTCTTAGAACTTATTTTTAAAATTAAATTTCAGTTATAACAAACTCTTGCATGGATTAAACCAAAATACTCCAGCAGTAGCTTTAGATGATGTTATTTCCATGAAGAAATGTTGTAAGCTCAAAGTTTAATGATTCTCTAGTGATGGCTCTGTTATTTAATTGGAACAGTTGCTGCAGAGACATTTGTGCTCTTTGGCAATGGCCATTTCTGCTAACGTTCAAATAAAAGTAAACACACTTTGGGTTCTGGAACCTCCTTAATCCCTTCAGTAAACGGAACAGGGGAATTTCCAAATGAGTTACAAACTGGATTAATTTTCATTTTTTATTTAATGACCTGAAATGTCCACTAAAATTATCCATATTCCAGTATTTTCCATCACACATACCCTTTAGAGCCACTCCTCCTTTAGAGCCTTCTGACCTCTTCTGTAACATGACCTTATTTCCATGGTCCCAGGGGTTTGTATGAGACAACAGGTGGCAGAACCACCCCGGATCTTCCCTCTAGTTATTTCTCAGATGTTACATGTGCCTTGTTTAATCTTTTAAATAAAGTATATAGAAACATTTATAATAGATATCTATTCTATTCTATTCTATTCTATTCTATTCTATTCTATTCTATTCTATTCTATTCTATTCTATTCTATTCTATTCTATTCTATTCTATTCTATTCTATTCCATTCCATTCCATTCCATTCTATTCCTAATATATGTAATTAAAAAAATAGAATATTAGGTCAGCTCCAGAACATCAAAATAAGCTGTTTAGTGAAGACACAGAGACCAGATTGGATATATTGCCTTTTAATACGGGAACTACAATTCTGTAAATTTCCCTTAGACAGCTACTAACCAATAGTAATTTACAAAGTCCATCTATACCTGTAAGAATACAAGTGTGTAACTTGATGGGATTTACATTTGGTATTTGCTATAAATTGTTCAGCAGTATAATAACTGAAAGTTATTAGTCCCTAAATGCAATATTCATTATGAAAGTGACCTGTACACCAGTTTCCATTCTGCAGACATTTCTTGGGAGCAACATTACAAGATCCAGTTAAGTGTCCTCACGTTTCTGGAGTGAACAAACCAGGCTGATTGGCTTTGCTCCTACAAGCATTACAGGATCCTTGACTGTCTCCTGCCTGTGCAAAGCCTTCCAAAATAACACACTGGTGGAGTTTACCTTTATTGTGTGGCAAGGAAGAGAATTTCTGCACCCAGGAACTTGCCACAGTCAAACAACTTCGGCAGGGGAACAATTTTACTGTTGTTTGGGCAAATAAAAGGAAATACCCACTTCCCACTGACTCCAGAAATCCAGACTACCCAGCTGCTGGAAGGTTGGTTCAGCAAGTGTGTTAGCTCTGCACTGTTCCAGTGCCATGAGCCAGGGCCTGAGCCTGTCCATGAGTTCCTTACCCTTTTCCCCCAGGATCTATGGAAATTAGATTGAAAGTTAAAGACACTGGATTTTAGGAAAACATTTCAATCTAGTTTTTACATAAGCTTTTAAATATATGGAATTTAAACCACCTTCCTCACTGAAAAAGTGAAATAAACCAAACAATACACATTCAAAACCACTAAAATTATTTAAAATATTTCCCTTAACCCACACTGCCCAGTGAATCAACATCCTCCTGCAGCCTTTCCACACATTATTTCCTTGCTTTTCCTTAATCTTTCCACACAATTTACATCCACTCAGCTAAAATGATAGCTGCTTATCTGCCCGAATCTTGGATAAATCTTTCTGAATGTGGCTGCATGACCCCTTGCTTTTCATGGCCTGCCACTCCCCTGCAACACAGGAACCGAAGTGTGTGCTATCCCTTGGCTGCGTGGTCTTTTCTTTTTTCCAGACCATTGGCTTAAAAAATGAACAAAATTGGTCCTAATACTGATCTCCTGTGGCACTCCACTAATCACTTTCCTCCTTCCCAAGCCACTACCCACTCACAAATACCTCTCTTTGATGTCTCAGTAGATAATTTATCTATTCACATACCTCAGCTACTATAAAACATCAAAATTACAGACCTTGCAGATTATTCTTTTGTGTTTTGCTCTATCAACAGATTTCCTAAATGCTAGGAAAATTATTTCTATGGACCCAATTTACCTTGTTAGTGCATAGCAATGATTTGTTAAACATAATCAAATTTTTGTGGCTGCCTTTAACTGTAATATTCCAGGTGCCTCCACTGGGGCCTGGTATAAAAATAAATGGAGTAGGAAAAAAAAAACCAACTCCAAGATCCTTCTGTGCACTCGTTTACCAACAGAACTCAGGTAGGAAACCTTGTAACATAAACTGTTGAGTTTATTAATGGATATATTCTCTATAATAGTGTTATTCTTTATTAATAGTTAATCTTTTGTTTTAAAACCCCCTGTTAGTGAAGAGGATGTGTTGTTTCTGAAAAGGACAAAGCAGGTGATGCAGGAGAGAGAACCTCTGTGTTTTCCTTGCACTCACCTGCTCTGATTTCCAGAACCTTGTGCCCAACATGCTTGTACCTCTTTGCTCACCCAAGGTTTAAGTACTCCACCAAAAGACAGGACCTGTGTTTTCACCTCATCTGGGTGCACTTGTCCATCCCTCTCCCACGTGTGCAGTTACTGTGAAGCCCTCAGGATGCTCCCCTGGTGCTGAGCTCCACGTGGAGGTGAAAAAGGAGGAGTAAATGAAAGTATTCCCCCCTGCTCCCACATCCTGGTTTCCCCCCTGGGGAGGCAGTGTCCATTTTGCATCCTGGGATATCTCAGGAAGGCACAGCCTCACTTACACCTGGTGTTCAGTTGGTGGGCAGGGACACTTCACCTCAGGGAGTAACACATGTGTGCCACAGGCAGAACAGGGATTTCAGACAGGGAGTGAAGAATGGTGATGGAAAAGTGTGCTCTGAGCTGCTGACATCCTTTACCTATAAAGCAAAAATAAAAGCAAAAAAATCTTTGGAGGAGAATAAAATTCTGGTTTATATTTACTCTGTGCTCACAAAATTCATTCTTTCTTTCCTTGACTAGTCAGAGACATAAAAATTCTATTACAAAAAAA